>CM040238.1:78554773-78594773 GCA_022545495.1 Chrysanthemum lavandulifolium | reverse complement strand
CCATGACCTTCTTCGATATGATCTCACGGAGCACGTAGCACGTGAATACTTGCCGCATCTCGATGATTAATGTGTTTTTTATTTTAATCTAGTTATTTTTAAGTATTATGTTATGTTTTTTTTAAGTATTATGTAATGTTTATATTTTTAATGAAATGATATATTTTTATTTTAAATATTGTATGTGATTTTATGTATTTAAAAAATAGAATTAAGTACTAAGTGCCACTCCTCCACTTAGGGTATTGTTAGGGTAGAATTGGGTAGTTTTGAGTTGGAGGGTTTTTATTGGATAGAGGTGAGGTGGCACGGTATTAGGGTACCACTCCCTCCTCCCTTAGATCGAGTCTATAAAGTAAAAATATCTCAATCTATTTATATATCTACTAGTTATAATACCGTGCACGCATCGAAGTTTTGACAAAAAATTATTCTGTATTAATCTGAATATTGTGTCTTTAAAGATAAATTACATAGTTATAAGTTTCGTGCACGCATACAAGTTTACACATAAATCAAATTTATTTTAACATTTTAGTTCAAGATATCTGCATATAAGAATTTTCCATGAAAATTGTGATATAATACAACTAATAATTATGCACGAGATTTTCATTTTGCATTAATATCCATTCGAATTTGGTAAAATTTTTGTAAAAATTTTTGTTAGTTAACTCAAGATTTAATTTTATTTAGCTTACAAAGATGTTGACGTTGTTATTTAAGTTTCACTACGATATTATCATTATGTTGTACAGATGATGCAAGTTTAATAGCACATAATGAGTGTTGATAAATGTTAAAGTATACTCCTTAAAGTTTTAAAAAAAATGCTTTTCTAGATATCCTTATATGAATAAATAATAATTACATGAGTCATTGTTATAAGTACAATCACGTATATTTATTTTTATATTAAAGTAACCTGTGTTTACAATTTGATAATTATAATCCCGTTTTCAGTAATTTATCCGTATTTAAAATGTAAACTCGTGTCCACATAGATTAAACTTTTAAATATGAAATAAATGAGTCCTTATTGAACGTATATAGTAAAAAAAATTGATACTTATATCTTATGTAAATTTATATGTTGTTATTTTAAAACAACATATACATGAGTTTGGTTCAATAAAGATAAAGAATAACCAAAGATCAAATAAATTATTCTCAACCATTCTTTTTTTCATCAAAACAATAAAATAAACTTTCACGTTCATTTTTAAAAACTAAATATCTTATAAACCATTGATCGTTAGACAAAACTAATCATACAATCACGACAAGCATAAAATTAAATTTAATTTGATATCGTGTATCATATACTTTCGACGGTTTTTTTTTTCTGACTTTTTTGTTTGTTTAGGGTTTACGGTTATGGTTTAGGTGTTTAGGGTTTAGGGGTTTGACTTTTTTTGGTTAAGCTTTTTAGGGGTTAAGGGTTTAGGCTTCTTACGGTTTAGCGGATAGGGTTTAGGTTGTTTTGGTTTAGCGATTAGGGTTTTAGGGGTTTAGGGTTTTTAGAGGTTTAAGGTTTTAGAGGTTTAGGGTTTTAGGGTTTAAGGTTTTTAGGGTTTATGGGTTAGGGTTTGTATGGTTTAGGGTTTCTAGTCACAAAAGAGTGTTTTAAAATTTTCATTTATAGTGTAACATATCGAAACCCGAAAAAAAAGATAAAAATAAATTTGTCGAAAGTATACAATATTAGATCTCTATAGAAAGATAATTTTATTATCGTCGCAATGGTATAATTAGTTTTATCTAACTATTAACGGTTTGTGAGATATTTAAAATTTAAATATAAGGGTGAAAGTGAATTTAATTAATCGATAAAAATGGATGGTAAGATTGATCGATATGAACTTTAGCTTTTATGTGATTTTATTGATCGCACCCATATATACATTGTATTTTTTAAGATATAAAATATAAAAGGTATAAAGTATAGGGGTATTTGTTTATAATCAAAGTTATTAAAAGCATGAAGAACATAATATTACACTTAACTCTATATCGTTTTTAAAAATTCAACAACTAAAGTTTTATTAATTACATCATTTTTTTAAGTTTTGTTTTCACAAATTTGACACCTATATTTTATGTGTTTTTTTATCAACCAAATTTCTTCATCAAATTTATTAAAGTTTGATCAAAATTAATTTAATTTTAACTTTTATTAACCAATCACATCATACGATTTTCTTTATATGGTGAAATCGAATATCCTATTAGCCCGATTGTTTTTCATAAGAATGAATTAATAATCACTCAAAATAATGTAATTCCTTTATTATATAAAGATTAATTACTCACCCAACAAATTTAGTAGAGTATTAGTCAAATCATCTAGTTATATATGCAATTCCCCCTTGTTAAATTGTTGATAATTCAACACTAGCAAATGACTTAAATACCTTTAAATATTATCCGAATTACAAATCATAATTGTCATTCAACATTGTTATATAGTTTATCATTACAAAATTAATAGTCTAGCAACAACTTTCCAACATACAACTTAACATAATTAAGCGCAAAAGTACATACATTACAATTTAGTAAATTACATACTTAATAGCAATTTGTATCATTTATAAAAAGTGAATCTACCAAAAATTAATAAATAACAAACGAATGGTTGTATATAGTCAAATGGTGATGGTCGGTGGTGTTGTCATATAGTTTTCAAAGGCACTTGAGTGGTGATAGTGGTTGTTGTTGTGTTTTGAGATGGTCAGGGTTCGTAGTGATCAGTGGGTGGTTATGGATTTTGTAATTTGATAAAAGATTAAAGGGTGAGTTCCGTAATGAAAGCAAAATGAAAATATAACCCTAACATATACGAACATATGAAATGGATATCTATGGCCTAACAACATTATTTTGCATACTTTTCATAAGCACAACCAGCAAAAAAGTTTGTCGCATAATTAAAAGGTAAAACTCTTGTAATACTAATTTTTAATAATTATACCAGCGAAAATACTTGATGTTAACTACTTAGATTGCATTAAGCCTTATTAAATATTTATTTATAATAAAATTACATAATTGTTTTTAAAGATAATTAAAGCTAAAATTGGTAAACTTCAACATAAACATTAGTATTTAAATACATGCATGTTTATAATAGACGGATGACATTGTTGAAAAACTAAGCACACGAAAAATAGTTAATCACCTTTAAAAAAAATACATTATTTAGGCACAATATATAAAATTACCATGATGCATTTCTAAACAAACTTGCTAATCAATTAATTTGCCATGATTCATTTCTTTAATTTTCTCTGTTTATATTTAAAAATAAACATACAAAATAATAGGCTAATTAAAAAAATCTTGTGGGAAAAAATACAAATATAAAAATAAATTACTCAATTATTCCTTATAAGTTAAATGAAATTATTTCTTTATAAGTTAAATAATGTGAAAAAGTTTTAAAAGTAATTTAGTAATCCTTGTACTTAATATTTCAAGAATAACATCCTTTCATTACTATTTCTTAACGTTATTTTAACCAAAAATCTTCATAATCCGTAAAGTTATTGTCAAGTAAAGTGTGCAACCGATAAAATTGGTCGCTTGAAAAATTACTATAAAAAGAATTTACTTGTGAAAAGAATTAGTTATCTGATGCTGACGCCGCAATGCGGGTACATGACTAGTTTTATATAATGTGGCTACTACTTGATAAAGAATGTAAAGCACAATTCTAGTATGTGTGTTGTTATGCATATCCTTTCTCCTTTTATCTCTCGACTTACTTTTACTCCATTTATTAACAGTATAAGAGAAATTTATTTTATCATTATTTGTTTATTTTTTTGTTCTTTATCAGTTTTTTTTTTATTAGCTGTTTAAATTCATAGACACAGTTTTATTTAATTGTAGAATGTTAAGTACCACACCAATCATAGTTATTTTAAACTCTGTGAGCATTTACATGAAAACAACAAAGTTGTTTACATTCATATATGCATATTATGATCATATACGTATGTAAATTTTAAGTAAAACATCATAAATTTGATTGGATAAGAATGTATGTTTAACTATCTTTTGTTTTCATTGTTCTTGGGAAAAAGCATTACACTAAGAACCACCCTCCATCAAAGTTGAAGAACCTTGAGAAACACAAAAGAAAGAAAGCTACAAGAATAATTATTGGATCAGATACAAGAATAATTATTGGATCAGATGTTAGAGAGATATAATAATGAGATATGAAGTGTATAATGCACATGGGTCATGAGTTTTGGGTCAAGGTACATGGGTCATGTGTTATTTGTTAATGAATAGTCCATCACATTTATATATATACTTTTTTATTACAAACAAATACTTAACTAGATAAAATGTAAGTAAGTAGTAAAAATAGATATAGTAACGTATAATATTTAGATTTGTACTTGATATAATTTTATGTTGTTATCGACAAAACTTAAAGAGACCGAGAAATATTAATAAACGTTTTTGCGGTTTATTTGTATTAACAAATAAGATAGATAATGAAAACATAATTACATCATTAGTCCCGAGGAATGTAATATGTTTGACTTCTAGTAAGAGAAGGATGGTAATTGCCAAAAGTTTCAGACTGTGATGTTTATTGTGTAAATGAACAAATCACATGATGTATTTTGCAGTTCATCTTAATATAACTAAGTAAAAGGACAAGTATAGGATTCAGATTTTTATGACCATGGAAATTTTGATGGGTCGTCAATCATTACTCGTTAAAATCACATGAATACAAATTTTATGAAACCTGAATCTAGAGCCACCTTTGCATAGTTCTTTAGTGACATAATTATAACTATAGGATACAAATTTTTGTGACCATGAAAATTTTGATGGGTCGTCAATTATTACTCGTTTAACATCACATGAATGCCAACTTTATGAAACCCTGAATCTAGAGCCACCTTTGTAGAGTCCTTTATTGATCATAATTATAACTTTAATGTATTGAACAAAGATATATTATTATTCCTTTGAAATGACATACTTCTCTCATAATGGTTTTTCTTTTAGCTGCAATGAATCTAAGGGTAGATTGTTTGTTTTGTTTGTAGGTTTAGGAATAGGTTTTGGTTTGAAAGAAAAGAAGAAAAAGAGGATTTATAATATGTGAAAGTGGTATTTGTTGTTATAAATAATATAAGGTATGAAGTTATAATTTAACAATTTTTGTAAAATAAAAGAGTCAATGAAAAAGAATGAGTGATACATAATGGATTTGAGCCACCACTCGTAATTGTAAAGCAAACCCCGACTAGCTATTCAGGATTTCTTTAACCTCTTATATTTGGTTATTAGTCATAATAATTCCATAACAAACGCACCTTCACTCACCTCTATTTTTCACACTTAGTTTACTACGGTATGTTCAAGTGTAAACATTTTTTTATATAGATAATAATTTTGCTACATTAATATGTGTGTCACAAATATATTAAAATTAATCCACATATATAAGTGTGTACAATTACAATAAATCTACACTTATATGTGTAGCAAATGTTTCCACACTTTTTGTTATAAACATTTTTGCAATTTACCACATTTACCGGTTTCACCATCGTCGTTTTCCGGCGAAAATTGTCATTGGGGAATCCTCACTAAACGACAAAAATATATCCTCGTGGCGGGAAGTCTCGTAAAAAGTCGACTATATTTTGACCGAATATTTCATGGTAAAGCGTGGCGGAATTTTTCCGCTTGCTTTTCCCGGCGACATGTCGCGGTGATTCATTGTTTATTTAAAATTAGTAATTAGTGTTAATCTCTCTTAGCGTGGCGTGGACAATAGTTTCCCCGTGACATGTCGCGGGGATTCTCTTTGACCGTTGACTTTAACAAAAACATGGCGCCAAGAATTCCCACAAAAACATGGCGCCAAAACTTCCCACCAAAAGCTAACAGATCTGTTTTATATATCACAAAATCTACGGATCTTATCCTCAAAACCACTCAACCTTGAGATCTTATCCCACCAAAATCTAATAGATCTTATCCTCAAAACCACTCAACCTCACAACCTCTTATCTTCACACAAATTTCAAAACACGAGATGGAGCAATTTAATCCTTTTATGTGTTCTTGTGGATCGGGAAATATAAAATTAAGAACATCACATAGAGAATATTCATCCGGGCGACAATATTATTCATGTCCTCTATCAAGGTGAACAATCATACATTTCTTATTTATGTAAATATACAAATAATTGGGTTGTAAGCTCTTATAATTTTCTTATTATGTAACGACCCGAGAAAAGATAATGGATGCGGATATTTTATGTGGAAGGATGTATTTGACGAGTACTTAAGAACAATCTCTGCACCAGCAGTGCTCGAGCTGCCATGAAAAGATCTTAGGATAAGGTTCTTTGAAACACAAAAACATGTGCTAGAGACAAAAGTAAGGTTGCTTGAGGCCAAACTTGAAATGGCAACGATTCACGCGACCACGCATGTCGATCGGATGCATTACTTAAGTGATTTAGGTGACATGGAAAATCTTCGTATGTAGTAGTAGTAGTTATTGTTGTTGTTGTTGTTGTTGTTGTTGTTGTTGTTGTTGTTGTTGTTGTTGTTGTTGTTGTTGTTGTTGTTGTTGTTGTTGTTGTTGTTGTTGTTGTTGTTGTTGTTCTTGTTCTTGTTCTTGC
Source organism: Chrysanthemum lavandulifolium (assembly GCA_022545495.1). Taxonomy (NCBI): domain Eukaryota; kingdom Viridiplantae; phylum Streptophyta; class Magnoliopsida; order Asterales; family Asteraceae; genus Chrysanthemum; species Chrysanthemum lavandulifolium. Next base: position 78,588,100 of record CM040238.1, on the reverse strand, counting down.
TAATCAAAGTAGTAGTTGTTCTTGTAGTTGTTGTTGTTGATTTTGTAACCATAACATACCGACTCATCCGTTGAGCGTTTAATGTGTAACCATAACATACCGTCTCATCATCCGTTGAGCGTCTAATGTGTAACCATAACATACCGACTCATCCGTTGAACGTCTAATGTGTACCATAACATACCGACTCATCCGTTGAGCGTCTAATGTGTTACCATAACATACCGACTCATCCGTTGAGCGTCTAATGTGTGACCATAACATACCGACTCATCCGTTGAAGGTTTAATGTGTAACCATAACATACCGACTCATCCGTTGAGCGTCTAATGTGTAACCATAACATACCGACTCATCCGTTGAGCGTCTAATGTGTAACCATAACATATCGACTCATCCGTTGAGCGTCTAATGTGTAACCATAACATACCGACTCATTCGTTGAGCGTCTAATGTGTAACCATAACATACCGACTCATCCGTTGAGCGTCTAATGTGTAACCATAACATACCGACTCATCCGTTGAGCGTCTAATGTGTAACCATAACATACCGACTCATCCGTTGAATGTCTAATGTGTAACCATAACATACCGACTCATCCGTTGAGCGTCTAATGTGTAACCATAACATACCGACTCATCCGTTGAGCGTCTAATGTGTAACCATAACATACCGACTCATCCGTTGAGCGTCTAATGTGTAACCATAACATACCGACTCATCCGTTGAGCGTCTAATGTGTAACCATAACATACCGACTCATCCGTTGAGCGTCTAATGTGTAACCATAACATACCGAATCATCCGTTGAGCGTCTAATGTGTAACCATAACATACCGACTCATCCGTTGAGCGTCTAATGTGTAACCATAACATACCGACTCATCCGTTGAGCGTCTAATGTGTAACCATAACATACCGACTCATCCGTTGAGCGTCTAATGTGTAACCATAACATACCGACTCATCCGTTGAGCGTCTAATGTGTAACCATAACATACCGACTCATCCGTTGAGCGTCTAATGTGTAACCATAACATACCGACTCATCCGTTGAGCGTCTAATGTGTAACATAACATCTTGACTCATCCGTTGAGCGTCTAATGTGTAACCATAACATACCGACTCATCCTTTGAGCGTCTAATGTGTAACCATAACAGCCCGACCTATATATTCTTGTATTTGGTTAGTTTGTCACTTGCTTGTAGCCTTGAAGCGTTTAAATGTACGAAAAAAAGAAGGAAACCATTAAAACTTACAGTAGAAGCAGGTGGCTGGTTTTTGTACTGTGCAAGTTGTTATGTGCAAAGAGGAAGAGGATGGATATCTGGAGTGTGGCTGCTAGTGTGTAATGTGAAACATGACAACCCTAATATAAAGGAGCAAATGTTTCGTTAAACAATTTCTTAGCAGCATATATTTCTTGTTGCATTGATTTTTTTTATCGCTAAACATCAAGTTTCGTTGAGTAACAAAATATATTCTAGGTTTCCCCAGCGACATGTCGCTGGGGATTCTTTTGACTTCGTTGACTTTAACGTAACAACATAATGTAATTAATTTTAACGAAAAAAAGTAAATTGATTTTCCCGGCGACATGTCGCGAATACCCACCTTAAAATTTTCGTTATCGCGCCAATTCGCTAAGCGACAAAAAATATATCTTTCCCAGACATGTCGCGGGGAAAAAGTTTATCATAAAGTAGATCCGGATATCTTCTTCACTGCGAAGAAAAAAAAAATCTTATCCTCCTTTGGCGATTTTGCGACAATTGAGCACATCCACCATCCACCATCCACCATCACCACCACCGCATCCACCATCACCACCACCGCATCCACCATCACCACCACCACATGTTACGGTTTGTTTTACAAATTTTAAATGTTATTCAACTATATTAGTTAATTATAATATGATTTTTGCATTATTATTGTTGTAAGTTGTTGTTAATTAGAAAAGTTAAGTTTTTTTTTTTTTTTGGCGGTGGCGCGCGAGGAGCAAGAAGGAGCACGAGCCGGGTATGTAATAATTTTTTTACTCCTTTTGGTATCCCGGGTGACATGTCGCTGGGGAATGTTTATTGTTTAAATTTTGTTAGTTTATAGTTATTATTAGTTCAATTGCCTTGAAATGTGCTCGTTTATAATTATAATAATTAGTTGTTTAAATTTTGTTAGTTTATAGTTATTATTTGTTGATATGAGCCGTTTGAACCCTTTAGGAATGTTTTAGGATTTTAGTGATTAATTTTGGAAAATCCCCGTCTAAAATTAATCATCCTATAGAAAACCCGTCCGAAATTAATTTATTAGAAATTAATTTGGAAAGTCCGTTTTGGGGCTGCTTTTGAATGTTTTGTCTCATTTAGGATATGAATGCGTATAATTGGTTTACTATTTGAGATGATTTCGACGGTGTTTCTCCTTTACTCCTATGAATATGTCTTTAAACACATATTTGGGGAGTTGAGGAAATCTTGCCGAAATTTTCTTAAATAGTAAATCGATTATCTGCATTCATATGAACAAATCATTCAAAGAGTGGGTTAGGATTGCCTTCCATAGTTGCACTAGGTGAACAAAACATCTGGTATTCCTCGTTTGAATGTGTTTAATTAAGTTGCATATAATAACTAAATGTATCGTTAAAACGCAGTTATGGTATTCGATGATAAGACTTGGACAGTTTTACAGCGTCATGAACCATTATTTATTCTCGGTCTTGAAAAATTCGTCAATCATTGCAAGTCGTTAGTGACTAGTGCCGGGAGAATAAGATGTCCATGCAAGTCTTGTCGAAATATATTATGGGTACACATCAAAAACCTTTCAAACCACATTATGAGAGAAGGGTGGGACCCACGTTATAAAATATGGGTGGAACACGGTGAACCGGCTCCACCTATGCCACCGCCAGTAATAGATAACACAAGACAACCTCTGATGAGTGACATGACAGCGTTAATTAATGATCTTAGCTATATTCCTCCGAATAATGAACACAATGAACCAACTCAAGGAGATATTGGTGAGACAAGTAACGAACCGACTCAAGCTACACGTAACGAGTTTGAAGAGTTATATGCGGTGCCAACGAGGAGTCTGTACCCGGTTGTGACTATGTGACTCGATTAGACTTTATGGCAAAGTTTACCTATTTTAAGGCTAAAGGTAGATTGGTGATTCTATATTTAATGAAATGTTAGAGTTTTTACAAAATGTATTTCCCATCGATAAAGGATTCAAGCTCCCACCATCATACTATTCAATAAAGAAGACATTTAAAATGATTGGGTTAGGTGCAGTCGATACATGCTTGTGAACACGATTCTTTGCTTATTTCGGGAGACAAGAACAAAGATTTGGATTTTTGTCCGGTGCATGTCTGAGTAGATGGAAAGACGATAACACGCGGGAAGAAAGTTCCTAAGAAGGTGTTGCGTTACTTTCGATCATTCCTAGACTACAACGTTTGTACAAGTCTAGTCACACCGCAAAGGATATGATTTGGCATGCTCTTTGGAAAGTGTCACGGGCCGGTAAGATGCAACACCGGTTGATGGTGGAGCATGGAAGAAATTTGACACAAAGTATCCAGTTTTGCAAAAGAACCAAGAAATGTTCGACTAGGGTTGGTCTGCGATGGTTTCAATCCGTTTGGGAACCTTAGTCGGGCCTACGACATGTGGCGGTGATATTGACAACATACAATCGCCTCCGTGGTTATGTATGAAAGAGTTCTTTTATGCTAACGTTGTTAATTCTGGTCCTAAATCCCGGGCAAGGACATTGATGTTTACTTGAGGCCTTTGATTGAGGACACGAAGGATTTATGGGACAAGAAAGGTATCGAGACTATAGGCGTTGCCTCGGGCGGAAGTTCAATATGAGGCGATGGTTTTATGGACCATCAATGATTTTCTGCTCAAGTAGTTTGTGCGGGTGGAGTGGGCAAGGTTACAAGGCATGCCCTACATGTAATAAAGACACTCCATCTGTTCGTGTGTTAAGCAAAGCGACTTATTTTGGCCACGAAGATTCTTAACGAAGCCCCATAAATGGAGCGCTCACTTGAATTCAATGGCCAAACCGATAACGCAGATCCTCACGAAGAATTTGGCGGGATGTAATCACGGCTCAACTTGATAGATTGCCAATGCGTGTGAAGGGTAAACATCCGAGTTATGGAGGTGTGAAGATAAAACATAATCTTCTTGTCGAGCTTAAGCTGGACTAAACGGTCTATTTTTACGAGCTTGAGTATTGGTCTTTTCTTTCACTAAGACACAATTTAGACATCATGCATATCGAAAAAATGTGTTGGAGGCCATCTTGAACACTTTGTTAATGAATGATAAATCTAAAGACACCGTCAAGGCAAGACAAGACTTGAAAATGTTGGGCATTCGAGTGGCTTGTGGCTCGGCCAAACCAAAAGCGGAAGTGCTTGAAGCCTCGGTGCGTATTCTTTCACACGAGAACCAAAAAGTTTTGTCGGTACATCAAAGGATCTAAACTACCAGATGGGTTCGGATCATGCTTCAAGCACAGAGTGACCGATAATGATACCAATATAACGGGCCTAAAGTCTCATGACTGTCATATAATGATGCAACGTTTACTTCCTTACGGACTTCAAAATTACTTGCCGATAAGATTGCAAAACCATTAATTGAGTTGTGTTCCTTTTTTAAGCAAATATGCTCTGCAACTTTGATGGAGGATGACATGTTGAAAGCTCAGATCAAGGTGGTCGATATTCTGTGCGAGCTTGAGCTCATATATCCTCCTGCTTTCTTTGACATTATGGTTCACTTGGTTATCCATTTACCTATAGAGGCTCTTGAAGGCGGGCCTATTCGCCCCCGGTGGATGTATCCATTTGAAAGATACATGAAGAAGCTAAAAGGTTATGTTCGCAATAAAGCTAAGCCGGAAGGTTCGATTGCGGAGGGTTATGTTGCTGAAGAAGCATTGACATTCGATTCTCATTATTTTCGGGATGTTACCACGAAATTTAATCGTCCGACCGTAATGTGGACCCCTCCCCAACGTGTCGATTTGGTGTTTGATCGGTATGTAAACCGATTGGTTTCTGATCATTTATTAGGTTTGATGCCCAAGAGTTGAAAAAAGTGAAATGGTATGTACTTCACATGATCCCGAGATCGACACGTCGGTCCCAGTTCAAGAGTGCGCGTTTTTTATTTTGAAACTTCTTTTCTTAACTTATCATTTCGACGACTTATTCTAATACCATGAACGTTTTGATTATTTCCTAACAAAGACATGCAAGAAGAATTCCCATTGGTTTGGGTCGCGGTAAACTTAAGACTTATTTGGTCTACTTAACTATAAAAATAACAATATCATATTTTGTGTTCTCTATCTAGCTAATCTGTCTTCTTCATAGATCCGTCAACGTCACATAGACAATGACCAAGACTCGAGAGGTTAGCACAACCAATGAGTTATTCGCTTTGGCTAATGGACCATCATGGACTCCAATCTCGGTAAACTCTTGCGTAGTCAGCGGTGTGAGGTATGTCGTGCACAACCGTGATGAGCGTCGCACAACTCAAAACAATGACATTTGTTCGCACGCCGTGACGGAGAAATGTATTATGGTCGACTTCAAGAAATCCTCGAGTTTAAGTATTTGTTGTTCAAAGTTGCGTTGTTCGAGTTAAGTGGTTCGACACTAGCAACAAAGGACGTAAAGTCAAAAACTTGTCTTTAGAAACAACATGACACAAATCGTCATTGCGGGCTTGAGGCATTTAAAGATGACCAATACATTCTCGTAACACAAGTCAAACAAGTCTTCTACCTTGAAGATAAGACCAAACCCCACGGAAGGTCGTCGAACATGTTAATCATAAAAGTTTTCCGACGGGGTGTCATCGTGGTAGAGGGCGATCACGATATTATACATTTCGACAACTCATCGATCTCCCACTTTCTACTAGTTTGAATGACTTGGATAATGCGACCTTGCATATAGATGGTCAATCAACGGTGGTTGACGCACCGCCGATTATCATTGATGTTCTGACGAAGGCGATGATATTATTGGCGATGAAGACGCCTTCCTCATGATTTAGCGATTCGATGTTGAAGCCCTCATCAATGTTGATGATGATGGTGTTGAGAAAGTTTATTCTAGTGAAGAAGAAGATTGATCTTGAGTTGTAACTTGCAAAATACACTTATATATTTGAATGAATGAATGAAATTGTTGTGGATTGTTTAAATGTGTATATTTATTTGGATGTGTATGTATTTGGATGTGTGCATGCTTATATTATTTTGTTCATGAATTTCTATATCTTATGCTAATTGTACTTGTACGGATGTCGACAGATGTTGCACGGTCCCACAGCGTGTGACGGTGGCGGTGAGGATCGTCCCCTCCGGACCGCGTACCCATCGGTTCTTTGGGCGAGCTTCATTAACCGTAAGAATTTACGGATTATTGTAATACAAGCATAAATTTTATGACTTTATCACTAACTTGATTTTGCGAGGCAAAGGTAAACGAAAGCCCAATTTGGGCGGCGGGGAGCAGGTGGTGAATACCGCGACAAGACTCGGAACCTTCGCTGAAAGGCAATCGCGAAGAAAAAGGTCCCGTCTCGATCAATTTTGAGGTGGGTGACAAACAAACCTTAAACCCTCTCGGCCCCATGCGGCTCACTTGGTCTAACTACATCGGGAGGTCGTTAGGGTGTGCCATTTACTACCTTCTTGGGAGAAGGTCCCGAAGGAGAAGAAGGCGGCAATCATTTCGAGATATTGGGGTCGATTATCCTTTTATGTTTATTTCATTATCGTGTTCATTTATTTAATTGTGTATATTTATCTAAATTCGCTTATTTATTTATATCATATAAATAAATAAACAAATTTAAATAAATATATAAATTATATCTCTAACTCTGTTTTCGTTTTGTTGTATATGATTGCAGACCTGTTTGACCTCGGGCGCATGGAATCCTCCGCTGGCACGAGATCTACGAAGGCATAAACTCGCACTTGCAGAAAGCCTACAATACAAACAAGGCTTCTTTCAAGGCCAAGCATTGGAAGATAGACCCCACCACCGGGAATTACGATGTGGAGGCGATTAGGCGGACACGTCCCGAGGAGATTACAACGGTTGATTGGGATGAGTACATTAAGTTTTGGAATGATCCCAAGAACCTTGCTCGAGCCGCTACAAATCGGCTAAACCGGCAAAAGAGCAAGGTCATATCTCGACAGGGATCCCGGGATCCCGTCAGATGATATGGTAATAAACTTATAATTATTTTACATGCATATATACACAGATGATATGGTAATAAACATTATAATTATTTTACATGCATATATATATATATATATATATATATATTATACGCTTTGGTGTGTTGTGATTTGTCGTTTTAAAATTATTCATCTTATATGCGTGTGTATGTACAGGGCGGGCCTCGAGACACTCGGGAGTACCCTTCACTCATCGACACTTTTGGCGAACACATCTTGTTGGTGGGGTATTCCCTAACGATGAGGACCGCCGATATATGTAAGTTTTGTTTCAAAACACACTTTAATGAATTATCGAGAAATAATGTAGCAACCGACTAATATATTTACTATCTTGTGTTTTGTCACTACATAGGAGGAGATGAAAAGGCTTGAGGCTACGGGTCGATTACGGAGGATCAAATCAATGCGTTGGCAAGAGGGGTAAGCTTCAGTGGGCATATTCCGGTGTGGGTGGGTATTGCCATCACGGCCACATCGAGGCCAAGTATGCCCGCCCGAAAAAGTCGCTCGAGCATGAACAAAAAGCTAGACTTTATGATGGGTCTCTTGAGCGGCGACAAATCTGTGGATATGTTTAGGGAGTTTGAGTCGGGTGGTGCTAAGCGGGAGTGGCGGGTGTGGTGATGACGAGGAGAATGGCGGTGATGAGGATAACGACGAGAGGTAGTTGTGTTATATATTATTAGTATGTTACATTGGTACTTTAGGTAGTTGTGTTATATATTATTAGTATGCTACATTGGTACTTTAGGTAGTTGTGTTATATATTATTAGGTTCATCTTGGCGACATTTAAACACTTGTTTCCCTATCTATCAATGCACATATTGACTTTTAAGTCGTGTTTATGTAAAAGTTGTGATCTATTTGTATTATGTTGATCCGTTATATTGTATTTGTGTTTTGGTACAAGTTGTGGTGAGTCTATATAGGTTTTGGTACGGGTTTATTTGGTAGATTTTTCCGAAAAAAAAATCTGGAAATCGCTTGCGGTCGGTGTATTAAAAAATGCAGACCTTTCCCGACACGTCGCCAAGATAACACACACTAAGCGTTGACAAGGCAATGAGAAGCGCGGTTTCCCAGGTGACATGTCGTGGGGATAGTATGCTCACTCGTTGACTTGTCAACAAATAACCATAGTATCCCACGACACGTCACGGAGATAAGTAAATAATCGTTATCGTTAATTAGGCGTGTTAATCATTTAGTTTAATCCGATGATTCCCCACGTGTCAAGTCTCCGGGATAATATGCCACCGTGTACTTGCTTCTTTGATTGAAAATTGAGTGGGACCCACGTCGTCGCGGGGATTATCGGCGGGGATAATCCTTACGAGACTTTCCCAATGACGATTCCCCAACGACGTGTCATCGGGAAAGCTTTCCCAATGACGTATCGTCGCTTGGAAAGTCCTCAAATGTTCATTGGGGTAGCCGGTCAATCTTGTAGTAATTGCATGCAGAAGTATGTTATATGCATCTTTAGTTTTCGTCCACATGCTAACGCACGTGGTCTCATCATACAAGTAATTATGTTGTTTAGATCTTTTTTGTGTCAATGTATATGTGCAAGCCCTAGTACCGCGTTGCTATGTTCAATGATGCAATAATTCGAACCTAAGTCGTGTTATAACTTCCTTGAGCCATAGTTTAGTTGTTCAAACTAGTGAAAACGCCATACAAGAAATTACATAAAGAAAATTTGAAAATGAACTAATAAAAAGGAATGTACCAAATAACAGGTGGTAGTACTACAAAACAAGTCCATGCGATGATAATCCAATGATAAAAACATGTTGCATAAAACGGGGTTCAAACTATGTTTACGTGTTCTTTATAATCATGGTGAATGCTATTACAAGCATGCATGTATATATCATCGAAGTATCGTGTGCTTAATACCAATTTAACTTCTAGCTATTAATAGATAATTAGGCCCAAGCCCGATTTGTAGGTTTTGGGTATTAGGGTTTCACTATTATATATAGTAGTGGTTATTAATAAAGTTATACCTACGGGTTTCATTATCTAACATGATTTGAATGGCCCGATCGCCGGGGCCTCAGATGGGTAAGATCTTGGCCGCCTTCTAAACCGTCAAATCCTATCATACAAACCCTAATCTTAAAAAAAAAAGAAAAAAAAAAATACCGTCACTTTCACCATCCAATTTCTTGCCATATCTTTTCATACAAAACAGTCGACACCCTTTATATTCAAAGATTACATATTCAGAAGATAGATTATTGTTGCTTTCTCGACGGGCGTGCAATCAAAGGATTCAATTCTTTTATATTCGAAGACTACATATTCAGAGATAGATCATTGTTGCTTTCTCGACGAGCGTGCACGTAAAGAATTCAATATAGTTTTGGATAATACAATAACGAACGTATAGTTATTTAATTGTTTGTTTTTGTTTTATGTCGAATCTGGGTTCTTATTAAGGGCATTTTTGTTGGTGTCGAATCAAGGTATCAATTCCCGAGGGCGACTTTTGTTGGTGTCGAATCAAGGGTATCAATTAAAGAGATGACTTTTGTTGGTGTCGAATCAGGTATCGATTAAGGGCACTTTTGTTGGTGTCGAATCTGGTGATCGATTCTCGATCGACTTTTGTCGATGTCGAATCAGGGTATTAATTAAAGATGACTTTTGTTGGTGTCAAATTTTCTTTCTTAGTTTATTTTGGTTTATTGTTTTACTTTGTTTTTTTTAGTTTTCTACTTCAGTTCGAGCTTTCGCGATTTTGCCGCTCGAACTGCGGAGAGTATTAATGGATAATTAGGCCCAAGCCCGATTTGTAGGTTTTGGGTATTAGGATTTCACTATTATATATAGTAGTGGTTATTAATAAAGTTATACCTACGGGTTTCACTATCTAACAGTAGCTAGTTCGTCAGCTTTTGTTTGGTTTTTTTCTATTCTCACTATTTCATGTTCTTTGTCTTGACTTTATGTCGTTTTTCACTTTTTCCTATCAACCATTCAACCAATGTGTAGTGGCTAGTCGTAGATTTGGTTTCTATTTTAGTTAAGTTACTTGTCTATATATAATCAAACGCCACCATATCATCAATGATTAGAAAATCGCATGATTCGAATGAACCTAGACATGTTTCTCTAGACGGTTTCGAGAGCTAATGTAAAGATTCATTGTATTTGGACATCTTACAAACAATTAACCTGCAATGTACACTTAAACTAAATCATCGTTTGTATTTCTTCATAGGCAGGTCTCTTGAATCATGTGATTTGCTAACTTTTTCATTAAAAAGAAGTTGTATTAGACAAGTTTTCAATATAATTCACCATTGTTAAAATTATCATAAGTTAAATCTATTGGGTGTGCTTCTTAGTTTTTGTTTAGTAAGAAGATAGTAAGGAATGTAGTATATACACTACTACACATGTTATATTTAACATCTACGGTACATTTTATGAAATTGGAGTGTCATTAGTTATAGGGTTGTATTTTAGAAAAAAAAAAATATATATATATAGCAAATATTGTATAAGTTTTCGTTGACCACGGAAAATTTATAGCTAGCTAGCAGTTACTAGAGTGCAACAGGATTCTACATCACATATTTAGTGAATAAGGTGAGATCGAGTCTATAAACTAAAAATATCTCGCTCTAGTTTATATGCCTGCAACTATTAATTACTCACCCAAAGAACTTAGTAGCGTATTAGTCAGATCATTATACTACCTATAAAGCATACGGAATACCATTACCATTGATGAATTGTTGAAAATTCAACACAACCAAATCACTAAAATACATTTGAATATTATTCGAATTACACATCATAATTGTCATTGAATGTTATCATATAATTTCCTAATTTTTCCAACAACTTTCTGGCATACAAAATCTTAACATAATTAAATGCAGAATTACATTACAAATTAGTGAATTACATAATTAATAGCAATTTTGATCGTTTATAAAAATGGATCAATAAGAAATTAATAAATAACAAACAAATGGTTGTATATAGTCAAACTAAACTTGAAATAGATTGACACCTGTTATTTTTAAAGAAATAGATAAATGAGATAATAATAAAAGTAATAACGTAAATTTGTTAAATCTAAAATATGTGTGATGATCGATTTACAACTATCGTTCTAATCTAAAATAGATTGACTTCGAACATAAAATGATGTGTGATTTCAATGATCAATTGAGTTCTTAACAAACCTCATAACATTAAAAATAATGAACCATAGTATAATATAACGTGATTCACCAATGATCATACGTGATACAACATGAATCTTGTTCAAAGACCTTCAAGTACTTCTTTATAAGCGACATTTTTGTGGTTTTGGAGAGATTACCATCCGATCACAAACGACAACCTTCAAACCCCGCTTGCTTTTTACTCTTGATCTGACAGCGTCTGGGTTGTCCATGTGAACACGGGGACGAGGCAAGTACAAACCAAATTTAAGCGATTGCGCTTTTGTTGATTGTCATGGCAAAAGATACGATATCGGATATTGTTTCGACAATCTTAAGAGGCAAACGCTTATCGACGAGTAATCCTCAACCTTGGAATAATCACCTTTTTCCGAAGTTGGTTCCACTAATGATCTGCGCCTGAATAGAGGTTCTTGTTAATTTAAGTACTTGAAGTCTTGTACCATTACATAAACCATTTGATTGGTCTATGTTTCTTAACAACATAATCGGCACTCCGACTTTTAAAGCAAACCTGTGGTTTGAAACACATGAGAACTTCAATCCATTTACATACGCCCTTTTTGTGAAGTTATTATAATCATTGGCTTCGATCTCATTTAGTATTTGACGATACAATAGTATTAATGCCCAAACCTAACAATAATGTGGTCATGAGATGAGGGTTTAAAATTGCACTTGCATTGACAATTTCAACTCATTTAAATTAGAATTGGAGCCTTTTATTGATATTTGGAAACATAGTAGGCTTGGAATCAGTTAAGATCTTTAGTTTGGTCTCGAGAAATACCCAAAACTTGCAGGAAATGTCAATCCGATTAATCACCGATTAATCCCGCTTTGACCGATTAATCGCTACAGGGTGGTTGACCGTCCAACTACCGATTCACGATTTTTGCAACATTGGTTTTTATAGCCAATGTACATCCTTTAAAGCGATGGAAAAAATATTCACTCATGTAGCCTCATAACACATAATATGACTTGTGTGAAAATTAAAATAACCTTTAACTTGAAGATTTAGTTATTTACTGATTAGAATTTTCGATGTCAAGAACAAACTATTGAAAGCTAAAACAAACTATGTGAATAAAATAACAAATGTGAAACATGGACTAATTGTGATTACAAGTTATGACCTAAGAGTGAAAGTACAAAGGTTACATAATTGCCACATGTCCGAGAGTGAACAACATCGTTCAATGTTTTGCGGTCATTCTTAAGCACTGATTTTATATGATGCATATCCATCTCCGCCATCGTCACAATCACTCTTATAAGTGTCTTATCATCCGTTCCCATGCCTTTGAATGCTTCTCGCATTATTTGTAGTTTCAAATGATGTATCAGCATATCTCCTTAGTTATATCAATGAAGCCCCTCTAATTGTAATTTAAATGAACCCGTACTAAGCACTAACGTGTTTATATTCGAACCGTATTTTACATGTTCCCAACCCGTCCAACCCAAATATCCTGCGACCTTTTACTGTAATATGAAAGTATATCTCATCATTAGATAACTAACAATATGCAAAAAGAGAAACTAATACCCATAATATTTAGTCGTCCTTCTTTCCTTGATTTGGACCTTTTGTATTTAGTCGACCTCGGTGAGGAACCCGTGAATAATAAGACGAAGACTAACATATAAATTAGATCATTGTGTACTGAATCTTCAACAACGATAACATGACATCATGGTACGATAACTAATCCAAACCAAGACCAAGGATATAATGAATATCAAAACCAAGACTTATTCTTGTAATTTAATGAATATCTTTACAATGTTAACAAATGGATCATGGTAGTTTACAAACATCGCAAACAAATATATAATATTCTCATCATGCGTGAACATAACATAATACCATAACATATATGAGTTTAACTCGCTAACTCAGGGACTACAATACTTTTTAACTACGAAGCCTAAAGCAAACCCGACCCAAAACCTACAAATGTTGCAAGCTTTAGAGTATTTATGTTAGTGTCAATATTCAAAAATATGTGTCGATCTAATTGGTCTCATATCACTTTTTATGCGTTTGTATATGGTAGGTGGGATATGGGATAGTGGAAATGTGGCATTGGTATGTCGGTCCTTTGTGCTTCTTGATCCTATGTTTTAGGATATTGTATCTTGTCTCTTGTATGGTTCAGTTATAAGCACAATGTTGTGCTATTTTTATTTCTTTGGGTCTCATCCTCCTTAATGGTCTTGTTAAAGAGGTGGGATGCCATTTATTTTGTATTGTGTAATTTTGGTTCCTTAATATATATTGCCTTATCAAAAAAAGGGGTGAAGATTAACGTGTAACACAGATGCGAGCGGACATATACATGTTCACCGGAATCATATTGAAAACCTATGAGAATGATCTATAAGTTGTGCGAAAAAACTACATATACACAACTACAGTGCAACTAATCGTTAAACTTTTAACATAAAAAGGTTAAAAATAGACTCCTAAAGATCACATCATAACGTCAACTAATCGTTAAACTTTTAACATTGTAAACCACAAAAATCTTTTTGCGCCGAAATAAGAAAGTTGGCCAAAAAAATAAAACAAAAGAGGGGATGCACTACAAACATATATCGTCTATCTTCTTACATGAAAAATAGTACTTGGGTATGCACAAAGTATTATGTTTGGTGCACAAAAGCTCAAAGTTTGGACTGTCTGGCTCAGGAGGGTAGCCTTTGTATGCATCGTTTATGACATGTTTATAGGACTTCCTTTATCTAACTTTAACATGACCTTTAAGAATATTATAGGGGTGTTTAGATGTGCAATTTAAAAGTGATTGTGATTTTTAATCATCAAAATTTGAAAAGCCATTTGTAATAAGATATTACTAATAACGACAAAGTAACCAAGTATAAAACATTTTTCAAAGATGTATTTGTTTAGTTGAGAAATTGAGATGCTTACTTTCCAAGAACAACAACACAACCTCTGTCATGTACTCGGAACGATGATCACGGTGCCTTGACCACCAATGTGCAACTAAATTTACGGCAAGAAAACACGGGCGGTTTTGCATCTAACAAATAGTTGACTCGGTTGCTCCGTATAAGCACGTGTTTCCTACAATTGCGACTTCTTGGGGATAAACCCGGTATTTTCAACAGGTTTTACAATCAATCCACCACCGGGCATACCTCGCATGAGAATTGACAACATGAGAATCTATTGATCTTTCCGAATACTAAAGTTGGCAAATATGAATGGATGACTTTGGAATTACTTTGATCTCTAATGGATTATGCGTAATTCATCATAGTGACACTGTCCATACAACTCTCAGATTTATCGGTTTACTCAAACTTATTTTTGGATTTTCCTACTTTCATAGGTTCCTATAAAAACAAAAGTGTCACTGCGATGAATTACACATGTTTTATGGTTTAACAGTTTACCTACGTCGTTTGTAGCAAAGAAAACATAAAAGAAGAGTCAAGTTTAAACATCTACGGTACATTTTATGAAATTGGAGTGTCATTAGTTATAGGGTTGTATTTTAGAAAAAAATATATATATATATATATATATATATATATATATATATATATATATATATATATATATATATATATATATATATATAGCAAATATTGTATAAGTTTTCGTTGACGACGGAAAATTTATAGCTAGCTAGCAGTTACTAGAGTGCAACAAGATTCTACATCACATATTTAGTGAATAAGGTGAGATCGAGTCTATAAACTAAAAATATCTCGCTCTAGTTTATATGCCTGCAACTATTAATTACTCACCCAAAGAATTTAGTAGCGTATTAGTCAGATCATTATACTACATATAAAGCATACGGAATACCATTACCATTGATGAATTGTTGAAAATTCAACACAACCAAATCACTAAAATACATTTGAATATTATTCGAATTACACATCATAATTGTCATTGAATGTTATCATATAATTTCATAATTTTTCCAACAACTTTCTGGCATACAAAATCTTAACATAATTAAATGCAGAATTACATTACAAATTAGTGAATTACATTACAAATTAATGAATTACATAATTAATAGAAATTTTGATCGTTTATAAAAATGGATCAATAAGAAATTAATAAATAACAAACGAATGGTTGTATATAGTCAAACGGTGATGGTCGGTGGCGTTGTCATGTAGTTTCAAAGGCATGTCGAATTGTGATAAGGGTGGTTGTCGTTGTGTTGCAGATGGGTAGGGTTTATGGTGATTATCAAGGTGGTTATGAATTTTTGTGGTTTGATAAAGGATTAATTAGATGTTGAGTTTCATAATAAAAGCAAAGTGAAAATATAATCATAACATAGTAACATATACGAACATATAAAATGGATATCTACGGCCAAACAAAATTATTTTGCATACTTTTCGTAAGCACAGCCAACAAAAGAGTTTTTGTTACATAATTAATTGATAAAACTCTTGTAATAATAATATTTAATAATTATATCAAGAAAAATATACTTATATTATGTTAACTACGACTGTTTTAAGCGATATAAAATATTTGTTTCTAGTAAAATTACATGATTGTTCTTAATAAAGAATTAGAGCTAAAATTAGTATACTTTAGCTATAAACATTAGTATTGAAATACATGTAATAAACATTAGTATTGATACTATCAGTAATCTTTACCATCTTTGCAATAATGAAGGCTTTGATGATCTAAAGATACACCATGTGGGAGGTTTTGGGGTGTAGTTCCAATTTAACTCAAAGGTTGCATGCGAGTCGTTTAAAGCAAATGAGAACTTGAAAAATCTTTGGTCTTCCTTCAAATATGTATCTCCTTCGTTTGTTATGATGAAAGATTGATCTCGTTGGAGATTCATGGTATTCCTTGTAGAAAACTAAAAGGGGGTTGAATAGTTTACCGATTAAAAACTTTGTTTTGAAACGTATTGAAAGATCAATTGATATTGATCTTGGATATGTTAGTGAAATATGTAAACAATATGTAAAGAGTAAATAAGGAAAGAAACAATCAAACCACAACAAGTTGTTTATAGTGGTTCGGTCTACAAGGACTCTTTTTCCTTGCCCTACTCCACTCCCCGAGTCTCACACTCGAGTTTAACTTCACTAGTCAACAAGCTCCTTTCACCGCTGGAGAAACCTTTACACTTCGCTTACACTCTATTTCCGACACTAAGCTAAATGTCGAGTTCTTTCCAAGGGTACAACCACTCCCACACACAATGTATTTTAAGGACTAAAATACTAACCACTCACACTCACAAGATTATGATAGTTTGGTACAACAATGAAGTATGAATCAACACAAGATCATACAACACCAAACAAACAAGACTTCCAACTCCTCGTTGAAGCTTGAATGTGACTTGATCTTCTTTGCTACAAAAGAGATCACTAATATGATATGAAACTGAGTTAGAAAGGTTAGAGAGAAGAAATGTATGAGAGTATGATAGAAAGGAATGAGAAAACTACTTGGTTTGGCTTTGCTATTTATAGCCAAAACTCTCAGCAAGCACCACGGACCACGGAACCCTTAAAAGGGTTCCGCCCGTGTTAAAATATGGTGCCGCCGAGGTCTGACAGCAAGATCTCAAAATCTTGCCAAAGTCAACCATATCTATGCAAGATTGTGTAAAATATGTAGAGCCTAAATCTACACAAAATATCTAGTGAAATCTTCCAATGATTTCAATGATGCATCACATGATGTCATATGTTTGTTTTTCTATTTTTAGAAATATGTAAATGCATATGTAATGTTTAGTTTTTAAGAAACCAAAACATTCTAAAAACTCCTATCATACATTATGGATAATCACAATGTAAATGCTTGAGTGATGAAGATATTATTTGAAAAAAGCTTGTTTTATTATCTATTAGACTTGACAAGCTTTAAGCTTTATAAAAATTAGATTTACTTTTGTCATTAACAAAACTTAGGTAAAGATCAAAAATATAAATAACGTTTAATGACGATATTTGTATTAACAATCTCCCTTTTTTGTTGAGGACAAAACGTAAATTTTATTTTTATAAATGATGTAAAGATTGTACAAGAGTTATAAAAATATTAGTTTTAGAACTTGAAAGAGAAATGGTAATGCAAGTATATGATGTTTGACTTTTTCAGAAAGTCAAAGTCTTCACTAGTTGAAGCATGATGTTGACTTTTTCAGAAAGTCAAAGTGTGTAGTTGACTTTTTCAGAAAGTCAAATATTACCAATGATGTATCATGTGGACTTTTTCAGAAAGTCAATGTATGCAGTTTGACTTTTTCAGAAAGTCAAATATAACCAAGTTCTATATATTTCTCCCCCTTTTTATCTCAACAAAAAGAAGATGCGAGGCGGAATGTGTAATGAGCCCTTAGCCATTGTCTCCCCCTTGACCAATGCTCCCCCTAAATTGGGTGCCAATGGAAAGATACATGGATTGTGAAAAAGTTAAAAAGAATTGTTAGTAATAATCATCATCACAAGCATTTCCAAACACACTATGTAATAAGCAACAACAATATAGAAACTACCATTCATTCGTTAAAATTTTTCATGATTTAAGAATCATGAAAAGAGAACACAATGAAGTGTTGAATACAATGAAAAAGAAATAATCCTAGAAAAAAATACTTAAAGGAGATAATCTATGACCCTCCTATTGAGGTGGTGGATGAGCAAGAGCATTTAGACGCTCGAGGATGTGATTGAAGATGAACCTCATTTCCTCTTGGAACTCATGGACCATCACCCGTGTCCGTTCGGTTGTTTGGGCGGTTTGCTCACAATCTGAGCAACCATGCCTAGGAGGGTAGTATGGTTGATGATTTGGTGGTGGTGGAATGGTGGAGGTGTTGGTGTTGGTGTTTGGTGTGGTGATGATGGAGGCTAGCAAAGCACTTTGCATTTGCATAGTCTCACTTAGATGAGAATCCACCATATTGGAAAATTGGTGGAGATGTTGGAGTTCAGCTTTAATCTCCTCTTTTGTGGGATGATCTTCCCACATGGACTCCTCAATGTCCTCTATGTGAGGAGACATTGATGTAGGGAGTGGTTGATCCCCATACAAAGGACCATGGATGTCTTTGTAGATGGGGTGGAAGAGAAGAGGTCTTAGCCCTAACGGGGCATTTGGGTCAAATGATGGTCTAGGAGACTCATGAGCAATCCGCTCAATAGTACCAAATGATGGCAATGGTGGTGGATGATTGGGCCTAGGAGGCAAGTCTTCTAAGTCCTCCAAGAAAGGATTTGGAGAAGTGGGTGGTGTAGAAAATAACTCTAATGGGATGAGTGTTGGAGATTTTGGTGGTGATGGTGTTTTTGATGTTTGGAGGGGTGCCGGTGGTGGTGAGCTTGGAGTCTTTGTTGGTGGTGGAGTAGTGATGGTAATGGGTGATTGTGAAGGTGGTGTAGGAATAGCTAGAGTGAGGTTTGTGTCATCCCTTATGGGAGATGAGATGGTTAGTGAATGTTGGGAATTATAGATTTGATGATTACAAAACCACGAGCAAGAATGAAGAAAGAAGAAACAATGAGGACCTAATATGTAATAGTTAGCTTTTCTAGTAAGCTAGGGTTTGTAACCTCCCTCTATTATATAAAGAGGGATGGCGGCTAGGGTTACTTACTCAATCCTTTCATTTTATTTCATAGAAGACATCTCCTAATGAGAGTCTAGCAAACGCATATAGCGTCTTGTAGTAGTAGTAGTAGTAGTAGTAGTATTAGTTTCTTTATGTTTTAATAAAGAAAACCTTATTAGTGATGTTGATTGTGTCGTTATTATTCCACTGTGCAATCATTCAATCAATATTGCTTATACCCTAGTTGAGTCCGGATCTTGGTTTTATCAATTGGTATCAGAGCGGGTGGCTCTCGATCTAGGGTTGATAAGGTTTTCATGTCTTTAGGGTTTATGCAGCAGTTTTAAGAACAGAGTAAGCAGAAAGATCTGGTTACAATCATCGAACAGGTGCGACAATGTAAAGGGGTTTCGAGGTAATTGATTTTCTGCTTTGATTATTCGGTGATATTATAATCATTGATTCTTCAATTAAAACCTCGTACTATATTACTCGCTTGTACTGATCTCTCATTGTCCCACGTTTATGTCTCACGTGATGGGTAACAAAGATTTTTTTTATTCGGTATATTTTGAGACTGTTTGTTCTAGTATCTCACGTTGTCCAATTGGTTGCAATTTTGATGGTCATGTGATGGGTTTCCCATTCTACTGATCATGTGACCAAGACTATTGCGTGATTGGCTTTGCTCGTGGGTCCTATATTTGATTTGATTCGCTGAGATATGGTGCATGCTTGTTATGGTGTTACCGTGAATTTCATTGGTCCAATAATTCTGTACTCACTTTGATTGGTTTGTTCTCATGGATTTGATGTGGGGCTCGTATTAGTTGTGGGTCTATTGTACTACAGCAGGAATGGTGAGTGATTGGCTACTCATCACATGATCTCGTGGGTTATGTGGACTATGGGTATTAATTTTGTTTCTTCTCAGTAAATTTATATCTACTGATGCATCACGTGTATCTGCTGATGGTGTATGAAGTGGCCACATGTGTTTGACTTTATGTTATTTGATCGGTAATATTGGTGCTGATTCTGGTCGGTGGGGTCACATATCAAGCGAATTTATTGGCACAATATTTTATCATATTGCTGATGGTCTCATGGGATACTGTTTTGATATTTATTGTTCACGTAAGGTACTTTTTGATGTGCTTGGTCCCCATTATGTCTATGAAATATTATTGATGGGCTGTTGTGATTGGTCATATGTGGGGCTAGCACACATTTTCATTTGATGGTATGAGATATTCACGTGAGTTTATTGGTCACAAGGGAGGCGGATATCATGTGTTTTTACTCTCATCGTGGTCCCCACTGTATTATTTGAGTGTTTTAATTGGCTAAGTGGGACGGTGGAAAATAGGTCCCATGTTTGGGGTTGGATACGCATGGGTTGATATTTATTATATTCAATCAATGGTCTCCTCTTGTTGGCACGTGAGCTTAGGAGATGGGAATAAATTGGTCAAGTGATTCAATTTTTATTGTTTCTGCTGATGGCTTCCAGTAAAAGATCTCATGGGTTTGCTAAAGTTTGTGCTTCTAATGTTTTACTAGTCTTGGTGAGTTGAATTTTTATTCAACGATGAACCCTAGTACTTAACATATGTTCGGCTTGATTTGTTGTTCCTACGGGCTGCATATTTTGATTCGTTTTGGTTTCTGCTGACCAGTTTCTGCTGAAGGTATTGGTTTCTGCTGATAAGTTTTTACTAGTTGTTTTGGAGTTCCTACTGGTTGATCAGGTGCGTGTCTTATCATATCTCAAAGTGGGTGTTACACTTTTGAGATAACTTGTTTGTACGTTAATGATGTGACAAAGACTTGATGTTTCTAGTGAAGGGGTGAGATCTATAGATTAAATGTACTTAATGCGCACATTTACCAACACTTTAAGGAGTTACGTTGTAGTGCTCAGTGTTAGTGAAGGGGTGTGATCTACAGATTACAGGTGCTTAATGCTCATATTTGCTAGTATCTCATCTGAGTTTGGAGTCACATGGATAGTGCAAGATATAAGACGCATACGTTGATGTTTCTACTGGTTCTCTGTTCCTACTGGTAGACTATTGGATTCTGCTGCTGATTTGACTTCTCTGCTGTTATGCTTTATTTATTCTGCTTAGTTAAAAAAAAAAATGAGATGGTTAGTATAATTTTAAGGGGAAGCTTATGGTTTATATACTTACTATCTACATGCGCCACTGAGGGGAAGCGTCTGAGTTGCACAAGACCCTATTAGATGATTACAAAAAGGGAAGAAGATTCATGATGTGCGACTTATTATTTGTGATGTCATGTTTTAGCATTGTTTCTTATACAGTTGTTTTGTAATATCAAATAGGGAAGATTGTTGGGAATTATAGATTTGATGATTACAAAACCACGAGCAAGAATGAAGAAAGAAGAAACAATGAGGACCTAATATGTAATAGTTAGCTTTTCTAGTAAGCTAGGGTTTGTAACCTCCCTCTATTATATAAAGAGGGATGGCGGCTAGGGTTACTTACTCAATCCTTTCATTTTATTTCATAGAAGACATCTCCTAATGAGAGTCTAGCAAACGCATAGAGCGTCTTGTAGTAGTAGTAGTAGTAGTATTAGTTTCTTTATGTTTTAATAAAGAAAACCTTATTAGTGATGTTGATTGTGTCGTTATTATTCCACTGTGCAATCATTCAATCAATATTGCTTATACCCTAGTTGAGTCCGGATCTTGGTTTTATGCAAGACGAAAGGAAACAGTTTCAGAACCAACAAGTTTGGATCTTGGTACCATTACCAGATGGCAAATATGCTATTGGAACTAAATGGATTCTGAAGAACAAAAGAGATGCAAGGGGTGTGGTTATTAAAAACAAAGCAAGATTAGTAGCTCAAGGTTACAGGCAAGAAGAAGGGATTGATTATGATGAAGTGTTTGCACCTGTTGCTAGAGTAGAGGCCATTCGAATTTTCTTGGCCTATGCATCATACATGGGCTTCATCTTGTATCGGATGGATGTTAAAGGTGCTTTTCAGTATGGTGAGATTGAAGAGGAAGTTTATGTCACACAACCCAAAGGATTTGAAGACCCGATCATCCTAATCATGTTTACAAAGTCGTTAAAGCTCTATGGACTTCATCAGCACCAAGGGCATGGTATGCTAGGCTTTCATCATTTCTGTGAAGCATGGCTACGAAGAGGTGCCATTGATAAGACTCTTTTTCTCAAGAAGAACTCGATGACATCATACTTGTGCAAGTGTATGTGGATGACATCATTTTCGGATCCACTAAAGAAGCTTGGTGTAGGGAATTCGAGGATCGATGAAGGAGAATTTCATATGAGTGCTATGGGGAGCTTACTTTCTTTTGGGTCTCCAAGTTCGCAGAACAAGATGGGATATTTATCGGTCGGGATAAATATGTGAGGACATGTTGAAGAAATTCGGTATGGAAGGTGTCGATCGCCACAACACCTTATGAAGCTCCAAAACAAAAGCCAACAATGATCCGATCTACATGTGAATGTTCATTTATACAAATCAATGATTGGTTCATTAATGTATCTAATGACTTCAAGGCTGATATTACCTTTCTTTGTGAGTGTGTGCTCTCGACATCAAGTCACTCCTCTTACTTCCCATCTCAATGCGATCAAGAAGATCTTTAAGTACCTCAAAGGCCAACCTCATTTAGGCCTTTGGTACCCAAAAGAGTCTCCTTTTAAGTTGGAAGCATATAGTGACGGTGATTATCTTGGTGCAACTGGATAGGAGATCCACAACCTGAGGTCACAATTCCTTGGAAAGAGATTGATTTCGTGGCGGTCAAGAAACAAACCATTGTGGCTACCTCAACTCATCAAGCGGTATGTTCTTCACGCAAAGCTACGTGGACAGTGCTTTGGATTCAAAACCAATTCTTTGGACTATGGGTATAACTTCGTGAACACAACTCTTTTATTGATAATCAGTACCATATGCATTGTCAAAAATCCGGTTTTTCACAAGAGAACCAAACATATTGAAATCATACACCACTTTATAAGAGATGCATATGAAAAACATTTGATAAATGTGGCTAAAATTCATACTGATGATAATGTGGCGATCCATTAACAAAGCTTTTGATGGACCAAGGTTTCAACACCTTGTGGTCAATATTGGAATGCTTAACCCTTAGCGCAAAGTTTAAGGGGAGGCATAGGCCTCGGGAGAGGATTTTTTTTTTTTTTTCTTTATTTGTCTGTTAGATTCTTAGTTAAAAAAAAAAAAAAAAAAAAAAAAACTAACTTTCTCTTGCAGGTTTGTTATGTTTTATTGATGGTTTTAACTCACCGATATACCTTGTGTGTATCAAAGAGTTGGCTAGTCCAAAGGGTCTGACTTTGGTAAAGACATGTCAAATCATTAATAGCTATAATGGTTTGCTCAAAATCATAGGTTCAGAACCACCCATGCTTAATTGTTTGAGAGTTGTATGGTCATCAATTCACCATGGTCTATTCCTTTTGGAATCCAAGAATTGGCTAGCCCACAAGTATATGGCTTGTGGTAAAGGCAATCGCATCCATATTTGGTTATCAATTCACCAATTCTAAGCATTGACTAGTCCCGAGCAAACACTCTGTAAAGACAAGTCAAATCCGTTTATATAGTTGTTGATTTGCTAATAAATCGATGGTTATCAATGTACCATAGTTTTCGGACTTAAACATCCGGCTACTCAAAGAGTGATGGCTATTGGTAAAGAGACATCAAATCCATTATTTTCAATGATTCACCTCTCCGTGAGCTAACACCCCGGATGTGATGAGAATAGTATGCAACTAATAAGTTTTGATGTACAATATGTCATGTGTTGCTTAAAGACCAAGCGTTTCAAAGTTTACTCATCATAGAGATGAGATTATTCTTGGTTCTTTACATCGATGTTTGAGAACAATCCTCTAGTCTTCAAGTCTCAAAGATCTTTCAAGGTTAGGAACCGGAACTTAACCAAGTCAAATTCCAGTTTAGGGAGGATTGTTGGGAATTATGCGAAGAAGGATTTACTCATGTCATTCTTTGAAGGATTCTCTGAAGTAGAAGCAAAATCGCTAAAGAAGAGATTCTCTTGAAGAGTAAAAGCCGTCTTGTGTTTCTACTGAAGGGTGGAAGTCGACTAGATCGATCTGTCAGATTATTTAAATGCTAACCCATCATTATTCTTGTACCGCCCGAGGTTAGCATGGGTATTATTGTCTTCGCTCAATATTATCTAGTGTTTTAGTCATTAGTGCATACTTACATGTTTAGTCGATTGAGTGGTAATAGTTTAGGGTTCCTTGTCTATAAAAGGAACCTCATAGTTTGTAATAGCAAACTCATCGGAAACATAGAGTTTCGAGTTAATAAAAGATCCATAGAGGATCTAAGTGTTCTTAGTTATAACAACTTGTATTTACATTCCGCTATAGAATACGAGTTGTAGAGGCATCTATTAGTTTGCTTATGATTACATAGGCAACACTAACGATCCACGAAAAGCTAAAGATCCGCAAGGTCTGAGAGTTTTCAACAGTGAATATGACTCGGATGAAGAGCTCAAGTTGACAAAGCAACAAGGTCTTACGCTAATCCTAGCGGCTTTCTTGCAAGTCTTGGTTGATGGTGAAGTTTTTGTCATTTTGATTTAAGCTTTTGCTAGTAGATGGTAAGAATTGAGAAGGTGTGAAGATGATCATGGTAAAACCTCTTAATTTAAAGGAATGGTGAATTATGGAGAAGTGTGTTTGATTTGATGTTAAACCATAGAAGAGATGAGGTTTCTAATGATTTTGAAGTGGGTTTAATGCTAGTCATATCACCCAAGTCAATCCATACAATAAGGATGGAGTGAAGAGGCAAAGATTTGCAATAAATGTGTTCTAATGATTGTGAGATCCTAACAATCAGATTACTCACGGATTGCAAGGAACCAAATTTTTGGTTCCTTCCTTTATGAAAAAGGGCTCATTGGGTGGATTTTACAAATTTTTGAATTTTGGTGGAAATGTATTTCCTACATGCCTAAGTATGTTATACTAGTTCTAAAAGGGTAATAACTAGTTAAGATTAACTTGCAAGCAATGTATGGTAATTTGGAATGTCGAAATAAGCGAAATTCAAAAATTACATAGGATCCACGACACCAAAATTTTACAGTGTGAACCCTTAAAAGGGTGCCACTGTCCGCTGCTGGTGCACGGCGATACAATTTCTATAACAGACGGTACCAAATCTTTGGTGCCGTCTAATCCGTGGACACCGTAAATCACCACATCGCAGTTTTTTAGGTGTCGAGAACTTTTCCGAAACCTGAAATTTTGCTCAAAACATGTGACATTAATTATTTCTAGTTAGGAAAAGCAAATAACACATACACAAACATAGTGGAGCATAGACTTTGACCAAGAGCTAGCGATTTTCACATTAAAGTGAAAATGGGTAAAATTTGATAACATACTTGTGCTATCCCCTTGCATGAGATTGTTAGCATACATCATTGTTTTGAGTTATATTATCATCCTACAAATTAAAAACAACCAAATTGTATCAAACATTAAAGATAATGTATTGTTCCAAACACTCCTTAAAAGGACCCTCACTTGTCCAACTTCTTGTAAATCTTGTTCATCATCCTACCAAGGCACTTGAACATCCCTTGGTTTGCTTGAACTCCATGATTCATTCTCAATCTCGGAAGAGACGCATAATACTCATGAGGTGGAAGGCGAGAATTTGGAAGACCATCCTCGGAGCTATTTGATGATGATGATGATGGAGTTGGAGGTTTTTCTATTTTGCCTTTTGTCTTAGCCACTCTCTCGTCACTCAAGGGCACTAAGATGTGAGGGATGAGCTCATAGTCAAGCTTCAACCCTTTTGGGCTTGGTGGAATTGGTGCAAAGGCTCTATAGAGACGAGTGAGAAGCTTCTCGTAAGGAAGAGCAACCGAACCTTGAGTTGGAATATCAATCATTCTCCTAGAAATGTAGTAGGCTAGATTGAATGGTTGACGGGTGGAGAAGTTGTAGAGCATGTGACAAAGGCAAGCGTTGATATGATCCCTATTCCCTATGGTGCTAATGACGTTGGCTCTAAGTAGTTCCTCCCATTTCTTAAATTCGGGCTTAAGTTCATTGAGCTCCATTCCATATGGATCTCGGTTCACCTCCTTTCCTTTTCGGGTGACTCGAGTTGTATCACCCCTTGGGGTAAATAGGCGCTCACGGATGACATCTTTATCCGCTAAAGGAGTTTGGTAGGGAAGAGAGCGGTCAATGATTGCATCAAGGATGGTGAGTAACCACTTATCCGAGTAGACACATGTGCCTCGGTTTGGAATTCCTAGCACTTGAGCAAATTGGGTTAAGGAGATGGTGTAGTCATTTTGATTGATCTTAAACCTAAGGCTAAACTCATCTTCTTCATCAATGAAACCGGTGACACTAGCATAATATTCTAACACAAACCTAGGACAAATAGGTTCATCGATGTCAAGAAGACAATCGAATTGAATAACGGCTAGCTCTTCACGGAGATTGGTATTGTCGACAAAAGAGGAGTGAATGGTTCTACCCTCATGGAAGTACCTAGTTTCTAGACTCTTAAAGATTTTGACTTGTTCCTTGGAAAGTCCTTTGGTTTTGTGATGTTTGGGAATGTAGTTTACGGTATCCTTGTGATCATAGAATCTTGCGGCTACCATGGTTATTCCTATGAGCAAGAATTTACATGTTAAAAATGAGAATAAACTTAACGTTTTGATTCTAGTGTGTGCCTATATGAAAACGATTTGGAGTTGTGGTTATCTCGACTCATTTTATGCATAAAATAGTTTTTAGTGGGGGTATTTGGCAAACGGCATGAGATAACCCAAACGCTCCTAATTCAACGTGGCTTCATTTGAATATACCCGGGAATGCAAATTAGTTATGCAATACCTTTAGTATTCAAGAGCATGCAAGTGATGAAAATTTAACGTTTCTATTTATATTAACAATGAAAAATTATTTTCCTACAAGTGATAAGCTTTTCAACAAATTTTGACATGGGGTGTTTGGTTATTTGAATAAAACCTTATAGTCATTATCTTTTAATTAGTGGGAAACATGATTTATTTATGCAATATGATAATGTAGTACCTAATTTCAATGACTAGTTATGCAATTTGCCAATTGAATCCATGTTTTGTACAAGAATATATATAAACCCCATGTAATGATTTTGTGCACAAATTAGAATCCTAGACTCAGAATTAAGAGATAAAATGTAGTTAGGATACTTACAATGATGTTAACTTCAGTGATTAGTGGGTGAGAAAATGTCAACAATGAGTTAGGTCTAATGTTTGCACATTTTGGTGAGAAGAAGGTGTTTTGTAGGTAGCACTTTTGCAACTGTAGTCACCACGGACCAGACGGCACCAAATTTTTGGTTCCGTCTTTGTTGTCGTTTGGTGCCATGGGTACAGTAGCAGGTTTAAAACAAATTTGTTTTATTTTGTTTGTTCTAAGGTTTAGGCTATGTTTTACCTACATGTTTGGTTCCATTAACCCCAAACCAAGTCTTAAGAAGCTTGGTTAGAATGTCGGCAATGTTGTCTCCGGAGGATACTTTCTCAATTGAGATGTTTCCTTTTTGAACATTGTCGTGAAGAAAGTGATGACGGATTTCAATATGCTTTGTATGAGCATGTTGGACGGGATTTTTGCTGAGATCAATAGCTCTTTTGTTGTCACAAAATATAACGATATCGTTGAGATGAATTCCGTAGTCCACGAGAGCTTACTTCATTCAAAGAGCTTGTTGACATGCTTTTCCGGCTGAGACGTACTCGGCTTCAGTAGTTGAGATGGCTAAAGCCGTTTGCTTCTTTGCAAACCATAAGGTGAGACAATGTTCGACAAAAGTGCAAATACCACTTGTACTATTTCTATCGACATAGTCACCGGCATGATTCGAATCGGCATATACTATAGTTTCTACACCCGTTCCTTTGGGATACCATAATCCTAAACATGTTGTTCCCTTAATATATCTAAATATCCTTTTCAAGGCTTCTAAGTGTGATACCTTTGGATTTTCTTAAAAGCGAGCACATAGACAAACACTAAACATAATGTCGGGTCTACTAGCCGTGAGATAGAGTAAGTGATACGCTTACACAGCGCGTTCGGGGTCAAAGGAACTTCCTTTTCGTCGAGCAAGTTTTTCAACACCCTAGGCAGTGAACCTAATCGTTGTAGTGTAGTATTAGGGTAAGCCACGGGAATTGATATCGTTCTCTAAGGGAATAGGAATGCTAGTGAGAAGTTACTACGCTAAGGTTGGGGTTGAGGAAGATTATTTTTTATCTTTTTATGTTTTTTTAGGAAATTGAAAGGTACGAATCTCGGGGTTTAGATTTGGGGATTGGTATTTCTACCGATTACTTCTACTTATCTAATTATCTAATCCTAAGGTGAATGTAGTTTATGTCTATTGTTGTGTGCTCTTATGATGATTAAAAATGTATTTGCTTAGGCTTTATTACTCCCTAGTTATCTCCTTTTGATGGTTGAATTGTCACGTCCTTATTCTTAACCGCGTTGTGTCTCTAAGGTCGTAGGGTATGCGTTTATCCCTAACTCTTTGAAGCTACCAAAGGTTAATGACTACAAAATCTCTAGGATTTATAAACTTTAACTCTAAGGTATTCTTTGGATGTATAGCCTACAATTACTCTAGGTGATTATAAACTAAGGTTCAACAAAGATTAATCAAGCATTAACAACACAACGAATGACCTATCGCAATACTAGGTTAATCACAACTAAGATAAGAGACAACCAATCAATATTCAATAACTAAGTTTTATATTACCTAAGCAAAGACATAAGTAAATTAGCCGGACATGGGAAACATGCAAGCATACACACAATCAATTTAAGACATAATTAAGTTAATGAAGTAAAACACTTATCTTGATGAAAGATAGGGTATGAAACCCAAAAATACTGTACAAGACAGCCTAGGTTCGGTTTAGGTTTTTACTCCACAAAACTACACACTGAAAACTAAAAATTCGGATTCTATATATAAGGTTACAATCATGACGCGTCACCCTTTAATTTGTGACGCCGTGGGTCGCTGCTATTAGGGTTTCGTCTTGGCCACATTATCATTGTGACGGCGTCACCTTATGTTCGTGACGCTGTCGCCTTGAGTCTCGGCCGTCTCGGATCAAATCTGGCCATCCGAGTGCGAAGCCCTACTCTTTTAAAACCCGATGCGTCACTGAAAATAAGCAATTTAGCTCTCAGTATCATTACAAAACATGTTCCGACGGCGTCACAAGTATAACTCGACGCCATCCCCTTCGGGCAATGCACAGAGTGTCTCGATTCTTGACTTTGGCCACTTTCTTCGTATATTTGCGCCTTTTCGTCCGAATAAGTGTCATTCCGACAATTTGCCTTCAAGAGACCTAAAAAGTGAAAAGGAACGATATTAAGTAATAACGGATACAAAAGTGATCAAATAAGAGCTTAAACGACCCTCAAAAGGTACATTTAAAACCTTATCAAATATCCCTACACTTGGTATTTTCTTGTCCTCAAGCAAATGTGCTTTTAGCCACTTAATTTATAAGTTAGGGGTCATGAAACATTAGTTTAGAACGATCCACAACACATATAAGCCCCGCAAAAGTCATAACAAGCACGGAAATTACATACTAGCACCTCACATGGGGTGTTTGGATACTCACATCTCTCACGTGCATATGAAATATAACAAGTTGGAAATGGAAGATAAACACTCATTAACCGGTCCTAGTACATAGATTACCATAGGCTTGAGACTAGATCAAACCTCCATCGCTTTGGCGTAAGCACCTAGGAAAAACTATCCAAAAGGTCTTTTAAAGGGTTGTAACGTTAGGCATACGGTAGGGAAGCAAAGGGTTTGGTGGGATAGGCGGTTTAGTGGTGGCAAGTTAAAAATCTTTATGTTACAAGCATGCGAAGAATGGCGTTTCTAAGCCAAGACTCGACACTCTAAACTCTAGATAACTAAAATAAACAAATATAAATTTAAAGATAGATGTAGGATGGTAGCCCGTATTTTTTTTTCATACACTTTTACTCTACCATCCTCTACGATACATCAAAATGATAGGAATTTATAGGCACATCCCTACACTTGATTTTTATTACTCTAACACTAATTTGACCCGAATTGAAAAGATCAAAACACTTGGAGTAAATTATTACGCAAATAAAGGGAATTTGAATTTAACGTTCCCTTCCCGTCATTTCATAAAATTTAACTTTTCCCATGAGTCCCAATCGTCCCAAAACTGTGTACAAAAGATATGACTCGACTTAGCAACTTATGCAAGCAACAAGATAATTGAACTAAGGGTTTAGTGTGATAACAATAATGCACTAAAAGTGAGTGCATACAAGGTAGGCTAAGGCGATTTGGGTGTACATTTGGGGGTGGATTGTAAACAATGCTCTTCATTGACATTCCGGAAAACCGAAACATCACGAGAACCGCGAAAAGGATAGGCTGTGAGGGGTTAACTAGGGGTATCGTGTACTAAAGATGAGTACAACGCAAGGGTGTGGGGGAATTACTCAACCGATATGGAAGAAGTAATTATATTACAGGTATCAAACAAGGGTTATCCTAATGCCTCTTATCATTTAGTTATTCCTAACTACACAAGTGTAGTCTTACTAGCGATCTCGGAATGCATCACAAAACAAGTTCTAGAATCTATTATACTACCGGTTCACACTCTAAGCATTAAAGATGAATGCTTTAATTCCTACTAATCTAAGGGCGATCCTCACATTTTGGGTGGAATTTAAGTGGTAAAGGGTTTTTGTGCTAGTCATATAACTTCCTATCAATGAGACGCTTTATTAAGACTAATGACCCACTCCTACATGTCATGAAAATTTTTAAATTTGGTGCCAAAATTACCCTAACCGATATTTCTCATGGTTTATTACACAAATGAAATTGGACAAAGCAAATAGTCAAGGATAAGCATAGTTTCAAAGTTCCCGTTTTATATTCCCTCCCTACACTTAAACTGAACATTGTCCCCAATGTTCCCCGAAAGTATCAAAGTTATGATAATGGAAGGTAATTAAAGACGAAAGAAACTAGTACTCCCCTGATTAGCTTGGTAGGATCCGTATAAAGTGGTGGTTACATCTTTCTTCAAGAAGAACGTTTGCGTTAAAAGCTCCTTCTCATCTTATGTATCTTCTTATTGGTAAATTAAACCTGCACACTTGTAGAAAACAAACGAAACCTTCACGTAAAATCGGCGGTAACAATATATATATGACTCTACTAAACTAGGATATAATGCTTGTGGAATGGATGTTTCTGATTTTCCGGAAAATTAAGACCGGAAAATTCCAAAAATTTATAAGTAGCTCAAAAACGAGAAAAAGTGATAAGTCGTTTTGCTCCACCGACGTCGTCGGTTGCGATCTGACGCCAAAGGTTATCCCGACGAAACCGGTCTCGCGATTTTCTCGAAAAAATTCGGAAAATTTACATCTTTAGAATCGGAAAAAGTTCCTCGCAAAACATCCATTATGACTCGATACAAGCATTTGACTCGAACAAACACACATGTATATCTTTTAATTAATTGTAATTCTCATGTTCACGCTTTCTTTTGAAAACGTGTGTAATCCTCCCTACACTTATCCCTTATGTAAAATATCTTTATATGTAATTAAGACGAGGTTAAAGACAAAATAAAGCATTTTTACAAATTTAAACATGAGAATAAACAATAAATAAAAGATACACGACACACAAACAAGCAAAACATTAAGCATGGGTTGCCTCCCATGAAGCGCTTTTCTTTATTTATGAGTCTTGTAGCTAGACTCGAAGTCGTGCCCCTACGTGACTTCATTACCGTCACCTTCTTCCTCATGACGGTTGATACGCTTACACAGCGCGTTCGGGGTCAAAGGAACTTCCTTTTCGTCGAGCAAGTTTTTCAACACCCTAGGCAGTGAACCTAATCGTTGTAGTGTAGTATTAGGGTAAGCCACGGAATTGATATCGTTCTCTAAGGAATAGGAATGCTAGTGAGAAGTTACTACATAAGGTTGGGGTTGAAGAAGATTATCTTTTTTATCTTTTTATGTTTTTTAGAAAATTGAAAGGTACGAATCTCGGGTTGGTATTTCTACGGTTACTTCTACTTATCTAATTATCTAATTAACTAAGGTCTATTGTCGTGTGCACTTATGATGATTAAAAATGTATTTGTTTAGACTTTATTACTCCCTAGTTACCTCCTATTGATGGTTGAATTGTCACGTCCTTATTCTTAATCGTGTTGTGTCTCTAAGGTCGTAGGGTATGCATTTATCCCTAACTCTTTGAAGCTACCAAAGGTTAATGACTACAAAATCTCTAGGATTTATTAACTTAAACTCTAAGGTATTCTTTGGATGTATAGCCTACAATTACTCTAGGTGATTATAAACTAAGGTTCAACAAAGATTAATCAAGCATTAACAACACAACGAATGACCTATCGCAATACTAGGTCAATCACAGCTAAGATAAGAGACAACCAATCAATATTCAATAACTAAGTTTCATATTACCTAAGCAAACACACAAGTAAATTAGTCGGATATGGGGAACATGCAAGCATACACACAATCAATTGAAGACATAATTAAATTAATGAAGTAAAACACTTATCTTGATGTAAGATAGGGTATGAAACCCTAAAATCTTGTACAAGACAGCCTTGGTTCGGTTTAGGTTTTGCTCCACAAAACTACACAATCGAAAACTAAAAATTCGGATTCTATATATAAGGTTACAACTTCGACGTCCACCTTTAATTTGTGACGCCGTCGGGTCGCCGTTATTAGGGTTTCGTCTTGGCCATGTTATCATTGTGACGGCGTCACCTTATGTCCGTGACGCCGCCTTGAGTCTCGACGCCTACGGATCAAATCTAGGCCGTCCGAGTCTGCGACGCCTACTCTTTAAAACCCGATGCCGTCACTTGAAAATAAGCAATTTAGCTCAGATCGTCACAAAACATGTTCCGACGGCGTCACAAGTATAACTGACGCCGTCCCCTTTAGTTTCAAAGACTTGAGCGTCTCGATTCTTGACTTTGGCCATTTTCTTC
>CM040238.1:78510764-78554673 GCA_022545495.1 Chrysanthemum lavandulifolium | reverse complement strand
GCGGTGAGCTTCAAAAGCCAGGTGAGCGAGATATGAAAGCAAAAGCGAATACCAAGCGATGTCGAATATGAAATAAAGTGAATGAGCGATAGCAAAATCATAATCATTTTCAAAGCATAAATCATAATTTCCAAAATAAAGTTTATAGTCAACTACCACGAGCCGAAACATATATCGATCATATTCATATTCTCATAAGGCAACATTTGTAGGGAGACCTACGAGTTATGAAGGGCGTGCATGCGCATGACATCAATCATCGGATAACATATAACGGATAACATATAACGGATCTAGGATGCATCCATCGCCCTTCCTACATATTCACAAATATGCTTCACCATCCAGAGGCGTGGCGAGCGTCACTCTCTTGCCCTAGAGTCATACCGGTGGCATCAACGATCGGACATGGAACCCCATGACTAGTTAAATATTTGGCTCGGTGTCAAACTATCTTAGGTCAAATCGAATGTCATAACCCGACACGGATCATCTTTTATCGTAAAGTTATTCATATTTTCAAAATCGGATGTTTCATAATTCAAATCGAGTTCGAGATAAGCAATAGCTCAACAAATCGATTTTGGGATTCATAGCAAAGGCTTAGGAAACCCTGTCTGAAAGAAAACGTTAAAGGAACCTTCTTTGAAAGGTCGAATATCCGTACCTTATTCAAAGCAAATGATCGAAAAGCGAAAGACGAAAGGCAAAGGATTACTCCTCTTCACGAACCTATAGACATTATGATGCGTCCATGTTATTTATGATTCCATAATCGTCAAATGATCTTTTAATATTTGGTGTTCATACTTAATGTATATTAATGATCTTCATACTTTAGGGTTTTATTAAATGAGACTTAAGTATTTTATAATTAAGGTTGTAGATTAGGGTTAGTTATATCATTTATTAAAGTCTAGGTTTAAATGTGAAAATAGTTTATAATTCATAACTCACACATGAAATAACGAATTACTATATTTAGCTCAAACCCTAATCGACTCTCATTCATGTTCTAGGGTTAAATGTTTCTTATTCTTTAATATCCCATTAATATGCATTTACCTTACATGTTACGTCTTAATGACTCGCTTCTTAACCTAATACGTAAATGATAACAATCTTTCCTTTTATGTTTTGCCATGTACGTTTATGATTTTATGTGACATACAAGTTACTTATTACTCGGATAATTACACATGTACATAATTATTAGTTCACTCGAATTAATATAACGCACACAAAAGAGACACGTTCACAAACATTTAGGGTTTGATATACTTTATTCGCTTTACATATTAAACTAGGGTTTATGTTTACGTGACCCTTACTTGTTTAATACATGTTCAAAACTTATATATATATATTCGGTTCAAGCTAGGGTTTCGGCTAGTAAGTTGTACGCAAGTCCTAGCTCATCTAAACAAGTTACATATTCAAGTTATGATGTTTTACATAGGCCGAATAAATTACAAATGGTTCGGTCCTAACTCATGCATGGTTCGGCCATATATAACTCAACATATTCATGACCCGATTCAATATTACATCTTACGTTACATGTTCTTTAATATTTATCAAGTTTAATCATTAGGGTTTGCCTTGGTTTTGGTTTACGCGGCTCGACCAACAAAAGAAACAAGAAAAACTCGAGTAAACAAAACATAGCTCGACATATACATGCAAGGTACATCAAAGGAAGACGAATAAACGTTATACCTTTACTTGTTTGAAGCTAAAACTCGACACCAAGGGGTCTTGAGGTTCGGCCGAATGGAAACAAAGAGAAAAAGAGAGGCAAGACTAAAACTAGGGTTTCACTTTTGAGATTATGTGTTGTATTTATAGTTGTAGTATTTAGTTTAGGTTTTGGAGGGGGTTGGGTTCGGTTTGGGTCTAACCGAGCTCAAAGGCTCGCCCAAATGGGCTTCGGCCCTTGATCCCACGAACACAAACAACGCCCCTCGTGGGCTTCTTGATCCTCGGCAGCAAAACAAACAAACAAACGAGCCCATCCAACAAATGAACGGCCCAAATATTAGCGAAACGTTTAAGTCCTTCGTCGTACCAAAGTCGTTCACGTAATTATATTCGTCACGTTTTATTTATTAGGCTTTTAATTTCATTAAATGATTATAAACGTGTTTTACGTATTTTATACTTCTTGGTTCCAAGGGTATTTTCGTCTTTATATATGTTTTAGATTTTCGGGTTTTACATACATTCCATAGAGCATGGTCTGTAATGGCAATGTACTGCCTCATCTTCATACACCATAAGTCATATTCGCCCTTCTTGATGACGGGAATCCTCATTGAGGTGATGGAAGGTGGTGGAGCGAAATCGATCGACATCTTTAGGTTTTAGGGTTTCTTCTTGAGTCGGAGTTTCCACAAGCTCGATACTACTTGTTGGATCGATGTACTCTAACCAAACTAACTTAAATAGCTTGTTTAAGGTTTAACAACCTCGGATAAATCCTAAGTTATTAACAATGAAACACAGAATAATCTTTATTAAGTATGCGAAATTTACTTAACAAATCTAAGAAGAATAACTTTTTATTATTAACTCTAAATCTGCTTATTATGCAGATACTTCAACAACTCTAAGAATATCAATCTTCTCTAAAACATTAACTCTAAAACTCGTAAGCAATCGTATCTCTAATGCCAATCTAGGGGTCCTTTTATAGGCTCAAGGATAACCCTAGTTGGTTTACAAATTGTATCCTTGTACGACAAGTAATCTAATATAGAATATTCTAGAATTACAAGACTTTCTATAAACGAATAAAAGCAGTTCTTTGATCTTGCGGTACTTTGACTTGATGTGCGATGCTGACTTTATCATTTAGCGATACTTTGACTCTTTGACTTTTTCCGGTTCTTTGTCATTCTGCAATGCTATTAATCTTGACAGACTTTAACTTTTCGGCACTTTCATATCCCAACAGTTTGTGCATATGGTTAAGCCATAACAGTTGTAATGAGAATTTATTTCCATGTTTTTGATGCTACAAGCTAATTTGTGACTTGATTTTCTTCTTAACGACATAAGAATTTTGTTCATTGAAATTTGTTAGACATTAGTCAAGAAATAAGATTTTGTTTTCCTATTGTGGCTTGTGTGATATAATACATTCGAACACGTGTCTCGATATATAAGCTTTGCGCTACGTTACTTCGGACCTTTAACTATGAATAAGTGCTTATTGCAATATAAAGAACGAGTAACAATTCAAAAACATTAAACATCGTTGATGCTTAAAATAAAGATCACGAAGAACAAGTTAAATCTTAATAACCACTAGGCAAAACATTTAAAACTTACTAGTGATAAAGTTTATTCACATCTGAACAAGTTAATTATAATTACTACTTGCATTGACTAGTAAAAAAAGTTTATTCACATGCGAAGAAAAAAATATATGCTCATTTATAAATGTGCATATATTTACTAGTGAAGAAAGTTCATTCACACACGAAGAAAAACATATATGCTCATGTATAAAAGTACATGTCTTTACTAGTGTTTCTTCACACGCGAAGAAAAATATATATGCTCATGTATAAATGTACGTGTCTTTGTTAGTGTTTATTCACACACGAAGAAAAAACTATATGCTCATTTTATAAATGTACTTGTATTTACTAGTGAAGAAACTTTATTCACACGCGAAGAAAAAAATATATGCTCATGTATAAATATATGTGTATTTACTAATGTTTATTCACAAACGAAGAAAAATGTATATGTTCATTTATACAAAACTTTAACTTTTAACAATTACAAAGTATCAAATTCGACTTATCATATACACAGTACATCATCTTTTCACGAGCCAGGTCACCGTGTATGTTGATTCACTCAAGCACAATATCAACTTGAATGTGGCAATTGATATCAATTTTAACCGGTACACATTGTTCCTGCAACAAGTTATAAGAAAAAATGAGAACATTTGAAGATTTCAAAGGCAACTATGAGAGGTTTCTTCTGGGTTAGAATAAAAAGAATCAAGAATGTGAGATATTAAGACTAACATGCCACACAAGATGACAATTGCATTTTGCATATTTGGAACTACATTCTATAGGTTGGACATACAATAATTTTCTTCGAATATATAGAAGTAAATTATTCAAACTTCAAGGAATGTCCATTATGAACTAGATGTCGACTCAAAAATATGAAATAGTGGTAGGATGAAAGAGGTCCTAAATATTAAGTGCCCAGAGTCATCACAAGGAAATCCTGACACGATCATCTGGTTAATATGATCTCAAAGAACACAAATCCTCTAGTATGTTTATAAGAGCTGTTAATTCATCATGTTTTACAGACAACAATCATTCTTGCCCATTAGTATGTAAAAGCACATTGCTGCCAAAAAGTTACATCCTGGGCACAGAAACATAAAGAAGCTAAAGCCCACGCCTCGGGCAGCCTGTGCAACAAGATTTTCGCAAGCACTAGCAAGGTTATAAATCGCCCTCTTACATGCACCAAATTGTACTATAAATGTATAAAGACATCCTTGATTGCGTGAAACACCTTTTTAGCATCTGGGTGGTGGATTTTGTGCCACCACATTATAAGTTTTCTTAATGATTGTTTTAGCAACACTCTCCTCCACACTCATTCTTGAATAGTGACTTGATCCATACAACGCTTTTGTCATGGCCATCTCAAATTCCAGACATAGAAGTAGAAGAGGGTGTTGATACAACAATGATTGCGAAAAACAAAAAAAAAATGAGGTCACTCAAGATCCACCCTGACAAAAATAGCCACCTTGATGATAAAAAAGAAGGCTTTCAACGCTATTATTGATCCCCTTAAAGAGCTTTTTAATGCTGAAATTAGATTGAGTTATGACCTCGGTATTGACGGTGAAAATTAAACATTAGTAGTGAAACATGCTCTGGCCATCTGATGGGACACTTCACATATGTGAATCTTAAAAAAGAACTGCTCATTTCCTGATTCTCAACCACTACATGCTCTAAACTAATAGTCCTAAAACAATTTTTCAAAAAATAACAATGTAAATGCTTATGACGAAGATTTTCTTAATTTTCAAAGCAATACCAAAGTCAACATCAACATCAGCTTAATATATTCAACATCTCCATGACACAGCCAAATTACAAATTCTGCATTTAGTAAACCTAGTCGCGCATAAAAAAATCAAGACCTATCACTATTGATTGGAAACCCGAAACAATGAGCTAGTTTATGGGCTTACCTACATGCATTACTCTAGTTTCCTATGTTTAGGCAAGGCATATGCATTGATCTCAAGACATATTTTCTATAAGTAATAATCATGAAACTATACGTATTACACAGTAGATTTGCATAAAAGTAACATTCTAAAACAAGCAAACATCAAATATCACGAACTATCTCAAAACACGTCAAACAAAAATAATCAGAAACTTATATAAAGAGACCACTCATCCGTCTTTCTATGAAAATGAAGCACCAAAAACTCATCAACAGTCCCATCTCCCCTCACCTTATCCTATGCAACTCCCTCAAAATACTCGCTCTAGCCCTATACGAAAAATTCATCCCTTTAAACTTCCCCCACCCATCCGTCCTCACATTCACATTAAACTCCAACGTATTCTACGATTTTATAGTAACAGCAATTAACGAGTTGGTGTTCTTTTTAACTAATAAGCTGAATCATACCTCTTTTATGCTTCTAACAGGCTTCCCCTCAAGCTCAACAACGACATCTCTTGGATGAAAACCAGCTCGTTCAGCAGGAGATCTTGGTCTTACCTGGTTAGAATAATAACTACTTGTTATACCAGGAAAATGGTACATAATCATGGACCAAGAATATTGTAGTGACTTTAGCCTTCCAAACACACATACTCATTCTCTGGTAGAATGAAAACTTTAAAAATAGATCAGTAATACTGATTCGTAGTACCACAGAGTGGTATTGGCTATGTTAGATTCCTAGTACATGCTAAAAATTATTTTCAATCCAATAACAAAAGTCGCGGAAACAAAGAAATTAACAAAGTTTTCATGTGTTACACTATAGAAATATTACACTAATAAAAAGAAGCAAACCATGAGCACAAGAACACCTTTGCCCTTAGGTACCATCAGGGAACAATACAACTTTTTCCTTGAGCTAAGCAACAATCACGTCATTTAGATCAAGCATTTTTAGACCAAGCCAAGGTCGCACAACTCTTGTGCATAATAAATTTACGATAATTTAGTCAATTTTTAAAAAAGACTGTAGGGTCTTTTAAGTTCTACCTCATGATGTTAGTCAAATTTTGAAACCAGAAAAAAAAGGAAAGACAAAAACCTATTCCAAATCTCCGTCATCACAAATAATAAAGATTCAGATCTAGATTTTAGTTTCGTAACAAATGAGCAACAAACACGAAACCACTACAGGTTCAGATGCGGATTTTAGTAAAAGAGCAAAGAGAAAATCACTATCGATTAACATATTAAAGTTCTATTTCTTTCTAATAAATATTGCTTACCGTTTTTGTTTTAAAATGCTCTATAATCTTGAATACAAAGTCAATTGATACAGAAAAGCTCAATCCATCAGCTTCCGACACTTCATGATGGGTTAAGACCTATAACTTCACCATCGCTATTCACAAGGGGTCCACATGAATTACCCTATACCAACAAAATCACAAGAGATTTAGAGTCATTTACAAATTCAAAACAGATGAGATAATGATAAAAAGAAAGTTAAGGTACCACATTAATAGCGCAATCAGTCTGTAAATACTCTCTCCTCATTCGTCCAAGACCCAAATCACTGCTCTTACGATTAACACAGTTGAAGACAGGCAGAAAAATGTTTGCACAATAGTTATAAGTTTAATATTTCCATCACATTACCCGCCAATAAAAAGTAAAATAGTTAAAGTAGATTATCGTACACATAATTATGGAGAATTTTATCTATCTTACCTTACAATACCAACTGTGATTGTGTTTTGAAGAGATATGAAGCAACCCATGCCATCTACCCAATCACCAGGACGTGAACACCCAACTTTTCAGTTGCGAGTGGAGTTTTAGAATTGACCTTGCGATAGCAATATCACAATGCAGATCTGCATTCACCACTGTACCATCAAAAATATGGCCATCTTGTAATGTCACATCAGCTTGCAACAGAATATAGTAGTAACTTTACAACTGGTACAGGTTTCAAACGGTATAGTTTTATGCGGGGTTTTTTTATTTTTGAAAGGTTATGAGGGATTTATATTACCGTAGGTAGGGAGATATTGTTTCTCAATGAAAAATTGTTATGGTGTCTCCTACTCTGCTCTTTACAGCATTGCATAGTCACACAAGCAACAGATACTAATTGCAGACTATGGGGATGTTTGGATGTGCATTTACTACTGATTATATGATAGGTGCAATAACTCAACTTATAATAGGTGCCAATTTTAAACTTAAGCTAGTTTTCACATATGTACAAGTGTGGTATGTGAGGCTGTTAGTTTGAATTTTGTTACTTTACATTCTAAGTTCAATACATAAGGAATTTTTATTCCAATTTCTTTCTGTATAAAGACTCCATACATAGTGGCAGTCTAGTTGATGCCATAACTTGACCGGTGTAATGCATTATCCTAACAAATAGAAATCGAAATCCCGTTACAATATAGTTGATATATGCGATATGAAAATCTTGTGCTCTTTGCATAGCGGACCATGTATGGTGATTGGTTAGAGAAATTGTATTTGGTAGTGCTTAAGTATGTTTAGTTTTACGAGTATATGTTATAAAGAATAGGGTTGCTACCTATAAAATTATGTGTCCTACCTATTCAACCACTCTATCATCAAACTCATAGTCATAGATGATCTTGGGTTCAGACCAAACACACCAATCTTTCGCTTACGTTAACCAGAATTCCAATCCAAATTTTAGCCATAAAACTTCAGGTATAAATCAGTCCCTACCAAATCAATATTTTCTGACACTAATTTGAAGAGCATTCAGTTCAAACAACAATGATCTTTAAAATTTTCCATTCCATTGAAACTCAATCACCAAAACACCAATGCCTAACTCACTCTAATTAAACTTTAGTAACCCTAAATCAGACCATTACAATCAACGCAGACTCAGTTGACCTAAAACTCTTCTGCATTCAAAACTTATAACCTTCTCAAATATTCAACTTCTAATCTAAGTATTATGTTCATTTACGTTTAGCTAATTTTAGGAACTTCAGCTAAAAATATGTTAATGCAACATTTTTCTTCACAATCTCTACATTAGCAATCCTTTGAAACAACCATAGCTACTGATTTCTTCACAATCTTCACATGTGAAAAAAAAAGAAACATATCTAAGCGTTCAACTACATAAAAGCATAATACTTAAGATGAAATTAAAAGGCAACATCAATCAAGCCTACTAGAATACAACTAACAGGAAGGTTAATTTCAACTAATGTATAAAACCATGACTTAGTATCGTGCTGAAATGTAGAAGATATATGCTCAAATCATCGACACGAATCGAGTTATAAGAAAA
This sequence comes from Chrysanthemum lavandulifolium, assembly GCA_022545495.1. Classification (NCBI taxonomy): domain Eukaryota; kingdom Viridiplantae; phylum Streptophyta; class Magnoliopsida; order Asterales; family Asteraceae; genus Chrysanthemum; species Chrysanthemum lavandulifolium. The sequence goes on along the minus strand of CM040238.1, from coordinate 78,546,110 downwards.
TTTATTCACATGTGAGGGTATTCAATGCCTTATTTCTTCACATGTGAGATTCGAATATGAACATAAAAGCATAATATAAAACCATAAAAGGAGACAAAAAAGACAACATATTTAATCGTTCAACTACATAAAAGTATAACATAAAATCCTCGCATGTGAAAAGTTACAGTACATATAAATCAATGCAATACCTAGGCTCAATCTAAATTTCAAATGAAAAATATAATTAAATGGAAACAACGATAATTCCTACAAAAAACTAACCGGAGACCACGAATGGCGTACATTAAGGTACATTAAGGTCACAACTAATCGGACATTAAATTTTAACTAAAAATCAAAACAAAAAGCGACATATCTAATCAAACAATTACATAGAGAATCATATAACATCGACATGTGGCATGAGCAGATACAATACACAACACATATTTTATAACTACAAACAGTAAAAATATCGATTAGTTGAAAACAAGTACCAATATTAGTATTCAAATCCACAGAACAATGTTCTGAATGATTAACATACGGATTCATCATGAAAAGATTGTTAATAAGTTAAAATTTATATGAAATTGAATCAGAAAACAATCAATTACCAAAGTCAACGCCGTAGTCAACACCGGAGATAGTTGACGGCGAATAGATGACGGAGATGACTATTAATAACCGGCGAGATGAAGTTGAAGTGTGATTAATAACCGGCGAGACGAAGATGAGGTGAGGTTGTTGTGTGTGTATTTGTGTGTGTTTTGTTTAAGGAGAGAGAGGAATTGAGATATTTTTTTGGGATGGGAAGCAAATGAAAATATTTCAGTTAGACTCCTCTGATTTTGGGGCAAAATTTACGAAAATGCCATTCCGCCCAAAATCATACTAAGATGAGATTCATTTGATCTAACGGTCCAGATCTCTTCTCGCGTTCTCACAAAAAAAGCCCTTCTTATTTGAAAGCTTCACTATATATATATATATATATATATATATATATATATATATATATATATATATATATATATATATATATATATATATATATATATATATATATATATATATATATATATATATATATATATATATATATATATATATATAGGGATTAGATCATTTAAAAAGTCCATCTTAAGAAAAGTGTACAAATCACCCCTCCTCCCATCTTAAGAGGAAAGTGAGAAAAGTGTACAAATCACCCCCTCCTCCTCCCCCTCCTTTTTTTTCCCAACTCAAGGGGTCTTATTGTAACTTCTTTTATTTTATAAGGTTTGTTTTGTAACGTTTACATTTTTCCCTTCTTATCATATTTTCCTACGTATTATTTAGGCCAATTTGGTCAAACGATGCAATTTAACTTTTTCAAAAATGTGATCAGTAGCACGCATTTTTTTCCCAAGTGTGTAATGCCTATCTAATTTGTTAGACTTTCTTTATTTTTTTGAATTTTTGAACCAATCTATGTTTCATCTTTTTTTTAACTTATTGTTTTGTTGTTTTTGACTACCTTTTTCCTTTCTTTCATTTTTATAACTGATATGACAACATGTAATAAAGAACATCATATACAAATATTACAACTTCAGCAGCATGCATTATTCTTGTGCTTCACTAAAATGAACAACTATAACACAATTTCAGTTGTTAAAAATTTAACTACCAGATCTTAAAACCGTACCAGGTACATTATCAATTCAACAAAGACTAAAACAAACTAGAAATGAAGAAATAGCAATAACTTCATTTCTTTGTGTAGCCCATTTGCACTGTGGTTTTAGCAACATTTGATACTTCTGAACTTTCTACACTTGCAAAACATTAAGTTTGTTGATTAGTTCATCGAATAAAAAGTAAAACTTGAATTAACCCGCATTTTCCAAAATGGTTCTAGACCAATTTGCAATCGTATAATCAACAAGAATAATAGCGCCAACAAGCCACCAGTAAAAATTATCACCAAGAACAACAACAACTAACCCAACAACATTTGTTACCACATCAAAGTAACGATCCTGTTAATAGACTACATATGTGTTAAAATTAGATATACAATTCAAATTAGATGGCCTAATAAAAGATGTTACCTTCCCATAGGCACGAGCGATCTCATTTCGAACTTTTGCGATGCGACCACAATCCAAGTTTAACAACCGATGCAGCTACCATGATTACATATAACCACCATACGAGCGACAACATCTTCTCAGGAGGATTATGTTCAACTAACTAGTCTACAGGCTGATTCAATACCTGAAACCCCTATAAAAAATCAAGGTTCAACTCTCATTATCATAAATGTTATGCCAACATCGCCATTTTACATATTCTAATGTCAAAATCATTAAAATAAACATACCAAGTGTATCCATAATTGAAGCAAAGATAATGATTCCAATAGGCTGGACACGCAGTTTACCAATAGGATACTTGTATATGTTGATGCTTTGCATATATAGGTGAGTGAACCAAAGGATGCCACCAGCCATTAGATCAAGTAATGAATCTAGTGTGGATGCAGCAATGGCAATGGAACCGGTCTTTTTATAGCAAAGATCGTGATATGGCGGTCAATTAGTACATCAATATCAAACATTTTTGTATCATCGTATCATAAATTTAGGATAACACATTATATATAGGTAACACTTGAAAAATAGTATAGCACATACAAAACTAGACATGGCAATTTCAATTCGTTCATTTATGAATGGATCAAAACTTTGGTTAGTGATACTAACTTGATGCACTAACCATACACTCTCGATGCCTTAAATGTAATGTATAATACAAAAGCAGTTTTCTTTAATCTTACACTATGGATGCCCTAATCTAACAAATAGGTAGGGTAATGGATGCTTATGGTTTTTGAAATAAGCAACCAATGAACGAGATGAAGTTTTTTTTTGCTTATGCTGTAATGAACAACAACACTCACATAAACATATGTTTGTGTGTTTGGCCACTCTGCCTATTCAAGGACTTTAAGGGGTAAATTACTACCGGACTTTAATGTAAACTGCTAATTTCACATTCAAACAAGCATTTCGTAACTAATCGAACACTCAAAACCATTTCATTTTAATAAGAAATTTAAAACACCTCTTAACATGCTATTCCCAAACACCCACCTATCGCAATCTAATTCATGCATTTAAGCAAACACCTATCACAATCTACTTCCCTGCAATAGGTGCACCATAAATTGGTGCAACAGCCTCACCAGGAAAAGAGTTATGTGTAAGGAAGAGAATAAAAACTTTGTTACCCAATGAAAAAAAGGAGTTAATAAAGTTTGAGAATCTGTAGGTGATAACGCTACACGCGTCGTTCGGGGTCAAAGGAACTTCTTTTTCTTGAGCAAGTTTTAACACCCTAACGTGGAACCTAATCGTTGTAGTGTAGTATTAGGGTAAGCGGTATTGATATCGTTCTCTGGGGAATAGGAATGCTAGTGAGAAGTTACTACGCTAAGGTTGGGGTTGAAGAAGATTATTTTTTTATCTTTTTATGTTTTTAGGAAATGGAAAGGTCACGAATCTCGGGGTTTGGATTTGGGGTTGGTATTTCTACGATTACTCTACTTATCTAATTATCTAATCTAAGGTGTATGTAGTCTATGTCTAATTATTGTGTGCTCGTATGATAGTTTAAAGATGTGTTCACTTAGGTTTTATTACTCCTTAATTATCTCCTATTGATGGTTGAATTGTCGCGTCCTTATTCTTAATCGCGTTGTGTGTCTAAAGTCGTAGGGTATGCGTTTATCCTAACTCTTTGAACTTACCAAAGGGTCTAGTCTACAAAACCCTCTAGGATTATAAACTCTAACTCTAAGGCCCTCTTTGGATGGTTTAGCCTCAACCGCTCTAAGTGTTATAGCTAAGGTTCACAAAGATTAATCAAGCATTAATTACACAGCGAATGACCTATCGCATTACTAGATCATTAATCAATTAAGATAAGAGACAACCAATCAATATTTAATAATTAAGTTTCATATTCCTAAGCAAACACACAAGTAAATTAGCGGACATGGAGAACATGCAAGCATACACACAAATAATTGAAGACATAATTGAATTAATGAAGTAAAACACTTATCTTGATGTAAGTTAGGGTTTGGAACCCTAAAATCTTGTACAAGACAACCTTGGTTCGGTTTAGGTTTTTACTCCAAAGACTACACACTAAAAGCGAAAAATTCGGATTCTATATATAAGATTACATATGCGGCGGCGTCACCTTATGATTTGTGGCGGTCGGTGGCCGTCATTAGGGTTTCGTCTTGGCGCGTTAGTCTTGCGGCGGCGTCACCTTGTGCTTGTGGCGAGTCCTCTTGACCTTCGGCGCCGTCTGGATCAAATCTAGGCCGTGCGAGTTGCGGACCTACTCTTTTAAAGCGACACCGTCACTTGAAATAAAATTTTGGCTTTTGTGTGGTCACAAAATGCTCCGGCGGCGTCGCGATTAAGCGATGGCGCCGTCACCTTGTATTCAATGACTTGAGTGTCTCGATTCTTGACTTTGGCCATTTTCTTAGTATATCCGCGCCTTTTCGTCCAAATAAGTGCCATTCTGACAATTTGCCTTCAAGAGACCTAAAAAGTGAAAAGGAGCGATATTAAGTAATAACGGATACAAAAGTGATCAAATAAGGGCTTAACGACCCTCAAAAAGTACATTTAAAACCTTATCAAATATCCCTACACTTGGTATTTGCTTGTCCTCGAGCAAATGTGCTTTAACCAATTAATTTATAAGTTAGGGTCATGAAGCATTGGTTTAAAACAGATCCACAACACATATAAGCCCGTAAAAGTCATAACAAGCACGGAAATACATACTAGCACCTCGCATGGGGTGTTTGGATACTCGCATCTCTCGGGTGTATATGAAATATAACAAGTTGGAAATGGAAGATAAACACTCATTAACGGTCCTAGTACATAGATTACCATAGGCTTGAGAATAGATCAAACCTCCATCGCTTTAGGCGTAAGCACCTAGGAAAAACTATCAAAGAGGTCTTTAAAGGGTTGTAATGTTAGGCTTACGGTAGGAAACAAAGGGTTTGGTGGGATAGGCTATTTAGTGGTGGCAAGTCAAAAATCTCTATGTTACAAGCATCTGAAGAATGGCGTTGCTAAGCCAAGACTCGACACTCTAAACTCTAGATAACTGAAACAAACAAACATAAATTTAAAGGATAGATGTAGGATGGTAGCCAGTATGTTTTTTTTTTTTTTTTTTTTGAACACTCTGTTTTTTTCTTTTCTCTTTTCTATTTTTTTCGATTTTTTTCATACACTTTTACTCTACCATCCTCTCGGTAACATCAAAATGATAGGGATTTATAGGCACATCCCTACACTTGAGTTTTATTACTCTAACACTAATTTGACCCGATTGAAAGATCAAAACACTTGGGAGTGCGTTATTACGCAAATAAAGGAATTTAACGTTCCCTTCGGTCATTCATAAACTTTAACTTTTCCCATGAGTCCCAATCGTCCCAAAGCGTGTACAAAGGATATGACTCGACTTAGCAACTCATGCAAGCAACTAGATAATTGAACTAAGGGTTTAGGGTGATAACAATAATGCACTAAAAGTGAGTGCATACAAGGTAGGCTAAAGCGATTTGGGTGTATATTTGGGGTGGGGTGTAAACAATGCTCTTCATTGATATTCGGAAAACCGAAACATCACGAGAACCGCGAAAAGGATAGGCTCGAGGGGTTAACTAGGGGTATCGTGTACTAAAGATGAGTACAACGCAAAGGTGTGGGGAATTACTCAACCGATGTGGAAGAAGTAATTATATTACGGGTGTCGAACAAGGGTTATCCTAATGCCTCTTATCATTTAGTTATTCCTAACTACACAAGTGTAGTCTTACTAGCGATCTCGGAATGCATCACAAAACAAGTTCTAGAATCTATTATACTACCGGTTCACACTCTAAGCATTAAAGATGAATGCTTTAATTCCTACTAATCTAAGGCGATCCTCGCATTTTTGGGTGGAATTTGGGTGGTAAAGGGTTTTTGTGCTAGTCATGCAACTTCCTATCCGTGAGGCGCTTTTGTTAAGACTAATGGCCCACTCCTATATGTCATGAAAATTTTTAAATTTGGTGCCAAAATTACCCTAACCGACATTTTCTCATGGTTTATTACACAAATACAATTGGACAAAGCAAATAATCAAGGATAAGCATAGTTTCAAAGTTCCGTTTTATTTTCCTCCTACACTTAAAGCGAACATTGTCCCCAATGTTCCCGAAAATATCAAAGTTATGATAATGGAAGGTAATTAAAAGCGAAAAAACTAGTACTCCCGATTAGCTCGGTAGGATCCGTGTGTGAAGTAGTGGTTAAATCCTTTCCAAGAAAAATGTATGCGTGAAAAGCTCCTTCCAATCTTTTGTTTCTTCTTCTTGATAAATAAAACACGCACATTGAAGAAAACAAAGCGAAACCTTCGCGTAAAATCGGCGGTAATAATATATATAAGACTCTACTAAACTAGGATATAATGCTTGTGGAATGGATGTTTCTGAATTTACGGAAAATTAAGACACAGGAAAATTCAAAAATTTATAAGTAGCTCGAGAAAGCGAGAAAAAAGTAATATGTTGTTTTACTCCTTCACGGCGCCCGTCGGTTGCGATCTGACGCCGTCGGTTATCTGACAAAAAGCGGTGCGATTTTACGGAAAAATTACGGAAAATTTACATCTTTAGAATCTGGAAAAATTTACGCAAAACATCCATTATGACTCGATACAAGCATTTGACTCGAACAAACACACATATATATCTTTTAATTAATTGCTATTCTCATGTTTACGTTTCTTTTGAAAGCGTGTGTAATCCTCCTACACTTATCCTTTATGTAAAATACCTTTATATGCAATTAAGGCGAGGTTAAAAACAAAATAAAGCATTTTACAAATTTAAACATGAGAATAAGTAATCAATAAAAGATATATGACACTAACAAGCAAACAATTAAGCATGGGTTGCCTCCCACGAGCGCTTTTCTTTATTTATGAGTCTTGTAGCTAGACTCGTGATCGTGCTACTATGTTGTCTCGTTTGCATTCTTAATGAGAATTCTATCATATTGACAAAATTTTCATCGACTCTATATCTAGGCCGAGGTCAAGCAATCCTTATAATAAAGCCTCCTTCTTTCCACATAAATTTATAACCTTTTTCAACATCGTCCTTGCTTTTGTCCTCAAAAGCTTTGATGTCTCGTTCAAAAATGGGTAGATGGCCATATTCATTTGTTTTCCAAGGCATCCTATAAGTGATCTCATCGGTTTCTTCCTTAAACCTAACCGTTCCATCATACTTGTTATGGCTCATTTTAGATGTTTCAACAAACGGTTTTCCTAGCACTACTTGGGATAAGCTATAGTCAATGCGCATCCTACATCTTCTAGGACCACAAAATCAACTAGGTAGGTGAAATTTCCTATAAAGACATGTACATCCTTGACTCTTCCCACAAAGTTGCAAACTCCACCTGGATACTTAGGGTCTCTCCTAATATTAAGCCGCTCATTCATAATGTCATTGTAAACAACGAGATGACATCACATTAATAGATTCCGTATCTATGTAAGCATGGTCGACACTCTATATCCGATCATACAAGGGTTTTTAGGTTCCAAGTTTCCTCTCTAATCTTGGGCATATCCTAATGATAGGTGATCGGGGATTATCGATTATGTATCGATGGTAGGCAACCTCTTCCTTAGTGGGGTAAAGATTGAAATAAGCACTATCCTCTTCATTCACGTTCATCTTATTCACTTCCTAAGTTCTCCAATCTGAGCTCGAAGTTGGTTGGCCAAGGTGGGTCAAGCAGTGGGTATTTGTTTGGTAGTAAAGTGTTGTTTGGTGGTTTATCACCTTCCATAATGAAAAGTGATGGGGTTCAGAACAAAGGTCACGAAGAAGGGGATAGACTACGAAAAGCTAAAATTGAGAAAAATTTACTTGATAGGAATCAAGCAAAGAAACCTAAGCGAGGTGGACTACTAACTAGCTATTCTATTCCCGGCGGTGGCGCCAAAAACTTGATAACGCTACGCGTCGTTCGGGGTCAAAGGAACTTCCTTTTCTTGAGCAAGTTTTATAACACCTAGGCGATGAACCTAATCGTTGTAGTGTAGTATTAGGGTAAGCCATGGGTATTGATATCGTTCTCTGGGGAATAGGAATGCTAGTGAGAAGTTACTACGCTAAGGTTGGGGTTGAGGAAGATTATTTTTATCTTTTATGTTTTTAGGAAATGGAAAGGTCTGAATCTCGGGGTTTGGATTTGGGGTTGGTATTTCTACCGATTACTCTACTTATCTAATTATCTAATCTAAGGTGTATGTAGTCTATGTCTAATTATTGTGTGCTCGTATGATAGTTTAAAGATGTGTTCACTTAGGTTTTATTACTCCTTAATTATCTCCTATTGATGGTTGAATTGTCACGTCCTTATTCTTAATCGCGTTGTGTGTCTAAAGTCGTAGGGTATCGTTTATCCCTAACTCTTTGAACTTACCAAAGGTCTCGTCTACAAAACCCTCTAGGGATTATAAACTCTAACTCTAAGGCCTCTTTGGATGGTTTAGCCTACAACCGCTCTAAGTGCTATAGCCTAAGGTTCACAAAGATTAATCAAGCATTAATTACACAACGAATGACCTATCGCATTACTAGATCATTAATCAATTAAGATAAGAGACAACCAATCAATATTTAATAATTAAGTTTCATATTCCTAAGCAAACACATAAGTAAATTAATGGGACATGGAGAACATGCAAGCATACACACAAATAATTGAAGACATAATTGAATTAATGAAGTAAAACACTTATCTTGATGTAAGTTAGGGTTTGGAACCCTAAAATCTTGTACAAAACGACCTTGGTTCGGTTTAGGTTTTACTCCAAAGACTACACCCTAAAGCGAAAAATTTGGATTCTATATATAAGATTACATATCGACGGCGTCACCTTATGATTTGTGGCCAGTCGTAATCGCCGTCATTAGGGTTTCGTCTTGGCGCGTTAGTCTTGCGACGGCGTCACCTTGTGCTTGTGTGATCAGGTCCGACAGTCAAGTCTAATCGCCTGGTGGCCCACTTGTGAATGGCCAACCGTAGAGACTTAAACGACTTGGAACCAAATACAATGAAGTCCGAGGAGAATACAATGAATTCCCGGGTCGTTATGTCCCACGGAGACTCAATGGTGTGTAAACACTAGATCAGACGATAGAATGATCACTAATGATAGTGATCAGAAAAGATTAGGATTGAATATTACACTACTGATAAAGGTTATAAATTAAAGCGACTTAAATACAAATTAAGAAAATTAAAAAGATAAAAGATATTAAATAAACGCTATCACTATATTTAAAGTGATGAACGTTTAAAACCTAAAACGTACGTTTAAATTAAAAACTACGTTAACGTACAAAATAAAACGTGAAAATAAAGAAGGAAAATACCTACGGATATGAAAAATACATTTTTACAATCCTAATTATATAAGAAAATTATAGAAAAAGAAAATTGTTTTTATAACTATTTAATTAATTATTATTAATTAAAAACTATTTTAAACTATTTAATAATACTCTAAAATAAAAGAAAATACAAAATAAGGTTAGAAAAATAAAATTAAGACTTAGGAAAATCTAAAATATTATAAAACTAATTTTAAAACTGAAAATATATTTTTAGACTTTTATATATTTATTATTAATTAATTACTATTTAAAACTAATTAAAATGCTAGAAAATACTTTTAAACTAAGAAAATTATGGAAAAATACTTTTTTGGCTTTTTATATTTATCTAAACTTAAGAAAATTGAAAAATTATTTTTTTGAGACTTTTCTTAATTAATTGTATTAAATGCTATTTAAAAAGGCTTAAAAACTAATTTAAATAAAGAAAAATAGCAAACAAGCTAGGAAAAATCTGAAAATTTCAGGAAAACTCTAAAATTACATTAGGAATCTAGGAAAAATGGAAAAACATGGGGTTGTGTGCAAGATATTGAAACTGATGAGTAAGTGCTTATTGAAATAAGCACTTAAATAAGCAAATGGAGTCCAAAAGCTACCAGCTGTTAACAGAAGCTACAATAAGCTAACACTACCTAAATGCAACTAGAAACAACTGCTTAAACCTCTGATTTGCAATCTTACAAAGATTTGAGCAATTGAGCAAATGAGCTAAAACAGTTAAAGGGGGTACCAAGTTTGAGCTTATGCACAAGTTCCAAAATAAGCTAAATATGAAAAACAGATATGGGAATCTATACTAGACCTGGGTGAGACTTAGTAAACCAAAGTACAGACCTAGACAAGCTCAAATGAGACTTGTGCAAGGTCTGCAAAAGTTGGACAAACCCTGTGCAGACTTGATGCCCTGCACAGGGGATTTAACACCATATTGACAAGCCTTTTTGAAGCTTAAGGAAAATTTACAAAATTTGGCAAAAATGACCATGATAAAATAGACCAAGAGAAGTTTTTAGAATGCCAAGTTTCACTGTAAATGGCTCAAAAATGAAGCCATGAAAAATCCTATAGATTGGCCCAAACTGACTTTTCAGAATTTTGACTTTTGATAAAAACATGGAAGGTTGACTTATTTGAAGTTTGATCTAGATTTAAAGACTGGAAATGAAATATTATGATGAAATAAACTTAAGGGAAGCTAGTTCTATGAATTTAAGACACAAAACAAGTTTTTGATTTGCAAAAATTCCAACAGTGAACCTGTTAAGGACCAATGAGATGGATTTTGACTTTTGGTGGTTATAAGCACAAAAGTAAGACAGACATGAGTTATTTAGAACTAAGCAAGTATAACACCACAATCATTACCCACTGAACAAGCCCTGAACACAGTTTAAGAACCAAATCCAAACATGCCTATACTAACTGATATAAACTAAAAACTGAACAATTTGCTGCACCAACATGAATTCTTGATCACACTAAGTTTAAATACCCTAATTAACACTACAGAAACAAGTGGGAACTAAATTTAAACACATATTAAGATACAAGCATACTATGCAAATTGACTAGAAAATGAAAAGTGAAAAATCTGACTCACATGTATCCAACTGCTTGCAGGCTAAAACCAGAATCCAAAATCAATGTATTAAACCATTTCCAATCCAAATCGAGTGCTGCAACACGGTAACCATTTCCAATTCAATTTGTACCAACAATTGACTTTTATTGACTATGAACCAAAATTACTTAAACCTTGAATTTAAGCTTGTACAAAGCTATCATAGCTTATACAAGCTTGTTGAGATTAAAGACAAGCCATGAAAGCTTACACATAAGATTTTAAGATTAAAAATTGCAACGTTGAACTAGGAAACATGAAATGGCACTAAAACATTGAATTACCACTAAAAGCGGATTGCACTTGTAAAACAACTTAGTTTAATACATTAAAACAAAGATTACAACATTATCACTAAATCTAAGACATTTATAAGTAAAGACATTTTAAAGAAAATAAATAAAACTAGCTACCCACACACTTCTTTCTTCCTTCTTTTATAGTCCAAATGCTTCTCTCTCATCTCGATTAATCCCACCATTTTTCGACCCTTGGATGAGAAAATGTGATCTTAACCATTAAATCCATTTTGGCGGAAATGCTTATTTGCGAGTTGTTGGGGATTGAGTGTTAGGAGAGGGTGCATTAAATGAAGTTTGGAGTTGTGTGGAGGTGGGGGGAACAAGGAAGAGATAAGAGGATGGGAGGTTGAGTGAGTTGCAGAGAAAGAGTGTGAGGAAGGAGAAGGCAGTGTTGGCGCCAAGTGGGTTTATTTGACCAAAGGGTTGACTGGGTTGGATTATTAATACAAGGGGGGTCCAATTTGTATTGACAGGGGTCCAAAGTGAAAGGCAGGGTCATATGGGTATTGACAAGGTCCAAAATGGTTTAAAGGTTTTTAAATAACAAGGACCTAAAGTGTAAGTTCTGAAAATTGAGGGACCTAAGCTGCCAATTCATCAAAGTTATTCCAAGGGACCACAAGTGACAATCTTCAAAAGTATAAGGACCAAACTTGACAATTTCCAAATTCCAAGGACCATTTTTGACAATTTTCAAACTTGAGGGACCAAAGTTGTAATTTTGCAAATTTTAAACTTTGAAAGGTTTGTTTAACAACTTTTGAATCCCATGGACCTTAAATGACATTTTTCTTTATTTAGATATACCGGGGAATATTTTTGACAACTTTTGAAACTTGGGGACTAAGCGCCAATTTTGCAAATTTGATCGTTTTCATCGATTTTGATATTTTGCATTTAAAACACATAAAACACTTGTTTGTGATATTTTGATCATTTTGATGTGTTTGAGTGTTTTCGGATGATTTTGCGATCTAGATAGTACAAAATGATGAGTATTTAGACACTCATCAATCCCCACTAAGATATTGCTAGTCCTAGCAATGATTTGAAGCTTTAATGGATTTTAAAACTCTTTACCAAAAGCCATCACTTACGGAGTAGCCAAATGTTTGGTTCAAGTAAGAACCTTGGTACCTTGATAACCAAATGATTTTGAGCAAATCATAAGTATGTGCGGTTTGATTTGTCTTTACGAGCCGTTTGCTCTGGACTAGCCAACTCTTAGATAAATTATCAATATTATCTTTGGTGGTGATTACCAATTATGGATTTTCCTTGCCTTTACCACAAGCCATAACCTTGCGGGCTGCCAACTCTTCACTTTTTAGAATATGGTGAGTTGAATACCATACAATTTTGGGCAAATTGCAAGCCGTAAGCGGTTTGATATATCTTTACCAAGAGCGTTTGCTCTGGATTAGCCAATCCTTTTGTTTTTAGACATGGCGGATGATAACCGATTGAGTAAGTGCAAAACACTTACTCCAAAAAAAATTTGGCCAAAAGCGGAGGATTGGGTGGATAATATATGAAATTCGTGAGAATTCCCCAGCACTTAGAAATGAATATTGCCTCAATATTCAAAGTGCCGCGGTTATGCGAAACAAAAACGTAAAAGGGAAATACTACGGCCATTATTTAAATTTTTATTTTTATTTTTATTTATTTATTTATTTTATTTTATTTTAAATATATATATATATATATATATATATATATATATATATATATATATATATATATATATATATATATATATATATATATATATATATATATATGGGCATCACCCCACACTTAGGTGGTAGAAAGGGGTAAGAAGTCGAAATATGGGTGAAAACCCATATGGTGTGTCTCTTGTTTTTGATTACCGAGTCGCTAGCTTGACTCGACCCCGAATTCATTGGTTCATGGGGAAGCAAGTGGAAGAAACAATCTCCATCGGACTTTCATTCAAAATGTTTGTATAAACATTTGAAGCACGCAAAGTTCCACACCGATGAGATATCTGAAGCGAGACCAGCTCACAAATGATAAATGAAAATGCCGGGGTCAAAGATAGTGTCCTCATTCCGAAGGAGTTAAGACATGGAGAAGTCGCACAGTATGTGAAGAAAAGAAGGAGAATCATGATGATGATCATGACTAACTCCTCATTATCGTAAGGAGAATTCATGATTTTGGATCATGAATCTCATCGATGAGATAGAATCATCATCACATGATGGAAGAGATAAGATAGAATACATAGGTGGGACAAGTGGTGTGCTCGAGGCTAGCAATTTCCACCACTTAGTGATGGTCTCAGTATCGACCTCGGACATTTCATCGAAAAGAGGATTTACTTTCCCAAAAGTGTAGTCATTATGAAATTCAAAAGAGGATTTGAGAAAATCCGGAAGTAACCTCGAAAATGTCGAGAGAATCACAAAAGGCAAATCACAATCACTATCGGATATATCCTCGGACTTCATGGGATTGGGACAAGATCCTCAACACTAGATGATTCCGTTTCGAAATAGTCTTTGAAATGATCATCCTCCATTATGAGAGAGTCTTTGGAAGCAATAATAGGTAAGATAGGTGTGATAGCAATAGGCGAGGGAGTTGAGAAATAAGATCGTTCAATTGAGTAACACTCTCCTCGTCGTAATCATAGTATTCCTTCATTTGAATACTATCCTCATCATCATCGTCATCATATCGATTCTTATATTCATCTGCTGAAGCTTACACACCATTCTTTTCATTTGCGGTTTCTTTCGAATCGTATTTCTTGAGAACTTTGAGGAAGATTACACTCCTCGTAATCATTGAAATGATGTGAAGGCTCGGAAGTCGATGGTGATGGAATCTTGTGGGGTTGGAAATTGTCAAAGCAAGGAGGTGGAATTTTGAAAATTTTGATTCATCGGTTGACATTCAAAAGTCTCATGAGGACCCCATAATTCTCACAGCAGAGATAATTGGGAAAATAACTTTCACAAAGTTCGATTGTAACACGATTCCGGCTCATAGACAAGCGGGACCCGTGATGGACAATCAAAACCGTAATGAGAATCATTCCATAAAACTCGCATGAGTAGGATTCGTATTAGGTGTGGGTAGGTAGGAAAAATCGGTGTTTCATTATTTGAAATGGGATCGGGATTATCGAGAAACTTGTCTCGAAAACCCACATTGGTACATCGTGACAATTTCCACCGTTAAATGGACCTCCGCACCGGGAACATGTCAAATACCATGACATAGAAATTAAGCAGATAAGAGGGATAAGAGATGAAGAATTAAGCAGTTAGAGGGTAAGGGAATGGAGAATTAAGCAGTTGGAGGATAAAGAAATGTAGAATTAAGCAGTTAGAGGATAAAGGATGGATATTTTTGGATTTTTGAAAAATATCTTGCAAAAACAAAGAATGAAAATATTTTTGGTGTTGATAACACTTGGGAAAAGTGTTAATGAACTTTTGGATTTTTCTTATAACTTTACAAAAACTTTTACAAAAGATGGTATATGTGCAAGAATGGGTGCGAAAAGGCTAAACACACGCTAAAGCCTCCCGTGCAAGCTAAAATTTGATCCGGTCAGAACAGTCAAGTCTAATCACCTGGTGGCGACTTGTGAATGGCCAACCGTAATGAGACTTAAAGCGACTTGGAACCAAATACAATGAAGTCCGAGGAGAATACAATGAATTCCGGGTCGTTATGTCCCACGGAGACTCAATGGTGTGTAAAACTAGATCGAGACGATAGAATGATCACTAATGATAGTGATCGAAAAGATTAGATTGAATATTACACTCGATAAAGGTTATAAATTAAAGCGACTTAAATACAAATTAAGAAAATTAAAAGATAAAGATATTAAATAAACGCTATCACTATATTTAAAGTGATGAGCGTTTAAAACCTAAAACGTCGTTTAAATTAAAAACTACGTTAACGTACAAAATAAAACGTGAAAATAAAGAAGGGAAATACCTACGGATATGAAAAATACATTTTTACAATCCTAATTATATAAGAAAATTATAGAAAAAGAAAATTGTTTTTATAACTATTTAATTAATTATTATTAATTAAAAACTATTTTAAACTATTTAATAATACTCTAAAATAAAAGAAAATACAAAATAAGGTTAGAAAAATAAAATTAAGACTTAGGAAAATCTAAAATATTATAAAACTAATTTTAAAACTGAAATTATATTTTTTAGACTTTTTATATATTTATTATTAATTAATTACTATTTAAAACTAATTAAAATGCTAGAAAATACTTTTTAAACTAAGAAAATTATGGAAAAATACTTTTTTGGCTTTTTATATTTATCTAAACTTAAGAAAATTGAAAAATTATTTTTTTGAGACTTTTCTTAATTAATTGTATTAAATGCTATTTAAAAAGGCTTAAAAACTAATTTAAATAAAGAAAAATAGCAAACAAGCTAGGAAAAATCTGAAAATTTCAGGAAAACTCTAAAATTACATTAGGAATCTAGGAAAATGGAAAAACATGGGGTGTGTGCAAGATATTGAAGCGATGAGTAAGTGCTTATTGAAATAAGCACTTAAATAAGCAAATGGAGTCCAAAAGCTACCAGCTGTTAACAGAAGCTACAATAAGCTAACACTACCTAAATGCAACTAGAAACAACTGCTTAAACCTCTGATTTGCAATCTTACAAAGATTTGAGCAATTGAGCAAATGAGCTAAAACAGTTAAAGGGGGTACCAAGTTTGAGCTTATGCACAAGTTCCAAAATAAGCTGAATATGAAAAACAGATATGGGAATCTATACTAGACTTGGGTGAGACTTAGTAAACCAAAGTGGGACCTAGACAAGCTCAAATGAGACTTGTGCAAGGTCTGCAAAAGTTGGACAAACCCTGTGCAGACTTGATGCCCTGCACAGGGGATTTAACACCATATTGACAAGCCTTTTTGAAGCTTAAGGAAAATTTACAAAATTTGGCAAAAATGACCATGATAAAATAGACCAAGAGAAGTTTTTAGAATGCCAAGTTTCACTGTAAATGGCTCAAAAATGAAGCCATGAAAAATCCCTGCAGATTGGCCAAAACTGACTTTTCAGAATTTTGACTTTTGATAAAAACATGGAAGGTTGACTTATTTGAAGTTTGATCTAGATTTAAAGACTGGAAATGAAATATTATGATGAAATAAACTTAAGGGAAGCTAGTTCTATGAATTTAAGACACAAAACAAGTTTTTGATTTGCAAAAATTCCAACAGTGAACCTGTTAAGGACCAATGAGATGGATTTTGACTTTTGGTGGTTATAAGCACAAAAGTAAGACAGACATGAGTTATTTAGAACTAAGCAAGTATAACACCACAATCATTACCCAGAACAAGCCACGAACACGGTTTAAGAACCAAATCAAACATGCCTATACTAGCGATATAAACTAAAAAGCGAACAATTTCTTTGCACCAACATGAATTCTTGATCACACTAAGTTTAAATACCCTAATTAACACTACAGAAACAAGTGGGAACTAAATTTAAACACAGATTAAGATACAAGCATACTATGCAAATTGACTAGAAAATGAAAAGTGAAAAATCTGACTCACATGTATCCAACTGCTTGCAGGCTAAAACCAGAATCCAAAATCAATGTATTAAACCATTTCCAATCCAAATCAGAGGTCTGCAACACCAGTAACCATTTCCAATTCCAATTTGTACCAACAATTGACTTTTATTGACTATGAACCAAAATTACTTAAACCTTGAATTTAAGCTTGTACAAAGCTATCATAAGCTTATACAAGCTTGTTGAGATTAAAGACAAGCCATGAAGCTTACACATAAGATTTTAAGATTAAAAATTGCAACAGTGAACTAGGAAACATGAAATGGCACTAAAACATTGAATTACCACTTAAAACTGGATTGCACTTGTAAAACAACTTAGTTTAATACATTAAAACAAAGATTACAACATTATCACTAAATCTAAGACATTTATAAGTAAAACGACATTTTAAAGAAAATAAATAAAAACTAGCTACCCCCTGCTTGCTTCTTTCTTCCTTCTTTTTATAGTCCAAATGCTTCTCTCTCTCATCTCTGATTAATCCCACCATTTTTCTGACCCTTGGATGAGAAAATGTGATCTTAACCATTAAATCCATTTTGGCGGAAATGCTTATTTGACGAGTTGTTGGGGATTGAGTGTTAGGAGGGTGCATTAAATGAAGTTTGGAGTTGTGTGGAGGTGGGGAACAAGGAAGAGATAAGAGGATGGGAGGTTGAGTGAGTTGCAGAGAAAGAGTGTGAGGAAGGAGAAGGCAGTGTTGGCGCAAGTGGGTTTATTTGACCAAAGGGTTGGTAGGTTGGATTATTAATACAAGGGGTCCAATTTGTATTGACAGGGGTCCAAAGTGAAAGCGGTCATATGGGTATTGTGAGGTCCAAAATGGTTTAAAGGTTTTCAAATAACAAGGACCTAAAGTGTAAGTTACGAAAATTGAGGGACCTAAGCTGCCAATTCATCAAAGTTATTCAAGGGACCACAAGTGACAATCTTCAAAAGTATAAGGACCAAACTTGACAATTTCCAAATTCAAGGACCATTTTGACAATTTTCAAACTTGAGGGACCAAAGTTGTAATTTTACAAATTTTAAACTTTGAAAGGTTTGTTTTAACAACTTTTGAATCCCATGGACCTTAAATGACATTTTCTTTATTTAGATATACCGAGGAATTTTTTGACAACTTTTGAAACTTGGGGGACTAAAGCGCCAATTTTGCAAATTGATCGTTTTCATCGATTTTGATATTTTGCATTTAAAACACATAAAACACTTGTTTGTGATATTTTGATCATTTGATGTGTTTACGAGTGTTTCGGATGATTTTGCGATCTAGATAGTACAAAATGATGAGTATTTGACACTCATCAGGCATAATCCTCTTGACCGGCCGTCTAGATCAAATCTAGGCCGTTTGAGTTGGGGCGGCCTACTCTTTAAAATTTTGGCTACATGTGTCGTCATAAAATGCTCCCAATGGCTTGATTCATGATGGCCCGTCGCCTTATTTCGGCTGACTTAGTGTCTCGATTCTTGACTTTGGCCATTTCTTCATATGTCCGCGCCTTTCGGTCCAAATAAGTGCCATTACTGACAATTTGTCTTCAAGAGACCTAAAAGTGAAAAGACGATATTAAGTAATAACGGATACAAAGTGATCAAATAAGGGCTTAAACGACCCACCGAGTACATTTAAAACCTTATCAGAGGCGTCACTAATGTTTCAGAACCAATATTTTAAGCAAAACCTAGACTTAAATGCCCATGGTCACAATAATGCTTTTCCATGTAAAAAGCGACTTGGCATAAATGGACTTACCTGGTGTATGACAAAAAATCAAAGAATAATATAGTTGGTTTTAACACCCGCCATCCAGCACACAAGATCCTATTGATTGGTAACAGCTGGGAAAAGTATTCAAGCAAAAAGATGGGACACAATTTAGATAACAGATGGGTGAATCTAGTTTTTGTGGTATTGGGAGGAAAAGAATAAAACTAAACTTTCTTAACCCATTGGCTTTACTTGAACGTATTAATATTTCAGTGTTCCATAACCATTCCTTTAAGAAGTAAATAAATGTTTTCTTAGATGTTTGGGACTTGTTCAAAGTAACTTAGAAGTTAGAATTACACGTTTATAGTTATTGACACAAAACACTAATATAGATCCATATACAACAACACTAATTTAGTAGCTCATTACTATATTGCATGGACCAAAGATGCACTATTATATATCTTTTCGATGCACTGATCATATTCATAGATGCCCTACTATCTACTTTTCGATGCACCAATTGACGAGGAAGGGCGCGTAAAAGATGTAGTGTATAATTGATGCCCTAATTTTACACAAATCGATGCACTATTATATATCTTTTTCGATGCACTAATCATATTCATAGATGCCCTAATATCTACTTTTTGATGCACCAATTGACGAGGAAGGGCGCCTAAAAGATTAACAGGTCCCAAAGTGTACTTTTAATGCATAAAACTTCAAATCACATTATTCAAAAAAATTATTCTTATAAAATTAATAACTTTTGCAAGTCATATATGACCACCATTAACTAAACGTATAAAATATTGGACAAAAAGTGCTTCAGGTTACATTCTTTTGGCTAAATGGATTAGTGAAACTACACCTTGAGAGATCCCTTATCTCGATCATAAAAGACGGCTCACATAAGAAGATGTGATCATAAATATAAGTATGGTCCAAAGAAGAAAGATCCTTCTTCCTATTAACTTCACACTTTCCTTCTCTTTGAAACCGTGACTTATGCACTTCATCAACATAATATACGAAAATGTAATAAACACTATTACCACTATCATAAAAGAAACAAGTTGTAGAAATATTATTATCTAATGTCATAAAGATATAAGTATTGTGTATCAAAATCATACCTCTTGGATGTCGGACCGGTATGCTTTAATAGAAGACGAATCTTGGTGCAAAATCTCTAACTTCGGTTATTCTTGAGTCGGGGTCAACAAGTTTTGAATTTTAGGTGCGTCAATCTGCGACATCGACAAACAACATATGGTTTAAGCCCTACATTTCTCCCACCCTTATGAGTTTCATTACCCCTCTCATCTGCGTCAAAGTGATGAGGACCAACATAAAGGAAATCATCAACACGGTACTCAGTTGCCATGTATGTGAATCCTGTCTTAGATTCACTTAGCTCAAAAGCCTCCTTTCTATTATATATCTTTTCGATTTCGATGCACTAATCATATTCATAGATGCCCTAATATCTACTTTTCGATGCACCAATTGACGAGGAATGGCGCCTAAATGATGCAGTGTATAATCGATGCCCTAATTTTACACAAATCGATGCACTATTATATATTTTTTCGATGCACTAATCATATTCATAGATGCCCTAATATCTAATTTTCGATGCACCAATTTTACACAAATCGATGCCCTAATTTTATTTTTTAAACCTCCAAAAGAGATGCCATAATTTTACACAAATTGAATAATAATAAAAAAAATTAAAATCGATGCCTAATTTTACACAAATTCACAATAATAAGAAAAAAAAGCTTAAAATGTACATATAACTTTGAATAAAATTATGACAACGCAATTATCGAAGATCACAAAATCACGCAACTCAAATCAAGAAAAGATCTATAACCTGATGGTTGCCAGCTCCTTCATTTCCCAACCACTACCAACGCCATATGACCATTCCGTCGCACACCAACCACCATCCACTGTCACCTCCATTCAATCTCCACCGCATCTTCTCCATTCATCACCACTCCACCAATTCGGATAACCGGAACCCTAAGCTACTACGGTGGATCTCCGCCGTGGTTGCCGGACGTCTGCTGATAAATTGAAGCACGAGGGAAGACGGTGACGACGGTGGCGTTGGTGGTGGTGGTGACGGAGAGTATGTGTGTTTCGATCGTGAGGTTGTTTGTTTGAATCTGGAAGAGAAGTGATAACTGTGTGTTTGTATCTGTGTGTTTGAATCGAGAGAAGTGATAACCATATTTGTTTGCATTTGTTTAATATTTTGCCAAGTTTTGATTGTTATCAAAATCTACCTCAGCAACTTTTTTTTCTCACTTTTCTCTCTAATTACACTTTTCTCTAAATACTGACTATATATATATATATATATATATATATATATATATATATATATATATATATATATATATATATATATATATATATATATATATATATATATATATATATATATATATATATATATATATATATATATATATATATATATATATATATATACACACACATATATATATATATATATATATATATATATATATATATATATATATATATATATATATATATATATATATATATATATATATATATATATATATATATATATATATATATATATATATATATATATATATATATATATATATATATATATATATATATATATATATATATATATATATATATATATATATATATATAATATATATGAATCATAAAGAATATATATCATACCCTACATTTATATATATAATATATTCTATATATATATATATATATATATATATATATATATATATATATATATATATATATATATATATATATATATATATATATATATATATATATATATATATATATATATATATATATATATATATATATATATATATATGTGGCATATATATATATATATATATATATATATATTTTTATATATATATATATATATATATGTTTTTTATATATATATATATATATATATATATATATATATATATATATATATATATATATATATATATATATATATATATATATATATATATATATATAAGGTATATATCACAATTATGATTTTATATAAAGTTATAAATATCATTAAAAGTAAAGTTAATAACAATACTGATTTTACAATTTTTGATTTTTAAAAGCATACATTGATGATCGAACTATTAATTTATAACAAAGATGCACAAAACTTATCTTAATCCTTTTCAAAAATTCTGCTGTGATGAATCGGGGATAGCGCATAAAAAATCGGTCTGTGATGCAAAAAAAAAAATCATGGATTTTTTTTTTTGCCCAAAATTTATAATATAAAATTGTCTGACACTTAAGACGCTGCTGATTAACATCCACCGCTTCTGATAAATTGTGGTTAATATATTTTAAATCTACACTATATATATATATATATATATATATATATATATATATATATATATATATATATATATATATATAAATAACCTACTAAAGTTATAATTTTTATATGATAAATTGCTTTTGTTTAAATGAGAAGGAATTTTAAAATGAGAATGATAAGAAATAATAACACACATTAGAGATGCATCGACTTGAATAAGATGCATCCCTAATCTTTTAGATGCATCCTAGTATTATTTCTAGTTAAATTTTATATGCATATACATATATTAGATGCATTTTAGCAAGTTAGGCAAATCCTTTGAATTTTTCGTCCTCTACGGGTCAAATTTGTTGCAAGTACTAATTTGCCATTTTCACTTCAAAATCTCTTTCCAAACTAATTGGGATGTATGTAAATGAATAGAGATGCATCTAATTCAAGTCGATGTATCTCAAATATGGGGTTATAATTATTTCTCCCCATTCTCATTATAAATTTTTTCTCACTGAATCCCTACCCATACTTTTATATTTAGTTATTTTAAACGTTAATTATTGTTTAGTTTTAGGTCATATATCTTTATTTTTCTTTCAATTTATCATCGAAGTTTATAAAAATTTTCATCTCATTTGATTTTTACTATTGTATAGATTTATAATTTCTTGCTATTACACAACATTTTGTATATATGTTGCAAGCCATCATGTAACCTTATAATGTATTTAATCTATAATAAATATATACCAAAAAATATAGGTTAAAAAAAAAAAAAAAAAAAAAAAAAAACCTCACAAAATCACGCGGTTATGATTTTTTATTTTTTATTTTTTTTTTAAATCGTAATTACGAATACGGGTCGGTTTTTATCAAAAATCGCACCAACCCGCATAATGCTCACCTTTAATGAAAGGGAGTAGAAAATAGCACAACCAGAATCCTTCCTTCACTTTTTCATCTTTTTCTTTAGAACAATATACCATATAGAAGGAAAAAAAAAAAAAAAAAGGAGATGCATATAGAACATGATATGGTACGATGAATGGATAAGTGGCCTAGACAGTTGGCGACACGTATCGATGGCTGTTGGACCTTTGATTGGGTCACCTGTAACTAGTATGGGTCCCTATTATTTTCACACATGCAATAAACGAGGCACAATGGACAGCCTCACAGTTTATAACGCATCATAAAATGGGAAATGAAGTTAGATGTATGGCTATGAATTTGAAAAAGATGTATTTCGAATATGACTACGCATTCTATAGTTTCGGTTCAAGTTTCAATAACCATAAAAACTTTACCTCGTAAATTCTAAGAGGACCATAATCACACGATGTATAAATATCTATACTACCTTATAATATATTTAGAACTTTTTATAAAAGAAAGTTTATAAAAATAAGCTACAACATTTACTATAAAAGGAAGTTCGGCGTTTTAAAATAAGTCAGACTATAAAACTTTATTAATTTTGCTTATTAATTGTATTAATTTTCTTTATTAATTGATACATGCTTTAAAATTCAAATTGAAAATTAAATCTGTGATATTATAAATTGTAATTCAAAACATTGTAATAAAGACATACAAATTCGTTCGTTCATACAATTATTTTTAGAAAAACATGATGGCGAATAACGTTCTTCATGTAAAATATAGTTACGAGTCTTCATGGCGCATTCTTGTAGTCTATTTCTTATTATATAATGAACAGTGTTTGTACTACATCAAGGTTGTGACACAAGTTGTAGAACACCGTGCATCTAGATTAAGACTCATAGTTAGATTAGCAAATTAAACAGTATATAACTTTGTGCTTTTTTTTTCTTTCAAAACGGCATATTCTGTTAAAAGAAAAGGCTAGCCAGGTATTGATATAAGTAGAGATCAAGTAATTATACAAGAAGCCAATTGATCATTTAACCAATGGGTGTAACTAGGAAAATATGTTTTACACACATAAGAGATCCAATAACGTAAAAACATCTCGACTTCCTTGCATAAACGTGAATTTTTCAATTATCGAAAACTTCCTTAAGTGAAGGTTTTAAATCAAAGCAAACACGGTTTTATATCTCCAATCCAACATAAAATCCACAATTTAAATCTCTTATGACCGTGTAATCTTGTTACTCCTTTCGTTTTATTATTATTGTTCTCAGAAAAAATATAGGAAAAACCGAAAAGGAAAGTTGAGCAAAAAATTACGACAGATATAGTATTTATTTATGCATAAAACCCATGTTAACTCTTATGATTGTTTTCTTGTCAACTACGGAGTATCTATCTATTTCTGATTCATTGTTTGATTCAATCCTCGCTTATTACGAGTATTACTTTATAGGGGGATTGTATAATGGGTGCTCGGGCAATGATTTAGGATAATATATAAGGAAACATTATTTTGAAAATCGAGTATAATACATAAATAAAAAATATGTCACGAACGTTAATAAATGGATGCACTTTGTATAAAACAAAAAATATAGTTTTTTCAAGACAAAGAATGGAAGTGACACAGCACAGACATACGCAAAATATACGTATAAAAAGAAAAGCTGATAACAGACATGATTGCAGGGTTTTATTTATTTATTTTTTTTTTGATGTATGATTGCTGTATACTAAACAAGAAGATAAACACGAAAATGAGCAAAAATATTGTCACGTCAACGACAAATATAAAATGAACGTTATCCATATTTGTCTTCCAATAATAACTACTGATTCCCACTAGATATATCTAATCCAAAACAATGTACATTGACACCCTCAATATACATCATAATTACTATGACATGCCACTCATCATTAGCGTTTTCAAGTTACCAACCACATGCATTCTCTCAACCTCTTTCCTACAATAGCTTTTAACTGCTGGTGAATACTCAAACCCTAGTAAACTCTGACCATCAATGTTGACCGATGTAGCTGGACTGGTCAGCATCGACGGCTGAGCAATTGCATTTGTTGTTCTTTTGTAGGATCCAAACCATTTTGACTGCATGTAGCCATTTTTCCTCCATGGAGAAATTGTCATGTCTTTGGTTTTTAAGGATGTTCTCATTGCGGCACACATTAGCCTTGCGACTTTTTTAAGGTTGTTTGGTTTAATGACTGTTATTTTAGGTATTGTTTCGAGTAGTGTTTGGTAGGTTTTTGTTGGCCGTGCTATTGTGAATTCGGATTCGAGTGATACTTCGATGATGTAACGAGTGTTTTTGGAGATTAAAATGTCGATGTATTCGTATTCTCCTGCTGGATGTCGTCCGGTTTTTGCCCATCGAGACTTGCATAGACCTGGAAACATAGACATGAAGCTTGTATCAGAAAGAAAACACAACGCAAGAAATAGGTTTGAATTTGGTTATGTAGTTGCGAAATATAATAATTTAATCAATTTGGTTTTTAAAAGCAAAAGATTGGTGATACAAAAAAAAAAGTCTGTAAAACTGATCAATTGCTGACTAGGCGCTCATCGACCACAAAAATTTTCCATTCGTACAAATCAATCAACGATGGTTAACTGTGGTCAGAGGTGATAAAACTTATTGAAACCCGGTAAATATTGCCGGAAATACCATGAACACGTCAAAAATTGCTTTTACCACTTATAATCATTATTTATATCTATTACAAATTGTCGGTCCGGAGAAAATCTTACCATAGATACCTAAAACTCAAAAATACCAAAAAAAGCCTAGTCAAAAATACCAAAAAGTGTTTGAAAATGTCAATTCAATTCATCACGATTAATCCCACAACCGATTAAGTTTGACAAACCTTCTACGGATTAACGATTTTTGCAACCTTAGGCAAAATAATTAAAACAATACAAGTAGTTTAAATGTTTGAAGTGATTCTTACCAGCATCATATCCTCTTTGACGTAGGAAACTCATTAAGCTCCTCTTAAAACCCTCGGAGGAACAATCATCCAAATTCGAGCAGAGACTCTCCACCTCGTAACAAATCGCACGCTTCGTACAAACATCATCATCATCGATATCCGAGCCACCCTCAAACAAATCAACTAACATTTCCTTATCTTCCAAATCAGTACAATTATAACCACTCACCACCTGATCCTGATCCCGTATCTCATCCACAAAATCATTCTGATCCATTTTTTCACCCACTCGATGATCACAACACCCCGCTTCGAAAAAAGAATCAACCAAATCCGATAAATCCGTTATCGAATTATTCGACGAATGCTCACTTCCGCTACTTTGACATAGCCTTGCCCTAGCATCATCGTCAAACTTAGTCATGATCCTTTTAAACCTCATTGCCATTTTATTTGCCACAACTTTTTTTATAAAACGTTGATAACCTTTTCGTATTTTAGGTACACCAACACAAGGGATGTGCACATATATATAGTACACATATATTACTATATTACTCCGTATTAAGATAACGACAAAGTGTGAGGAGGAAACTTGCAAAAGTGTTTTAACGACGTTAGGTTTAGGTTGTGTCTTTTTAACTTTTTCTGCATGTGGACTTGTTTTTGTGAAGTGGTGCATGAAGGGTTTTTGTGTGATTAATGTAACGGTGAGTTAACGGTAACGGTGAGTGGGTGAAAATGGTGAAAAAGTAAACGGTGGTTAATTTAGAAGTGTACAAGTGTCATGATTGATAACACCTCGTGCTATACATGGCATTTCACGTGGCAGTGATACTCCTTACACACGATGTTGATCATTTTATCTTACGAGTTTTTGCTTCTATCTGCCACCAAGATTGTTTTATTACCGATTCGCTATTTGATTTTGTTTTTATCTTTAAGTTTAGGTTTTGCCAACGATTGAATTTTAAAAATTATTGTAAGAGTAAAACAAGTGTGTATATAGAATCACAAAATATTTGTCACTTTTATTTGCTTATATTATGCAAAGATTATTCGATGTACGCGTGTTATGTCAAATATATGAACACCATATTATATAAATTCACTACGGTTATCCACTTATCCATAAGATCTTTATGATTATATTTATTCTATGCTACGGAATATGCCATATAGAATACTAGTTTTAGTTTTAGGTGTCTGCTTTATAAGAAAAATTCTAGATGTTCAAGTATTATATACATAACTTATTATTTTTCATATATTTAATTATTTAATGTTTATGAATTATGACTAGTTTAAGCTTTTGTAATTCTAACTATTATCATAAGAAATATTCAAAGAAAGGAACTTAGTTGGCAATGTAAACAAAACAAAACAAAAGCAAATCTAATCATATATTGATTATCACAGAAGGATGTAGTCGTTTATATTGGTGTTATATTTAATATCTTTCTAAATACAACTGTTAAAATTATCACTTAATCAAAGTCTTAACAAAAAAAGGGATGGATATTGATCAGTTAAAATCAAACCTCCACTATGGCAATCAAATCCATTGACCTCTTGAATTTCGGTGTTTAGAATAAAAAAGTTAAATAAATAACATTTACAAATGTTTTTTTAATGCTTTATGAGAGAAATTATTGTTCATCTACAATATATATTTAAAAATGGCAGAAATAGTTCATTCGGTTAACTTTCGTTTTAGAGACACTTCATAATTACTTTATAAATTCATCCTTTTCGTTAGATGCTACAGCAGCACGAGGCCTATCCCCTTAACTTGCGTTTCGGGAAATAGTCTTATACGACTAGTATCGATAGTAGCACCCTTTTAAGCGTGATGCAAACTTTAAAAAAAGAAAAGAAAAAGAAAACCAAATATATTTTAACTTAGAAAAGCTTCATACTTTCATTAATTGACAACTTAAATAGACTCTTATAAGATATTCTCATATAAACACAAATACTTGTCCTAAAACAACTAAAACACATCCTAAACAATGACTCACACTTATCATAAAAATAATAAACAATAATAATTATCCAAACCCATTTTAAAGTCCTTGTGCCAAACCGGACAACTTCACACGCACGGAGCGAAGCCGGGGTTTTCGCGGAGATGCACTCCACTATGGATTTTCGATGTAGTGTTATTTTTGAAAAATACCAATTTTTCTAATCATCTTAAATGCTGCGTCCATTTTCGAAATGTGTTTATATATTATGGTTTAATTTTTTCGCCCAATCATATTTGGTCCTAGTTCCGTCACACGCTTTGTTCGCATGTCTTCCATTCTATCAGGCGTAACACTCCCTTCTCCTTCAAAAATAACCTTGTCCTCAAGGCTATAAGACGGATAAGCTGATTGAATATGGAACAACCATTCCCATGTGGCTTCTTCTAGTGACCCTTCAACCCACTGTACCAAAACCTGTTGGACCGGAATTCCCTTCTTCAAGACTACTCGAGAGTCACATATAGCTAACGGTTGTTCCAAGGGCTGCCCATCTCGAATTTCCTCAAGAAGACTTGAAACAACTTCATTCCCAGTACTTTTAAAGGTTTTACTTGAATTTGTAGTAGTAACAGAAACCCATGAAGGAGTAGGTTTGTATGTCTGGGCAACTGTGGTGATATCAATGGATTTAGCAATGGTTGTGGGGGCTCACTGATCTTCACATCGGGCCTCGGTGATACGGGCTAAGGAGAATGCTTCTTCTAAGGTTGTAGGCTTAGACACTAATATCTCTCGTTGTAACGCCAATTTTAGTCCCGAGATGTAAAAAGATATAAGTAAACATTCCGAAACGACGGTAACTCGATTCATTAGTTTCTCAAATTCACTCTGGTACTGCGCTATTGTACCGGTTTGTAAGAGTTTGGAAAGTGCACCTTACGGATCTTCATACTTACATGGCCCAAATTGATTAAGAACACTCTCTAAAAATCCCTCCCAAATGTTGATCGACTTATTGTGTGACATCTAGTGAAACCAATTTGCGTCCCCTCCATGTTGAACCCAGCGACCTTTAACCATTGTTATGTCGGCGTCGAGGTTGTAAAAATCGCTAAAGCGATGCAAGTGACGGTTGACCCCCGCTAAGCGCCATAAGTCGTCGTGCGGCGCCATGTGATGACCTAAATTATAAAGGAATTTATTAAAGAAATAAATATTAGCAAGATTAATTATAAAACTAGCAAATTAGAACAAAATCAATAAAATCGAAGTTAATTGCCATGAATACGAAAAAAAAAACCTAGATCCGAAGTTGACCGGCGTTGACCAAACCACGCCAAGGCGATTTTGACCGTAAGCTCGATTTGACCGATTTTGACCAACACGCCATGTTAGACCCGATTTGGGAAATATCGTGGCGGTGGACGTGACGATATCCGCCATGGCGATTTTTACAACAGTCGGTTGAGAGGAGGTCAAAGTATTCGTTGATGGCGAATATCAACGCTCTGATCAACACCATTAAATTTAGGAACATCCAAACGCATGGAATGCGTGTCGGTGACCGTGATCATGCTTTGATCCGTGACGTGTGAAACCCATCCTATTGGCAGCTTGTAACTATGTGTGTAACGCAGCAAGTTGTGCCGTAAAAACATCAGATTGTTCTTTCAAAAGCAAACGGATTGCTTGTTTTTCCATTCGCAATGAAAACAATGAAACAGTACCCGATGAATAATGAACAATACTCCGTGATGAACATGAACAATACTCAATGAACAGTAACCGATGAACAATCCTTTTTTTTACCCTAGAATCGAACAACTGATCAATGAAAGCACCAATTGATATGACTAGTATCGATATTAGCACCCCTTCAAGCATGATGCGAGCTCCTAAGAAGAGAAAAAGAAGACCATATATATTTTAATTGACAAAAGCTTCTACTTTCATTAATTAACAATCCTTAATTTTCTCATATAAACACAAATAAATCCTAAAACAACTGAAACACATATCCTAAACAATGACTCACAAACTCATCCTAAACATAATAAACAATGATAATTATCATAACCCATTTAAAAGTCCTTGTGCCAAACCGGGACAATTGACACACGTTTTGTTCGCACGTCTTCCATTTCTCAGTCTATAATAAATTTCAAAATTCATCTCTCTCACTAAATGCGATTGCAACAACAGTCCTATCTGGTTAATTTGCATCTCGGAGACAATCCCTATAAATTTTGAAATTCATCACTTTCGTCAAACGCGATTGCAACAATAGTCCTTATCATAAATATGTGACTATTTGTGTAACAAAAATTTACACAAATAGTCTCTTTAGTTATCTATTGTTCCGAGTTAAATTTAGAGATTGTCTATGTTACAAAATATTACATAAATAGTCCATGTTAGTTACCTTACTATTTGGGTACAAAATACTTATTGTTGATTATTTATTTATTTTTTGCCGCAACGCGCGGACAACACCTGCTCGTTATGAACAAAACTGAATAACCTGAACAAAAAAAATTTTGAAAGGAAAAATATTATTACAAGTCTAAGAAAGAGCAAAATAAATATACAAAGGAGAAAACAAAAATAGTACAAACACCTCAGAAGAAAAAACATCTCAAAAGATAGACAAAAGAAGAAAGGGAAACATGCAAAACACCTTAAATGATCACAACTCCCAGGTTAGCACACCAAACGCTCCAAAGAGATTTCTTTAACAAATATCTCTTAGAGATCCAAAGCAACAACAATCTTTGGATAGCCTGAAAATATCCTCCGTCTTGACAACATCCAAAGAATCTGGCGAAACGTCGCACACCTTATTTCTCCATCTTTCTAAAGACCATAACACAACCTGATAAACCCATGAAGAGTTCTGGAATGCATTGGATTTCCAGAAATGGAAATACAATCAGTAACCACGTCACTAATAGAATGGGAGGGCAACGAGACACTCATGTCGAACTTCCACCAACTCCAGACCTTGCACCATAAAGTTTGGACTCGAGAGCATTTAGAAAACAATGATCAACAGTTTCATCATCAATTTCGCAGAAAGGGAACACTTTTGAGGTCAAGTAATTCCACGGTTCACAAGATTCACATGAGTATGGAGCCTATTAAGAGAGGCACGCCAATAACAAACGTTGATTTTTTATTTGAACCCAAGAATTCCAAGCATGATGTTTCCTGAGGTTATAATTGACAAGAACTTTGTCTTGAATTTAACTAGAAAGAGCTTTGACATTAAGAACACCCGAGGCATAAATGGATGATGAGGTATAAATTTGTAACGTTTTTAGGGGTCATTAGCCTCTAAACTCGTACACTTTAAATAAATTAGTTCTTTAAATTACTTATTTTTCAGTTTTAAGTACTTGAGAGAGCAAATTCGAAAAACGTACAAGTTTTTGGCTCGATTTGATGAAGAACGAAGAAAAACTACAATTTCAGCTTCGTGGTCGGCATCCGTGACGTGGTCACCAATTATGTCTAGAAAGTGCAAAACTGAGATTATTTGTGATGGCTCAGGTGTGGATACGGCCTTCCTGACGGTGTCAGAAGACCCAAGCGACGACATCACAACAAAAGGCTGACGCCCACTATGGCGGATGGAGACCTAAGATCGAAACGTCACAACATAAAAAATATATATATATATTTGCAATGTTTTCATTGTTGTCTGTGGAGCTTTTGAGGAGCTTTTGTGCCCGAACTTTAGTCGACTTCTATCAGTCTTTTAGGCCTTTTTGGCCATTGAAGACCTCATGTACTGAAGAGATAAGTTCATTAATTAAACAAGCAGTGATGTTTACCGTTTATTGTTTGTTTTGTTTTTATGCTTTCTGTTAATACAAATAAACCGTAAAAACATTTATTTATATCTTACGATCTTCTTATGTTTTGTTGATAACAATCGTAAAATCATTTTAACAAAATTAATAAAATACGTAAGCTTTTGAGCCAATAGATTTCTAACTCATTCAGTAAACAAATAAACCATCAAACATTTCTAGTTAAATAGTTTATACAAAGCCAAAATCATTTTTATAAAACACTTAATAAGTAATATTTGTTACTTACACTTTTATATCAATACATAGTTAAATAAACATGTAAGTAAATAGTTAAGACTATCCATAACCTAAAACCCATGAACCATGACCCATAACCCATGACCCATGTGCATTAGATAATGCATGACATCAAGTTGGCTAATGTCCATGACCCAAAGTATGGTTTGCATCATTCATGACATTATGTTGGTTACCCAGGACCCATAGTCCATGACCCATAGCCCAAAACCCGAAATTGTAACCCAAAATCTAGATTGGAATTC
Source organism: Chrysanthemum lavandulifolium (assembly GCA_022545495.1). NCBI lineage: Eukaryota > Viridiplantae > Streptophyta > Magnoliopsida > Asterales > Asteraceae > Chrysanthemum > Chrysanthemum lavandulifolium. The sequence goes on along the minus strand of CM040238.1, from coordinate 78,513,728 downwards.
CCTAGGTGCCGAATCCCTTGGATTACACTGGCCGGATCCCTCTAGAAAGGGATCCAACGGATCCGGCTGATCAGAACACTTTTTGCCTATTAATAGTGAGCCATTTCTTCATTTCTTCTCACCTTTTTTAGACATATCTTCTCTGTATATTCTTACCTCTCTAACCTCAGATCTGAGGATCATTTATGTAGTTTTTCTTTTAGTGGTTCTCTAGGTTCCTCCTAAAGGTGAGATTACAAAGTTTTACATAGAGGATGTGCAAGCTCGAAGACATGGGTTGCTAGGCTTTGTCATCATCACAAAATCACAAAAGTGTTTCTTGTTGTTGATTCATCTTAAGTATGTCATAGGTGTGTTGTGATAGTTGGTGTGCTTGGGTTGTGGTTCCTCCAATATAAAGGAATTCGGTATTTAGCTTTATACCGAATAAAGTGTAGGTGACGTAGGTTTGGTTCTACTTTGTGAAAGAACCCGGTATCTAGCCTTGTACTAGATAAAGTGTAGGCGACGTAGGTTTGGTTCTACCTTGTGGAAGAACCCCGTATCTAGCTTTGTGCCGGATAAAGTGTAAGCAATGCTGTGAAGACTTCTCTGCCAAGAGAAGGAGATTCTGGTGCAGTGTTTACGAACTCTCGAGTTAGGTACTCAGGGAGTGAAGTAGGGCAAGGAAGGTGACCTTGTAGCCGAACCACTATAAATACTTGTGTCAATGGTTTTATCTTTCTTTACTCTTATTCGTATTATAATTTCTCCATATCTAACTATCAATATCCATACATCAAAAAGGATTGACATAAGTTAATCTAAATGTTTTAAAATGAAGTTTTAATCGGTAAAACTATTCAACCCGCTTCTAGTTTTCTGCAATTGGTATCAGAGCTACGTTACCAAGTTTCTTAGAGTATATTGTACTTTAAAAACTTGAAACAATCAGTGAATGTTTTGAAAACTACAAAGAAGGAAAACCTTTGTAAAACCGGACATCAAACTCATTTTTACACATATAACAAAACGTTTATTTTGGATAATGATAGTTTTGATAATATATATTATATTTTCCAAAATCACTATTATTCTTATAACAAACTTCTTTCAAGAAATCTCATGGTAGGAAACTCTTTAAAAGAGCATGACGTATTTCTCATCTATGAGCTCATAAACCTTCCAAGAAAATGTGACAAAGGTATGTCTTCCTACTTGTAGTTGGTATCACAAATGTTTTGTTTGTCTTTGCTTAAAAGTGTTGGTTTATATGTTACTTCGCTTATTATGTATATGTGTCTCTATATGATTTACTTTCTAATCTTTTTAGTATATTCTAGTTTTCTATGTCTTATCAATATGAAATATTTATGGCACCAAACCACAAATTTCAAAAGTTTTTCTTCACAAATTCCCACACTTAACCATCGGGAATAGTATTTCGTCCCATATTTTCTTAGTCTCCATTATTCAAAATTCATCTACTCTCTAATCTCAAATCATCACTCTTCTCCGAAGGAAGAAGTGAAGACGACACAACAATGATTTACTACATTTTCATCATTACCAATACTACACGCAACCATTCTAAAAATTCCCTCGTGGCAAACTTTTCTTTTTTACTTGTTGCTTATTCATCCAAATCTTCATATTGCCTCATGCATTGAAGCTAATGGAATATAATCATTTTATCTTCTGATCTACCTCTTGACCATTTCTCTCGTGATATTAGCACTTTTTAACATCACAAACTCTCGTATCATTTTATATAACACATACTTAGGATCAATAGTCATATATTTATAATTTTTTACCTTAAAAACATTCAATCTAAAAGAGTTAGTAACAAATATCGAGAACCAAATGCCCAAAATCCTTTTGTGTCTGTTGTTCTTCCCGGATCCATCTAATTTAACGGGGTCGGATCCCTTTTCAAAAGGATCTGGCAGAATCGGCTTGACAAACAGCAGTTTATATTTTTAAACATCACAAACAAACCCTCTTTTCCCTCTCATGTCCCAAACAACTAAAAACTCGCACACTCTCATCTTAGGATTTAATCCTCATACGTCTTTGCATTCCAGTCATCTCCGTAAGTTATTATATCTCTTTAATTTTCCCTAATTTACTTTTAAGGTTTAGTTCCTTATAAAAAGTTGATTCAAATGAGTTTATGTAAATTAAACCATTCATGTATTTTTATTATGCAAATTAAATATCTATTGATGATTTCCCTTAGGGATTGCATCTTCCTAAAACACCCAAACTAATTTTCACAAAAACCACATATGAATGATTTTTGGATTGATGAATAAGAAGTGATTTAAAAAGGATGTTTGGCATTGTTAATAAAAGTAAAAACATTCATAGCCTAACTTAAACACATTCACATACGACTTATTTTTTTCTCGTGACTTACCTTGTTAAAATTGTGTAATATTATCTTATAGGTTTGTAAAAATGCCTAAGTCGACATAGTAAGATCATGATACCCTACATTACATCCCTAGATACTGCCTTAAAGATGGTCTCTCGCCTAATATTGAAAAACCTTCAAAATGCTTCAAAATGCCTTATCCATGAGGGCGTGTCATTGAGGAATCTTACCTCGAAGATACTAACATTCCTCAAACTTTCTCCGCAATCAATATTAATTTCCTTCTTCATATCAATGAATTTTTTTGTCATGTGTTCATTTTTTAGTTCTATAAAAGTGTTCGAATTGTCCGAAACAATGATAGAACCATCTTCATCGCTTTCATCATTAACAACCAAAATATTGTCTTACCTCTCACCACCTTTGTAAAAATTCTTCGCATACCATGTGATGGAATTTGCATGTAGTCAAATGATTGTTCTATTGACAACCAACACTTTGCCTTTGATCAAAATCCTACTTACCACACCCTCTCGATGATCCTGATTACGGTCAGAGACTCATGATGGAATTGCATGTACTCAAATGACATGTGGTATTCACTT
>CM040238.1:78278000-78510664 GCA_022545495.1 Chrysanthemum lavandulifolium | reverse complement strand
TCTAAATTAGAAGTTGAACATCTTGCTTTGCAATTAAAACATCAACATCTCAAAGAAAATGTTAAAACCTCAAATATCAAGACATCCTCTAATGCTCCCGAGTTTGATGCGCTTTTGAAATTAGTAAGCGTGATGAAAAAATTCGAGCTCATTATAACACGATAAAAAGATTGAAAGCCCAAATTTCTGGCTGAAAGGTGAAAAGAAGGATGTGTTGGTTCCATATGCCTCCACCTTTAGATTCTCGAATTTCCAACTTCAAAACATAATTGATAACTTGCAAAGGAAAATGATTGTTTTAAAGTGAAATTTCAAAGGTTAATGATCAAAACAAAGAGTTATGTGATTCATTTAAAGTTAATCATGATAAACAAATTGAAAAGATAACTTCTTTACTTAACGATATTGAGAATCAAGCATGAGGTGAAAGGAAAGTTGCCAATCCCCAATTGCAAATAGTCTATTCCTAAGGTTTCGCTTGTGATAAATATGCTATCGATATGTTATATATTCCCCGCCCATTAGGAATAATGAACTTGCACATAAAGCATATCTCTCGTACCTTAAGGACAGTTTGAAGGGTCTCCGTGAGATTGTTGAAGATGAAAGATTAGAAAAACCTTTTGATAGTACTATAGCCTATGCCTGCATGGATGCCAAACGATCTCAGGAACTCTTAGAGTATGTAATTGTCACAAGTCCGAAATCTAGCAATAGGCGAGATAGAAAAGTTGTGCCTTGTTCTATGCCTAAAGCCAAGCATGTGACCCTTGATATGCCTTGTTCCATGTCTAAATTCAAGCAAGCAACCTGTGATGTGCCTCCTAGAATTTCATATCCCAGCACTTCTAGACCAGGAATGCAGAAAGTAGTGAAGCCATGTAATGTTCCCATCATTACTTCTACAGATGTTAAGATTGACACTAAAGTTTGCGAGTCAAAACCTAGAAGCAATGCAAAGAAGGATAGGATTACGCAAACTAAAAGTGATCATGATAAGGAAGTGAAAGAACACCATAGGGACAAGAAGTTTGATTTGAACAAAAGAATCGTGTTAGTTCTAGTATTAGCTCCAAGCTTCTGAAATTAATTCGAGCCCTTATCTTGTCTGCAAAACATGTAAAAATGTTTATCTTACGTAATCATGATAAATGTGATGTGTTATTTGGAGGTCTATAATTCATAACCCGATTAAGAAAGTTTGGAGGCGAAGCAGTTAAGCAATCACGAAACCTACAGGGAATGTGTTTACAAATGTAGGATTTCGGTGGAAGCCCACAGTCGAATATTAGCATGGCAAACCTTACCCTTAGCTAGATCCACTATGCCTAGAATAGTGCTGTTAAGGTTTGGAAGCCAGCGGTAGAATAATCCCATTAAGCACAAAAGGTCATTTGACTAAGTCGATGCTTCTACAAGTTCGACTCCTAGTGATAATGCCATTGCATCTAGGGTTTCATTGATTCAAAGATTGTTTGTGCTAACCAAAAGGAACCCATCAAGACGTGGGGATCAATGTTTCCAATTCTCGTCTTCGATACATTGTCCAAAGCGGTCGTATAAATCGTCCCTTGGTATTTGGATTGAGTGACTCTAAACATATGATTGGGATCTTAACAATGACGTCTGCTCAAATCGATTCGGGCCTCGTGCTTCATCATTATGGCGTCGAAGATAACACTTGAGCCCGTTCCTCATAGAAAAGAAAAGTGTACGCTCTTACGTGCGCTTTATCTTGACTAATAAGAAATTCTCTAAGTAAATGGCCATACTCATCTACATTCTTCATCAACAAGCTTCATGTTTTTCCACGCTCATTCGGTCATCAAGTGGATCTGCGTTCATTGGTGTATACTCTTATTCACTTGTTAAATCAAAAATGGCAACTTCGGATGCAATTTTTGAGGGAGAAGAGTGAATATACTACATGATGATGGATGTTTGAATAATGGTTATCGACTTAATTTTTGATGATGATGAGTGTATATTTTTATGAAGAGTGAATATACTAAGGATAAGCTGGATTTGTTTTGATTTTGATGACTCTCCTCCAACGCCTAATGCTTCACTTACTAAGGATAAATGGGAATCAATGTTTGGGATTCATTGTTTTCAAAGATATGTTTGATGAGTACTTTCAACCTCCGACGAATGTTGATCATCCGACTCGAAGCTCATGCTCCGGTTTCTATTGACTCAATGGTTCACCATCTAAGAAGTACTTCTTGGAATTCTCAAGAAACCTTATCTCCGCTTATTTCACAAGGCGTTTATAATGACTATCATGATATTGTAAGTTGCACTATTGAATAATGATCCGCTCTATGGTATTCACCGTGCCAAATCTTCATGGATTGTTGTTCATGGATAATGATCCGCTCTTTGGTATTCCTTTGCCAAATCTTTACGGATTATTGTTCCTCTCATTGTGCACGCTATAAATCAACCACATGAACATTAAGGAAATTGACCACCTCATCCGCTCGAAGACATTATTGGTGAATCTTCCATATCAGTCTCTACATGTATACCTTTAGGAAGAATGCATTGATGATTGAGGAATCATTTGCTTCGGTTCATTCAGTGGGTCAATGTACATCCGGTTGTATGTTTATTCACGTGTTGGGCATCTGACACAAGTTGATTACTTCAGATTTAATCATCTATCACTTATTTGAGATTGAAGTTGAATTTCTCTATGGCGTGTTCTTATTTGATAATCTTGCTCGGGCTTAAGAATTTGAGTTGAAGACTTGGTTTATCTAGTTACCAGCAGTCGGGATGGATTGAAGACCTAGTTAACTATCACTTTAAGGAGTTACGTTGTTTTACTCAGTGTCACACGCATATGTCGTTGTGGATAATCGCAAGAGGTGTTAATGTCTCATACTTTGGTTGAGTATCGAGTACTTAGAGATTTGCTTGGTGCATAAATTCTCAACACCGTTCTTCCATCATTAAGTGCAAGCTTGAGATACATGTGTGGAGAATTCGTCTTTTGTTTCAAGTTTGGTATATCAAGTTTTCTTCTTTAGTGGTTACTTCAAGTTGTCTTCATTTGCGTTGATAAAGATAGTCAGAGAGAGTTTCTGTTGCTGTTGATTCTCACAGGATTCAGTTGAGCTAATTGTTTGTTCTTCTCTATTTCAAGAATATTGGGTATGTATAATGTGTTACTTGATGTTCGGTTGGAAGAAATATGAGAAGAATATTTGGGCGTGAGATGATATTGCTTATCGACATCTTGATATGGTTATGATAAAGTTCTTACGTTGTTGCTTCATGTACACTATGGACGCACAACATGTTCACATGATCGAGCTTATTCGATTATTCGAAGTTGATATCCACGAGATGATCGGTGATTCAACATGTTACTTGGATGTCATAGTCTTCACTCTTGTTGGGTACTTGTGTACATTATGGGTGATTGGTTATATGGAAGATAAGCGGAATGCATTTGGTGAAATGAAGGTGTTGATATATTGTTCTCCGTCTGACATTGCACAAATCCATGAGAATGATGTTTACATCGGGATGCTATGAGTTCATGTGATCGGGCTTAATCATGTATCCCGAGTTTAATAACCGCAGAAAGGATCACCGTTCAACTTGTTACTTTGGTGTTTTCATGTTTCTTTGGGTTGTTGAGCTTCATTCAATGAGACTGTTATCCTTCACATTCTACTTCTTGGGGAAATTGTCTTAATTCGAAGATTGTCGGTTATGGGGAAGCTACCAAAGATTCTCATTTAGAAGGCTCATGTTCGAGACGATTTTCTTAGAAGCCTCGAATGCTTTGGTGGTTAAAGTTTAAGAGATGTTGGTTTCTTTCTTCTACAACGTGCTAAACGATATCCTTATCTCGGTACTCATTTCATCATCCTCTTAAACTAATTTATATCTTGTAAATAGTTATTCGAAAAGCAAAATACAAAATTACAAAACCTTCAAAAAGCAAATAGAAAAATATAAAACTTTCAAAATCCATAAAATTGAAAAATCTTGAAAAATTCCAAAATATTGTCTTTTGTCATGTTTTTCTCGATTCGATAATATCTACGGTCTTCGTGATGTCATTCAAAGAATGACACGGGACTTTAGATGTTGTTCGAATGTTTAAAAAATTCAAAAATCAAAAATATTTTTGGGAGAAAGAGAAAAAAATGGTTTATTGTCATTTCAGCGGTAACCGCTTTTCAAAGAAAGAACGAGCCATACTTTATCATGTTTTCAAAATTCCATGCTCCGATTCTATAAACATTTATCTGCTGAAAACTAAATGCTTTAAAATTAACTTGGACTCTATTTTGATAATCATATGGACTTATTTGTCAAAATATCAATCTCTCAATCAACAACCTATGTCATTGATTGAGGGAGAATGATTTCAATTAAATTAAAAGTTATTTGGCATTAAATTGTTTTCAAAAGATATACATGCATGTTTTATCAATGGAGTTTTAAAGTCTTAAAATCCGATCCTTATCAGTTAAAACGCTTTTATAATCAAGTCACAATTCTCCTTAAAAGCTTTCAAAATCAATTTAAATCTATAAGAGATCACAAATCTCAAATGATTTGATAATTGTGATCGGGGGAGAATGTGTGATTTCAATTGGATTTAAACTGATAATTCGATAAATGATTTTATAAGAATGTACAAGCTCTCCTTCCCACATGTGACAAATGATTTCAAATTTTCCATGCACATGTTGAGGGGAGCATCTATCTTAATCCTATGATTTGAAGCGTGGTCACTTATCTAAATGTGCGGGTTCCTAGTATGTGCAAAACTCCTTTCAAATCTCGAGGCACATCTTGAGGGGAGCAAACTTATGAAAACCTCATCCTTCCCAAAAATGCTTTGATTAGGGAAGTGATGTTGATATCTTTAGAAAATGGAATTCAAAGAAGTTAACTCTTTCTCTTGCCTCCGTGTGCAAAACGCAATTCAATCACTTGATGCACATGTTGAGGGAGCACTTGTTCTAAAATATCAAAAACAATTCGGTACAAAATGCTTTGATAAAATATCACAAGCACACGGATTGATTTTCAAATGGTTTTCAATTGGTTTCTATGGCGGATGAACAATACCAAATAGACCGACCAACTCTACTTATGTATGGTGATATAAGGATGATAAGGTTAGGTATGTGTTCCCATGATCCGCCGAACCGGAGGGATCTACCGAGGGACTATCCACTAGTTAGTGTAGAGTTCTTAGGTATGATGATAAAAGGAGAAAGGGAGATATGGGAAGAGTGCGGATGAGACAGAGCAAGTCACAGAACAAACCCAACAAGGTTCTTGCTATGAAGTCTCGGTAAGCTTGAAGGGTTGAAGAATTAAAAGAATTGAATGAGAAAAGGGTGCAAACAAATAGCCCTCCATATATTCAACCTTAGGGCGTACACGGGTTCAATTCATATGCTACTAATGGTAACATCGGTATTGAAGACAAGGCGTCATGGGTGATGAGTGTGTAAATACTCATCATTTTGTACAAATTAGGCGCAAAAACATCCGAAAACACTCGAAATGCATCAAAATGATAAAATATCACAAATAAGTGTTTTATGTGTTTTAAATGCAAAAATATCAAAATCGGTGAAAGCGTATCAAGTTTGCATAATTGGCGCTTTAGTCCCCAAGTTTCAAAAGTTGTCAAAATAGTCCACGTAAATCTAAATAAAAAATACCATTTTGAGTCCCTAAAGTTCCTAAGTTGTCAAAATTGGCCCTTGAGACTTAAAATTGCAAATTTACAACTTAGGTCCCTGAACTTTGGAATTTGGCAAAAATAGTCCTTGGAAAATCAAAAATGCCAAAACTAGTCCTTGTACTATTAGAGTTTGTCAATTTCAGTCCTTGTGTTAACTTTGGAGAAATAGCAGAATGGTCCCTCAAGATTGAAGTAATTGCAGTTTTGGTCCTTGTCTTATTAACTAAAGCCTAAGACTTGTCAAAATAGAATTGACCCCCTGCCTTTACCCCCTTTGTGACCCCCTGTCATTAGCCTTTTTGAACCTTTGGTCAAAGAAAGTCAAAAGCAGCTTAGCCCGCCCACCACTGTGCTTCTTCCACCTCCCCTCTGCACCACTTGCCTGCTCCCTTCTCCAGTCACCTCAAACCTTTCCACCCCCCTCATCATCATACTCACCTACTTTTACCACCACATTAAATGCCACCCCCCCCCCCTAGTTGATAAAACAGAGCCCTACAAGTCAAATCTTTATTTCCCGCCAAAATGAGCTAACACTCAAAACACTCCCATTGGTCAAATTGAGAGGTGGGAATCAATCAGAAGGCCACGTGGAACATTTTTGAAGCATAAAAGAGGAGGAAGAAGCAGTGTAGAAGTTATCTAGTGTATTTTATTTTTAGCTTATGTCGTTTTTAAGTTTTCAAGATTTCCAGTTCATGTTTAAGTTTTCAAGAGTTTTGTAATCATATTTCAGTGTATTTCAAACATATTTCCAGTTTCAATTTCAGTTTTTATTCACTATTTCAGTTTATGTATTTTCAAGCTCTAACTTTCAATTATGATCAAATGTTGTTTATGGTTGTTATTTTGGACTGAATAAGACACATAAGCTCCCTATAAAGCTTATTTAAGCTTTTAGATACTTAAAAAACAGTTTAGTATCAAAAACATAAAAATTCATAAAAATACCATTAAATTAGCTAAAAAATAAAAAGCCACCAGAAATGATCAAGACAGTGGAGTAGAGATGATCTTGGATTGCCTTGGTATTAAAGCTTAGTGGTAAGCATATAGGATTGGTTCTCAGTTCTTGGTTCTCAGATTTTGGTCTTGATTCAAGTTGTAAGCAATTTCTTGATTTTGCCATTTTCTGTATTAGTTCTTAATTTAGCTTAATCTCTCTTTGTTTCATGCTTATTTGGTGTTAGTTAGTGATAATATAAAGTAAAATCAGTAGGTTGTTAGTTGGAAATCATAGTTGCTATTTGTTTATATTTTTAGTTAAATTAGCTTAGTAGTGATTCATAGTTATAAGTTGTTGTTTAACTGTGTTTTTGTGTTCATTTGATCTAGTTACATCATAATCAAGTGATTGGAATCAGTTTCATGTTGAAATTTGTGGATTTGTAACACTAATCATAAAAACTGCCTTGTTAAGGTGTGTTTGGATCAAGCTGCTTATCTGAGTTCTTGCATGTTATTGTCCTTAATTCTTGTTACTGCATGTTTATTTAGTTCAACATAGTCCATATCGGTCATAATATAGAGGTCTTATTAGTTAAAAAGTCAAAATAGTTTGTAATTCCATCTAGCTGTTTAACTGTTAGGATTATAAGTTCCATAATCACCATACTAGCTTAGAATCTGATAACCTAGCTTAATCTCATCTCAACATAGCTTATTACATCATAATTAGTAAGCAAGATTGATTTAAATCTCATAAAAGTCAAACCTTCAGTTTAATCAAAAAGTCAAAATGTTGTCCTGTGCACAGTGAGTAGGCTCAATTTGATAAGCTCACAAATAGCTTATTAGTTGGCTTCATCCTGTGATTTTTAGTTCTTTGGACAGCTAACCTGGTCCTCTTTAAGTTCCAAGTTTAAAATTTCAATTTGCAGCTTATTTGATAAGCCTGCATGTGCTTATCAGTTTGTCCCAATTCACTGAGTATTGATTCAGTGGTTTTTCCAATTCTTTATAAGCTTCTCACAAGTTATTCAGTATAAGCCAAACTGAGTAATTTAGTTTTTTAGAAAGCTTAACTGGTCATCTAGCTTATCTAAGTCTTTATTTTCATTTACTAGCTCATTTAGGAGCTTAAAAAGTAGCTTATAAGTACCTAGCAAACCACCGTGTCCTGTGTAAAATAGATTAGACTTGTGCTTATTTGAGCTTATTTTGTGCTTATTTCTTAATCATTTGCTTTATCAGTTGTTAATTCTAGCTTATTACAAGTGTCTAGGTTATTTCCAGTTTTCACTTTGCTTATTTTTTAGCTTAAAAGCCATTTTGGCTTAAACTCTTTAGCTTATTTCATTTTCTTGCCACTGTTGAGAAAATAAGCTCATACTGAGCTTATTAATCAGTTTCATAAAAAGTCCCAGTTATTAAAAGTGCTTATTTTTAGTGGCTTAACAACTTTGTAAAAGAAAAAAATCAAAAATAAAATGTTTAGCAAAAGGGGTAGGCGGGCTCGAACACGAGACCTCCCCTTTGTGAGTGATATAAAGTGTACACAGTAACCATTGCGCCTTGGGTCTTTGATTATTAGAGTTTGCACAAAATACTCTCTTATACACATTTTACCAGTTTAGCTTATTAAGTGTAGTTAGCTTATTTCGAGCTTATTTTAAGTAGCTTTTTCAAGTTTTTTATTTTCATAAATCAGTATTAGTATTAAGTATTTTATAAAAAGTTTGATTTTTCTCATTAGTTTTAGTATTTTTAACATTTAATTAGTGTAAAATCTTATTTAATTCATAATAAAAATATAAAAGTCTAAAAAATACAAATCTTTTTCTAAAATTTTCTTTTGTCATATAGTACGTAATAAAATTAGTTTTACATTCAGAGGCCTTTTATTTCATAAATTTTACGTTTTTGCTTGCGCTCAACAGTAATTTTAAGCGTAACGCTCGTTTTCATTTTAAACCACGTTTCTAGATAATTTAGGATTACGTTTTAGTTAATATAGTTTATTTAAGTCATTTTATTTTATAAAATCACAAAACATCATTGTAAAAATAGTGATAGCGTTTATTTAATAGATTTTAACTTTTTCTTTTAATTTGCATTTAAGTCATTGTAATTTGTAAATCTTTTCTTTAGGTATAAATAACTCAAAATCCTTCTGACCACTATCCTTAGTGGTTATTCGACATCGATTGTGTTAAACACGGTCATCCTCAAGTGGGACTTAACGACAGGAATCCACTGTATTCTCGATCTAAATTGCAATTGGTGTGTGAGTTGTTTTAAGTTCCTTACGGTTTGGTCATTCACAAGTGGCTAGCTCATGAGAAAACTTGACGGTTTTGCACCGATCAAATTTTAGGCGCCACTGCCGGGGAGGTCAGAAGCGTGTTCTAAGCATTTTTCGACCGTGCTTGCACATATACCACAGTTTGTAAAAGTTTTTGTAAAGTTATAACAAAATCAAAATTTCATTAACACTTTTCCTAAAGTGTTAAAACACCAAACAAAATATAAAACAACAAAACAATCGTAACGTTTTCTAGCTTGTGTTTCTTTTAAGGTGATTCTTAAAGAGATACGATTTGGTTAAGCGAGGCGATACCAAAATATTGTCCAAAGTTTTTAAACCATCGGCACAAATCTATACCTCGTCTTTTCGGTGATACTTAATATATACATAAAAATCAACCACCGCAAATCAAGGCGGTGCACTACCTAGCGGGGGTGCGACCATAATAAGTTCCGAACATCGATTTAAAACTTGCCTTTGTGTCACTTGTGATTTGGTGTACCTTTTTCAAAAGCCATTTCATTTGTGATTATTGGTTAAGTTCACTTGTCGTTTTGCCTCGCATTTGTTTTGGCGGATTTTTATACTTAGTGCATGTGCACTCGTTCTTCCAGTTCTACAAGTCCATTGTCGAGCTTGGGAAGATTCCTCGTGAGCGTGAGGGCGTTCGGCTCCTTGGTAGTGATCGAGGCGTCTACCACCACCACCGTCTTTGTAATGGCGGAAGACAAGCCGATGAATGAGCTTCTCAAGCACCCATCGAGGGTTACGAAGATGCTATTGTTGTCCCGACCATCGTGGGCGATACTTTTGAGCTCAAAACCGGGTTACTTAATCGGTAACCCAAAGCCAATTCTATGGTTTTGGCGGGATGATCCTCGTGCACACATTCGATGGTTTAACAAAATTGCATCTACCATCAAATACAAGAATGTCCCACATGAAGCTATCAAGCTTCTTACATTCCCATTTTCTCTAGAGGACAAGCCGGAATTGGCTTGAGAAACAACCCCTCGTTCCATTGAGACATGGGAAGATCTTGTCACAAAGTTTGTGAGCAATTCTATCCTCCATCCCGAACTACAAGTCTTAAGAATGAGATAATGAAATTCTCTCGAGATTTGATGAATCATTCGGGGAGGCATGGGATCGTTACAAAGACTTGCTCCATAAGTGTCCGCATCATGGTTTTACCGAGTTAATGCAAATGGATACTTTCTACAATGGTGCGAACCGGGCCAATCAAGACTCTCTAAATGCCTCCGCGGAGGTAATTTCTTGAGCAAGACCACAAAAGAAGCCTTGCAAATCATTGAAAACAAGTCCCAGTCCGTCCTTTCCGCACAAAGACATATCGGACTCGGTCTAATCTTGGACCTTCTACTTCATCTCCGTGAGTACATCTAGCACCGATGCTAAGATTGACAAACTCACGGATATTATTCGAGCTTTGGTTCTTGCTAACCAAAGAAAGTCACTTCACACAAGCACCATCATATGGTGAAGTGAAGAAAGTTGAAGTTTGTGTTACTTGTGGTGGTCCTCATGCATACTACAAGCTGCGCTGGACTTAAATTGCCGTTCACTCACTCCGTTGTCTTCTTCGAGACGCCCGCTTGAGAACAACTAGAGCAACTCATGAAACCCTCTAAGGAAATTCTTCGGAATTATACCGATCACAGTGCAAGACATGTATTGATCAACGGGAACCGGGTCGTGGTACTTAATTCAACTAAAGTGGTCAAAGACACTTTTGTACGCTTTATTGCTAATCGTCAGATGTGCACGCCCGACGCTTGCGTGTGATCGTAATGAAGCGGTCAATCCATAGCCGCATGCTCACACGACATTCATCTCTCAAGAAATCATGATAAGTGCATCAATGACTCGATATTTTCACCCATGCTTCGCTACGCACCGCCAATATCATGAATCAACGAAAGCTTCCGCTACTCGATGAAAAGATATCATGATCCGTAATGCGAGCATGTCGGTCCGAATGTCACAACATCATATAATACCAACACCACAATGGATGTCTCGTAGATTTTTTAGTAGTCGAAATTCACGAGCCCTAAAAATGAAAATTTTGCAATTTAAAGCCTACGGGTGCAAAACTATTTTCCTACGTCCTAAACGACTAAAAATGATTTTAGAAAAAAGTCGGGTATTGTTTTGACTTTTAAATAATTTTTTATGATTTAAAAACTAAATTACACTAATTAATTTATAAAAATACTAAATGGTATTGGAAAAATCTGAGAATTTTTGTGAAAATACTTAAACTAGTGAGGATCCTAGAAAAACTATAAAATGGGTCATAGCTTATAGAATAAGCTGTTAAAAAGCTTCTAAAGTTTGTTAAGCTAAACTGGCTAAATGCATTTAAAACATTAATGGTGAAAGAACTAGCATGCAACACCGTGGAGCTTAGATGGTAAGTGATGTTTGGTGTGTGGTGCTGTGAGTGTGGAGACCAGGGTTCAATCCCTGGTCTTGACACTTTTTGCTTCTTTTTTTCAAATTTTTTCTTTTGCAAATGGATTATAAGACCAAAATAAGTGATTTTTATAAAACAAAAGCTTTTCGAAAAGCTAAAATAAGCGGTGGAACAGCTTATTTCAGCAGCAGATTTCACAAATGAACCAAACACTCTCTTGGCAGTTTTAATTCTACAATAAGCATACCATAAGCACTTTCAAAATGAAATAAGCTAAAGCATGCCTATATAAGAACTAGAATAAACTGAAAAATAACAAGGGTGAGCTAATATAAAAGGGAAATAAGCAGTTTTGATTGTAAACTAAGGGATGAATGGGGAACCTAGGGGACCTAAGGCTTCTAATAAGCAACTAATAAGCTAATATTTAATCAAACTTAATCTAAACAACCTAAAAGGTCCTTCATCTGCTTTCGCGATTTCAATATGCATATATCTTTACTAAGGGGCTTCATGTTGTTTTGTTTCTTTATTTTCGCTCCAGCTTGAACGTTTGAAGACCTCCCGCTCAAACTGCAAAGTAATATTAGTCTAGCATATATATTATGCCATGTTTATATTGGGCTTAGCCCACTAGTGGCAATACATGATTCTATTTGTATATATACATTGCTCAGAGTATGTTTAATACTATGGAGATTATACCAATTCTAATACAGTAGTTTATACAAAGTTCTTAATTCGAGCATATATTTAGATTAATAAAACTAGACGATTATTCGTGGCGACTGGATATAGATTTTAACAAAGGCATAATAGTACTCCGTAGTTTAATATTTCTTATTATAGAAGTTTTAAGCACAAACATTTACTCTTTATATAAAAGAAGATTACCCGCACGCAGTGACGATGTATATCTTTTCACAAAATTTGGTTGCCTCAATTTATGTGCGTATTTTAGTTTATTTCAAATTTTATTTTCTTTGTGATTTTGGTTGTAAAATTATATTGCTGTGAAGGTGGTAATTGATTAATTATATGTAACTGTAATAACCATTTAAATAAATAATGAATTTCATTTACATTTATGAATAAGGGCATAATCACAATTTAGCACTTCTCGTTTTAAAAGTTTTAAGTAAAAGTATTTTTTTTCTTTATATATAACATAAAATATAGATAGAGATTTAGCAACTTTGTTCTTTCTGAACGAGGATTGTAGGAACATACGTGCGTAATCACATAATGCATGGTTCATTTATGAAGTGTCCTGAAAAAGACGAGATTGATAACTATACTATATAACATTCATTGAAGTATTTTGGGGAGCCAACACTATTCGGAAGTCGCCGGATTAGAGGTCGGCTTGTAGGAGTGGGACGGTTTGGGTGCACTGTGAAGCCGCGGCTTGAGCCGACATTGTTTACACACCAAGCCGAGTCGAGTCGACAGCTTAGTTAGATTAGTGTGCTTTTTATTAGTGAGTTCTCCACTAGCTGCCGATTAATTAGCTGGGGTGATTGCATGTGTTACACCTATTATGCATTTTCGGATATCTTGATGGTTCGCTGCGTGTAGTGCACTTGTATTCCATTATCGATTTGAGAATCGATTGCATAAAAGGCATCGGCGTTTCAATTGTTTGCTTTTTTATACAAAAGCTCACACACACAGTTGGTGCAGGTAAGTATTGGATTTGAAATTTATTTTATGCACAAAATATTATTGATTTGATGTGATAAAAAAAAGAATAATGAAAACAAGAAGGACTAAATCTAACTTTATGAAAATCTACAAAAGACTAAAGATTTAGAAGATATTCTTAATTGTTAAAAAGATTTAGTCTGTAATTATATTATTTCCTTTGTAACCCTAATCCTCTAATATATAAAGAGAACATGGGACGTCTGTTAAAAGTGTGCACAGAAAAAGAAAACGTGTGTAGTCAAACGTTTTCAAGATGTAGTCGACTAGGTGTTTGTAGCCCCAAGGTAATCAAGGTTTACCTCGATCCCTATTAGATTGTAACAGTTCTAGAATTGATCATCTAGAATTGGGGCTTGGAGGAAAACGTATGAATGAAAAACCTTGTTATGATAATATTGATTATATGTATGAATATTCCGCCTATATTATCATTATCCTAGATTAGTTCTAAACATACTAGAGCTACAACGATCTTTAGTGGTTAAAGCTGAAATTGTTTTGGAAGTTTTGGTATGAATGATAGGTAGAACGCCTATTTAAGTTTTATTTTATTGATTGTTGTTTAAAATATGGTTACCGTGTTGTGATTTTGCGTAAGTTTGGCTAATATGTGAAATGCGTTTGCTTTTTTTTTTTTTTTTTTTTTTTTGTTAACCATGGTTTCCGACCTTTTGGCCGACTAATCCACTTGATTTGATCCACCGCCATACAGACTCAAACTAGGTAAAGCCCTCCCTTTTTAGGAGGTTGGCATGACCAATTCAAGATTGTTTGCACCTAGCAGGAATTGAACTTGAGACCTCATACATCTTAGAGCAATAGTCACAAGCCCTTTTGCCACTAAGCCAACCCTGAGTGGTTAATTGCGTTTTCTGTTGTGTGCTCTGTTTTTGCAGAATTATGGCTGTTATGGGTACTACTAGCTTGGCTATGATGATTTGGTTACCTCGTAAGTTGTAATTCTAGTTTGTCAAAGAATTCGGTGGCATGTAATGCGATTGTGTTTTGTAGCCTAATTAAGTTTGATTTTATTGATTGTTGTTTAAAATTTAATTAGCATATTGTCATTTTGTAGAGCTTATGGCTGATGTGTGTAATTGTGTTTGCTATTGCATGTTGTGATTTTGTAGAGTTTATGGCTGGTATGGATGCTACTTGCTTCGCTATGATGATTTGGCTCTAATACAACAGGAATATTGTATGTTATACAAAAGCTATCTAAATCTGACTGGGTCAGGACGGAGGTCACAATGTAAATGGTTTCTTTAGCCATCTAAAAATGTAATGGAAGAAGTAGATGTAGGGAAAATCGAACCTGAAACTAATTAAGAAAGATGGTGGTGACAAAAAACTGATCGGAAGTATGGTCGAACTCTTGGGGAGATATTAAGTGAATAGTGCTTGTAAAAAGTGCAAATGAAAGTAACATATGGGTATTTATACCCAGAAAACACGAAAACTTATAAAAATATCAAAAGGCTGAAAAATTGCCACGTCCCCGGATATTTATTGGACGGTTGTGATTAAAATAGATGAACAGTCGCGATGGTGGTAATAAATGAACGGTCAGACGCCAAAACGTCACTTCAATCAGAAAATACGCGGCTAGAAACGGTTCACGAATACCAAAGGACAGCTGTCGCGCATAAGCTAGAGGATACTGGAAAGTCTAATCAGCAATACAAATAATGTGGATCGAGAAATCACGGAACAAATAAAATCAAGTGTAGTATACTTACCCTCTAATGGCAACCATATTAGACTTGGGGGACATGATCACGTATAGTATCTCCTGACTCAAAGAGTCCGGACATGATTAAACATAAGATGTCAAATCTTAAAGGCTCCAGACCCAATAGCAGTCCAGACCGCACAAGGAACAAGTCTGGCGTGACCGGACCAAAATGACATACCTTCCACTACATGTAACCGGGGCATAACAATGAGCCGCAGAAGAATATCAAGTCCGGAACTAGCTCGGGATCTAGATCACCGCCCAACCTAAATTGAGTAAGGAATATGACCTAGGGACATGACATAAACATATGTATTCCTAGACTTGGAAAGACGGCGACTTATCGACCAAGGGTAACAAGCCCCAAGGCATAAAGTGGTCAACAGGTATGACTTCAAGGTAAAAACTCTATTACCCATCGGTGTATAGATTGAGACGTGTCTCGTGACTCTCGGGTAACGACAAAGGAGCCCGTTTATAAATAGGAGTGCATTAATCACTCCCAACTGTACAATTCTCTCACTAGAATACACACACACTTTCTCTCTCTAGTACTTACTCTCACATCCGAGGTTGACCGTGGGAACCCCCTCCCTCGGTGAGACTAACGATACTTTCTTTCTTAACAGATCACTATCAACGTATTCACTTAGTCCAGAATTCACTAGACTTTTGCGGAACCCCGTTCAAAGGCAAGTCTGGATCATCATCAATACTCGTCCCGAATTTTGTACTAACATTGACTATTTATATAAAACATAATGGGAGAGCGGTATCAAATTCTATTGTATTTTATTCAATATCGGTGTTAAACTAATTAGGGCCAGCTTTGGAGCCCGTTTGTACTTGGCCCATTGTTTTCTCCGGTTCCTTCTCTTATACTCCCACCGCTTCTTAGAAGTGCACATCGGTCATAAAATACATCGTTACTCCCACCGCTTCAATCTTTCATTATATTTTATTCCCCTCCATTGAAAGGTTTGGGTTTCAGTTGTATCTGATTGAAAGATTGGAAGATTTCGGTTTCTGTTGAGGTAATCTGCCTTTTGTTAATTCGATTTTCTAAAAAATTATGGTTTTAATTAGATTGGGGTTCTTCTACATGTTTCTCACCGCTTCTTCTACATCACTTCTATTAATTTATAAACCCTAATTTATGGGTTCTTAATTTGGTAATATTTTTGGCTTAATTATAGAAAAGCTTGATTATATATTGTTGACAATTTTGTGGTTAAAATATTCCTGAGTTAATGATTTTGGGGGCTAATTGAATTTTTGTTATGATTCTTTCCAACAATGGTTAAAGATGCAACAATGGTTAAAAATTCCTTGATGTTTACACTGAGGTATGAATTTTTTTTTTAATCAGTTTTGTTGGGATTCTTGATTTGATGAGACAAAATAAATACAAGAATGAAACAAAGGGACTTAAAGTGACAAAGATGAAACCTACAAAAAGATGGAAGGACTTGCTTGCAAAAGAAGATTTAATATTTAGTACTTCATAGATATTTGTAAACCCTAATCCGGCCTCTAGTATATAAAAAGGACATGGGGTGTAGGTTTAATATACATGTCTTCCATAATGTAGTCAAAGGTGTGTGTGTGTGTGTAACCTAGGGCGTGTAGGTTATTGTAAACGCCTAGGTTAGTTGTTTACCTCCAAGATCGAAGAAGGCTTTGATCCCTGTTACATTTAGGTAACACGTATTATTCTGATCAAATAATATTTGGAGGAGATGGTGAAAGTAAAACCTTGTGTCAATAACATAGTTGTTTGTTTTAATTCCGATGTGCATAATTGTTTGTCTATGTTATTGTTAAACCCTAAGGCTCAAAACGATCTCAAGGAGTCCTAACAAACTCCACAATTGGTATCAGAGCTTTGGGAGCTCGTTACCTAGGGATTCGCAAGGTTTTAGTGGTCGACGAATGGTGAAAATATGAAAAACTTCGAATCTGAAAATTCTCGTATTTTTCTGCAGCACAGTTTTAAAAACGTGATAACTTTTTCGTTAACCGTTGGATCGTGACGAAATTTTTGGTGGACGTTCTCTATATAATAATCTAACTTTTAACCGAAGGGATTGTCGATCTGAGCTCTCAATCAAAAGTTATTCGGTGTCGAAGTTGACTGCAGAAGGGTTTTTTCAGAATTTCGATTTTTAGGGTTTTCATGCATATTCAACTTCTTGAATTTGTTTTACTTGTTCTAATTCTTGATGGAGGTTGTTTATACATTATGTGGTGTTTATGATTCATGGTTAGAAGCTGCTTTGATAGTGTTTTTCGTAACCACTGCTAGTGTTTTTCGTAACCACTACTAGTGTTTTTAGTAACAGCTGTTGGGCTTCTCGAAACCACTCCTAGTGTTTGGATTCCACTGCTAGCTCGAATGAGTTTCTACTGCTGCGTTTGATGTTTATGTTGCTAGCATTGTCCGATATAAATTGATTCCACTGCTTATATTACTCGATATCGGATAACACATATTTTTGGTTCTCGTATGGTTTGGAAGATGTTGGACGACATACACAAGATTGGTTATTTGGTTTACACACACAATATGGTTAACACATTGATTTCAGGGGAAGCATATTATGATGTGTTTAATCATTTGAAATTCATGCTTACATCTCTATTTGTTGATAACAAAAAAGGGAAGAGATGTTGGAGTGCGATAGCATGGATTAAGGGGAAGAAAAAGGAAGACAAGATTTGTTTCATTCACGGAGATGTTTACATCTCAACTTCTGCTACTTCGTCTAAGGAAGTTCGTACACGACTTTGTTTGTTTTGTCATCATCAAATAGGGGAAGATTGTTGGGATTCTTGATTTGATGAGACAAAATAAATACAAGAATGAAACAAAGGGACTTAAAGTGACAAAGATGAAACCTACAAAAAGATGGAAGGACTTGCTTGCAAAAGAAGATTTAATATTTAGTCCTTCATAGATATTTGTAAACCCTAATCCTCTAGTATATAAAGAGGACATGGGGTGTAGGTTTAATATACATGTCTTCCATAATGTAGTCAAAGGTGTGTATGTGTGTGTGTAACCTAGGCGTGTAGGTTATTGTAAACGCCTAGGTTAGTTGTTTACCTCAAGATCAAGAAGGCTTTGATCCTGTTACATTTAGGTAACACGATTATTCGATCAAATAATATTTGGAGGAGATGGTGAAAGTAAAACCTTGTGTCAATAACATAGTTGTTTGTTTTAATTCACCGCGCATAATTGTTTGTCTATGTTATTGTTAAACCCTAAGGCTAAAACGATCTCAAGGAGTCCTAACAAACTCCACAAGTTTAATTTTAGGTTATGCATATAAAGTGTTTGATAAGTTGTCTATTTCCAGAAAAATTGTTGGAGGTCAATATTAAGCCAAACGTAAGAATTAGGTACTTCAATTTGAGTTAAATTGTTTATTAAGCCAGTTAAATTGTTGGAGGTACTTTAATTGATAATATAACCGAGCCCGTGCATCATCAGAAAAATTGATAGTACAACGTTTTTGCCAAACGTAAGAATTAGAGTAACTATCTTTTGCTTTAGTTATACTATCAATTTTTCGCAGTTGTTGGAGGTACTTTATGTGACTTTTCTTTTAGATTTATTTGATTCTTATAAGTTGTATGTATCTAATTGTTGGGTAAAGATTGTTTGTTTGATGAAATTATGGTTATGTGGATATTTCCGTGATTCAAAGTATATGTTTTTATGTAACATTCATATTTTTATTTATTGGTGCTTGTTTAATTGCAGTTTCCAACGGCATTGTAAGTGAGCTCTAATGCAGCTGTTGCGGTTTTTTTATCCGATAGGCCGCGATCAATGTTGACGGGCTCGAAAAAACTTGAGACCGTCCGTATCTTGGCGAGGCAACATGCTATGTTTGCAGCCTTGGCGGGCGTGTTCGGTTTTTCGGTGAGTACTTATATGACCGTCATTCTTGGACGGGTTAGGATATAATGGGAGAGCGGTATGAAATTCCATTGTATTTTATTCCGCCTTAAACTAATTACGTCGTCTTGGGCGAGCTTTGGAGCCCGTTTGTACTTGGCCCATTCTTGGACGGGTTGTTCTTCTAAGGATTATATACTTATATCTATGACGTTGTCTTTGGGCTTGATGTTCTAAAACCAGGAAACATGTGTATGATTTTTGGCTGTGATGATTCTCATAGTATGAGCTAAATGAAATGGGTTAGTAAAGATTTGGATGTAACATGGCGGGGCAATCACCGGACGGTATGGTACTAATCATAACTATACAACCGGATGTGTTTGCAGCCATGTCCGTGTTCAAATGTTTATGTGCCCTGATTCTCGGTTATAGATCTGAGCCTAACTTTAAAAAAAAATTGGGTTTGTTAATTTTTTTGGGTTTGTTAATTGTCAAGCTTTTGGTTAGCTTATCTATTTCTGCTTATTTCGACATTTGTTCGACATTTGTGATTTGTCCTTTGCGACAATGGTTAAAGATGCGACAATGGTTAAAAATTCCTTGATGCTTACACTGATATTATTGAATCAACAAAAGTCGTTGTTTGTGACGGCTCTATATGCTATGGAGTCGTACATATTTTGGACATGAGATATTATTTCCGCACAATCTATTGTGGTTTTGGCATGGAAGAAGATTATTGTTGGTAGCTTCAGTAGCGGTTTTAAATAGGACTAAAAGTGCAGGTAAGTGAGAAATCATTTTGCTTTAAAATGTCATTATGTTATTAGGCTGCTGTGAAAACTCAGCCTTGCGTATTAGATATGGTTGACCAATTGTTTTGTCTACTGAAACCCCAATGACGGCTAATTTTTGTGAGCATACCAAATACGTCATTAAAAGTCTCACGGTCTCACCACTCTCTTTACTTTCGGTCTATTAATAATTTTGTATGTCAAATTACGTGTATATTTTATCTTCAAAGTTGTTCTACTTATGTGTAGATATTGGGTGTCTATATATGTGGTGGAAGATGATGCTCAAGCCACCATTCCGACGAAGAGGTTTGATAAGAAGAGAGTTACTTAGGATGATGATGTGTTGATGGTCATAATCGTTTCAAACTAACAAATGTGACCGAGGTTTGTAAATTTGTTCATGAATCTACCTTATTTACATTTTATTCTAATTAATTAGGTTTATTAACTAAGGTGTTTTTTGTTTGGATATTACCAGTCAAGTAAAAAATGCTCTCGATATTGCCATCTAAAGCTCTCGATATGGTCTTTTTACTTACAGTTTACCATAAAAAGACCAGGTTTATTTACTAAAGTCTTTATTTACAGTTTATTCTAAATTTGTTCAAGAGCATATTTTACTTGCCTCGCAATATCGAGAGAATTTTTTATATAGTCTTTTGCTTCACACTATTCTCTTATGCTGTCTCAAATCAGTGCTACAATTTGTACTCGATTGAACAACTCTTTGGGTAATTTGACAGGGAAACTATCAACTTGCTATATGGAATGGCACAAAAGTTTCAATGAAGATACTTGACAAAGATAGCTATGTTGATCCCGAAAGCATGTACGTGCCTACGTATCCTTTTTTCTATCAACTAAATGTATTTTGTTAGCGGATGAAATGTTGATTTTGCTATGCCACATTGCCGCTCGCTGGCTTATGGGGCGGGTTAGGTAATGAGCCAAACAGCCAAGTTTTAAATGTGCATATGTTTCCATCAGCTTCTTTGAACCACAAGAATGCAGTCTCATAATATTGACCTAAGGTATCAGATAAGGAAGTATAGTAGAGCCTTCGTTTTGTTCCTATGCAGAAACGCTTTTAAACACGAGTTGACAACGCTGGAAAACGTCAGGCATCCTAATGTGGTTCAGTTTGTTGGAGCCGTTTGTAACACCCCCAAAATATTGCAGCGGAAGATTGTGTCATTGGGGTGCTACTTCATAATACAAAGTACAAGTTATAGAAAACGACCTCTAAATGAGACGTTTTGAAAAGTTACCATTTGATTAATGAAATCAGAGTTACAAACAATGAGGTCCCAAAGTATAATATATAAATGTTTACAAAATGTTTCGAATGGTAAATTATAAAAGCGTAAGTCTTCAAAATATGTCATGCGACTCTAAGTTCCATGCAATAGCTATCGCCTTATTGACCTGCGATAAACATGCTAAAGTTTCAACACAATGGTTGGTGAGTTCATAGAGTTTGTTTTGAATAAGTTGAAAAGCCTTTAAAGAATGTTCACAAAGAAAGGCATTGTAAATCCACTCGCCCAAGTTCCGCCCATACAAAACTTGCAACTTTGTGTTTACAACCCACCGCTAAAAATAGTACGTCAATCATGTATGCATGTATCATAGTAGGTAAAAGTATAAATGTTTTAAGTATGTAACTAGTATATTGATCACGCACACGCGCATCAAAACTTATGCACTAGCCATGAGTCTCCACTCCATATCCGAAACCTCAAAGGGTATGATGCTCACAAGGAGTATAATAGCATTGGTTCTACTTCATCTCGAAACCCAATGCATGTGTTGTCCAAGGAGACTTTGTGTTGCTCACAAGGAAAGTAATAGCATTGGTTTTACTTCATCTCCAAACCCAATGCATGTGTTATCCAAGGAGACTTATCATGCGAACGAGGGGACTGCTCCGTGTATGTTGGGAGACTTTCAAGTTTAGTATAATCAAGTATAACGCAATCAAGTATATAACGCAATAAAGTATAATGAAATCAAGTAATGTGGGCCCTACTGCCCCAGAAATTATTTAACTAATGTGAAATTACCAATTTACCCTTGGATGTACTAGTTATTTCAATCAGCAGCAAACTGTTTCACGGTTTTGGTCATAAGTCGAGTTCTACAACTCCGTTTAATGCACGGCCAGCGGCCACGTTCAAGTTAGGGTGTTAGCTACAACTTTTATTCTTTGACCAACAGTTGGTTATATGCAAGTTTTATGAGTTTTACCCGTTTGAAATCATTACTCGATTTGGACACGTTTAGCCGCTTTGGCTCTAGTTTATTCATCGGGATGAGTTACTAGACGAGCCACAAGGCGAAAACGACCACAAGACATCGATATATAATCCTATGTTATTACCTAAGTTTCTCACCACTAATTTTACCCAAGAATTACGCTTACGACTGCTCAGCTTATTTTGCAATATAAGTCCTTACGACAGTTTCTAGTGTTTTAGTTCAATTATCCAAGCACAATCAAGTATAATAAGAATATAGAACATGTAAAATACCTAAAATACTAGTATATACAGTAAGCAAATGATAACATAAGAGTTTGCTTACAATTCTTGTGATGAAACAAATCAAGAACCAAAAACTAGGACACTAAAACCTAAACCCTTTCAATATGAACCTGAGCTTCCAAATCCTTAACACATCATGATAACCCTTGGTAGGATTGATCTAACCTTGTAAGAACCCTTCTAACTCATACCTTTTCACCTTGTATAACTCCTAATCCAACCATGGAATCACCAAACAAACTCTTGAATCATGTAGGGAATAACTAGGCCTTGAACTTTGATATATAACTTGTAGTTTGAAGATTAAAGAATCATGGTGTTGTGAATTGTTGTTGGGCGTTTAAATGGAGAAAAAAGGGAGAAAAATGAGTTCCTTTTATAGCAAGATGAGGAGGTGCAAGACTTAGGATATTTACTTAACTTAGTTGCTAAGTTTCTATACATGTATAAGCTTCCTATGTAAGTTTCATGTCCTTATCTTGGTGATCACTTATAAAACGTCCCATGTGGCTTAAATTTCGTTCAAGGCCTATCTAAGATGACTAGATATGAGTTGCTTGGTATTATCTTGTTTACGGAGTGAGTTTTGGACCCGTTAATTGCTAACTGTAAGCAGTAAAGTCACGAAACTTAAAATCGGGTATCCAAATAATATGAATCTTATAAATATGTTAAAACTTATCAATATAATCTATATAAGCATATTATATTAGTGATACGTTCTATCGGGTTGCTTAAACGCTGCTAAAACTGAAAACGCGGGTCAAAAACGCGTAAAATGCAATTTATCATAAAATAACGAGATTTCAGGGAAATGACCGTGGATTTATTTAGAGCGTACTAAAATTAGTCTATAAGTGATATGAGATGTCAAATGTGGTTTTCGTCAGACGTGGATAACTTAACGCTTATACGAAGTCTAAAAGTTACGCGATTTAATCAAAAATGTAGAACGTACAAGGTTAATTTCTTTATGGTCAAAGGAGGAGGAAATATGTTTGACTTTTTCCAAAATGTAAAAGTGTCTAAACGCCTTAGGAAATACAAAGGCATGAATGGTTAAGTCCGGGTCTATGTAGATTTGTTTAAAACGTAAGTTTAGTCTCATACTACTCGTGGTTTATTTGGTAACATTTAAAAGAAATCTTAAAATTCTCAAATTAATTATGAGTGATCTAAAATTAACTGATGTTGGGAAAATTGTCGAGGCGGTTTTCGTTATCTGCTGGATGTTGAAATGGTGTTCACCAAAATGAAACTTTAAGACGATGTTTTCTTAATAACTTTTGCGAAAATGATCTAACGATTGTCAAACTCTCGCGTCATTACTAAAATAATTTATCTTACGAGAATGTGAAATAAAAATTTTACGGGATGAATAGTGAAAGTGAATAGTAAATTCTCGAAAATGCGAATTGTTACACCGTTACCCAAAATGTACCCATGATGAATGTTTCCCAGTTTCACCCCAGAGTAAGTTCTAGCTCACATCCAAGCATAACAGGTTGTGTTGTGTGTATGTAGTGCATAGGCATTGATACCGAAATAGCTAAAAAGTGCTTGAATTTATGATTAATCTACAGGGTGACCTTAGAAGCTATCTTCAAAAAAAGGACGGCCGTCACCATCCAAAGCTCTTAGATTTGCTCTCGATATTGCCAAGCAGGTAAAAAATGCTCTTGAACCGCCCCCTTAAGGCCGTGACCTATCGTTTATGTCATTGTTGGTATATATCTTTGCAAAGCAACATCCGGCGCATAATATCTACTGTTGTAAGTGGCATGATTATTTATATATACCTATTGTTGCCGCGACCAGGCTGTTGTTGATAATTAATCAAGTCATCTGATCAAACAAATAATTTTAATTTAATTATTAAATTGATATATTTGTTGTGGTGTGACTAACTAACATATAATATTATAAAAAAATGTGACTAAACATTCAACATTGGTGGTAAGTTTTATATATTTTTCTTGCTTTGTTGCTTTAGAAAAGACTAGCATATAATATTGGAAAAAGCCAGATATTTAACTGAATTCAATACGAAACATATCAACTTATGAGAAGATAAAGTATATGCTGCTATATATGGAGTATTTATATATACCAAAGATGATAAAGATGTAATAGAAGAAGGTGAGATATCAGATTGTGAAGAGATCAGTGCGTGACTGTGAATGATGGAAAAGAGTAAGTTTGTGAATTTGATTAAGCAACACTAAATTTGATTGATTTTGCGCGTTGTAGTTTTTTAAAGTAATGTTGATATGGTTTGGTTGTAGATCATTTGAAGATGTTTGTTCGAGACTTGAGGACTTGCTGGACACTTTGTCTACGTTGCTTACGGATAATGAGAAATTGAGTTAAGATAATTTGGTTCAGTTGGCTTTTTTTTCTATTCGGACTGTTAATTCAGTAAGATATTATGATAAAGATCTTTACTTTAGTTAGGTTTATGAATGGCACATTCTCAAAAACTGCGTTTTTTTTTAAAGTTGAGTACTTTTTTGTTCGGATTGTTGTGAGAATGTTTGTTTGCAGGTATTTAGTTCTATGGGCCAAAATGAAAAGGAACTGAATAGGCAAATATTATCAAGGTTTTGTATCTTAATATGTTATCGAATTTGAGTGCACCTTGCTTTCGGATAGTTCTGACATGGTTACTCTACTATCTGTTATTTTTACAGGGTGCTGACTAATGTGAAAAGCTATACTCATGTTGTTTTCACCCCTGAACAATTGAAAGAGGTGTGATATGTACTTATTAGTGTAAAAACAAGGCAGATATTGGACGTGTAAATTGTCACATTGTTACACATTGTTATCGGAACACCCCCGTCGCGTCGTGGCGGGTACCAATCTTTTATATAATAAAACAATTACATCATTTCGGAGTAATTTTGTCAATTCATTCTTATTGAAAAAACAATTGGGCCAATAGGAGAACTCGATTTCGCCACGTAAGCAAAATCGTATGATGTGATTGGTTAATAAAAGTCAAAATTAAATTGATTTTGGTAAAACTTTAATAAATTTGATGGAGAAATTTGGTTGATAAAAAACACACATAAAAATATAAGTGTCAAATTTGTGAAAACAAAAACTTAAAAAAGGAAGAGGTAATTAATAAAACTTTAGTGTTTGAATTTTTAAAAATTATATAGAGTTAAGTGTAATATTATAAGTCCATGCTTTTTAATAACTTTGGATTATAAACAAATTTATATACTTTATATCTTAAAAATACAATGTACATGTTGTTTTAAAATAACGATATATAAATTTGCATAAGATTATAAGTATTAATTTTTACTATATACGTTCAATAAGCGACTAATTTATTTCATTTTTAAAAGTTTAACCCATATGTGTACGACTTTACAAAAACGGAATATAATTATCAAATCAGAATCACGGGTTACATTTTAATATAAAATAAATATACGCGATCAGACTTATAACAACGACTCATGAATTTTATTTATTTATATAAGGATATCTAGAAAACATTTTAAAAACTTTAAGAAAGATACTTTAACTTTATCAACGCCATTATACGCTATTAAACCGCATAACGTGTACAACATAATATCGTAGTGAAATTTAAATAACAACATCAACATCTTTTCATTAAATAAAATTAAATCTTGAGTTACCTAGCAGAAAATTTTACAAATATTTTATCAAATTATAATGGATATTAATGCATAATAAAAAAAAAAAAAAAAAAAAAAAAAAAAAAACTTGTGCATAAGTATTAGTTGGGCAAATTTTATGTGTATATAGTGGACTAAAATGTTAAAATAAATTTGGTTTATGTGTAACTTTGTGCGTGCACGAAACTTATAACTATATAAATATATGCAATTACTTTTAAAGACACAATATTCAGTATTAATACAGAATTATTATTATTTATTTATTTATTTTGTTAAAACCCCGTGCGTGCACAGGTATTATAACTAGTTACTTGTTAATATAATCTTACTCGTAATTTACTTAGATTTTGATAAATTAGGGGGAAAAAATAAAATAATAATCATAATAAATGACAACTATATATTTTCTAGAGTAAATTACACCGTTCGTCGCCGTGGTTTCGGCTGACCGCAGGCTTCGTCCTTTACCAAAAAAGCAGACCGTTAAATGCCTTAAGTGTGAAGCGTTATGCACCGTCGTCCCTCCATCCAACCCGCCCACCAATTCCCACTAACGTCGCTTAACTCACTTAACCCATGAGCAGATATCCGCTATTTCCAAGTACATTGCATTTATTAAAATTCATTTTCACATTTAAACTACATGTTGGTTTCAACAGTAATTGGAAGATTGCATATGATTTATGAGCATTGAAGTAGAACACATCAACAAAAAGCAAATTATAGGTCATGAAGAGCAAAGACAAGAATATAGAATTTAACAAGCACATTAGAACAAAATAACTCCAACTACTGAAGTATGATCCATTAGCATATTTGAATCCGCAATTCAAAACAAACATAAATTTGAAACTCTATTCAAGACAACAAAACTAACAATGTCGAAAATGATAACACTCTCTTCAAACAGGTCAACTTAGATGATTCCAATTTTGTTTGCAGCATCCAAGGCATCAAAATCTGGAGTTAACTTGACATATGCCTTCTTCGTTCCATCAGGTCTGCAATACATTCAAACACAAAATAAGCATATAAACCTAGTTAAAATGAAAAGGTTTTATAATATTAAACAGACTACAATCAAAAGTATTATAGATAAAGTATTATAGATAAAGGGTGTGGTTATGACAATTGATAAATATACCTGATCAAGGTGTTGACCACAACTACCAAAATATGCAAATAGTCTAATAAAACACCTACAACAACATCAATAACTAACTTATGATGGCGTAGTTGGTTCGGAGAACTAGACACATCACAAGCTCATTACAACTACTAGACATCTAACATGCCAAGCATATGTCCACTATATCACATGTTACCTACGTAAGCTAATTGCACAAATCAAATATAACTTCAAGTATAACCAAGAACCTCCTCTTTTGCAACTAGTAAGGCACTTAGCTTACTGATCCATATAACTTAACTAATGGCGTGAACTGGTAAGTGCATTTTTACTTATTCTCAAAAATAATATCTAGAGTAAATTACAGCAGCCCCACAGGGGCGTGTTTGCCTTGCCTTGGTTCGAAAACAACCCATAAGCGTGTGGCTGGGTTTGGTTTACAGAAGCGACCAAAGGGTGCGTTTGGTTTGCTGTCGCAGCCACACCCAATTGGGTGTTTGGCTTGCTATTCGTGGGTATTGCAACAGCCAAAAAGCTGTTTAATTTGGTTTGGTGGTGGCACGTGAGTGTATACCAAGAGGTGGGGGAGGGTTTTTAGGCGCGTGACCTAGTGGATCGGAAAGAGGGGAGAGTGGGGAGTGTTTTGAGGTGGGTGGTGTAGTGTGGTAGGCGGCGGTGTGGCGGTGGTGGTGGTTTAAGGTGGTCGGCGGCTAGGTTAAAGAGAGAGAGAAATGGTGATGATGATGATGTGTGTTTTATGTGTGTGTGTGTGTGTGTGTGTAGATGGGGGTAATAAACGCTAATTCAGGAAATAGCGGATATACCTTTTAAAACCTCCGTTAATCGACGTTAGTGGGGCTTGGTGGGCCCAATGGATGGAGGACGAGCGAAGATAACGTTTGCACTTAAGGACGACGGTACAAGAACTTTTTTGGTGAAAGGACGAAACCTCATGGCCAACGCAAACCACAAGGACGAACTGTGTAATTTACTCTATTTTCTATTTTGGTTGTGCCCAATTCCCGCATGACGTAATTGATTAACCGAATAGCAGCCCAATGGACCATAAAATTGTAACAAGCGAAAATGGTGTAGAATGCAACATCTTCGTACCACCCAGCCAGCTGCCAGCTCTCCTACTTGTTTTTTTTTTTTTTTTTTTTTTTAGACCAGAATATATTAAAATTAGCAAGACGCTTTGAAAAAATTACAAAGAGAAACCACTAGAGGTTTTGAATCCAATTGTTCAAGAAATTAAAAGCAACTTATTTCAGATGAATACCACCTAAAAGAGCAATCCATTATCATATCAATGACAATGCTACGCTTTAGGATGAGCGGCTCCAAATAGCGTTTCATTGCGAAGTTCCACAATGACCAAAGGACGCCCCCACAAATAACTTCCGAATAGCCTTCTTATTAGATGTCATGTGAAGATCGCTCATCCGTGCAAACATGCCATGCATATTGGAAATGGAAGGAGGATTTAAATCCAACCACTTGAAAATCTTATTCCAAATAGAAGTAGCAAACGAGCATACCCACAAGGAGTGAAACGACGTTTCGATCCCGCTGTCACAAACCGAACAAGTAATAGAAGCAACATCAATACCTTTCCGGCTAAGATTCCATCGAGATGGAAGACGGTCACGGAGAGTCCTCCAAATAAAAATATTAATCTTCTTTGGAAGAATTTTGTTCCACCTTGTTGCACACCCGCCATCAGGGAGAAAAAGATTATCAATATGACATCGAGCACTTTTAACCGTGAAAAAGGGAGTTCCAATGGACCAAATCCAAGCATCCTCCGAGTCATTGAGAGTTATAGCAGAAAGAATGTTGTGAAGAGAAGCCAACTGGTTGGCATTAGAACCTCTTGAGATATTGCGACTCCATTCAAAGTGCCATCCGTTATTCCAGTAGTCACGAACCAAGCAATCGCTGTTAACAGCTAAACGAAAAAGACGTGGATATTGGAGTTTAAAAGAAAGGTTTCCAGCCCATGTGTCATGCCAAAAATTCGTTGAAGCTCCGTTATTAACACGCCTCTGAATAGAACAGTGAGGTATAAAGCCTTTGTCATGCATTGTGTTAATGGAACCAACAATTCTGCTCCAAACTCCATTACCTTTTACGTGACTAAAGAAGGATGAGCTGTCTTTATTCGTACCATGGATAGCAACAAGCAGGCGAGACCATAAGGCGTGGGGGTTATTAAGAAATCTCCAACGTGTTTTTTTAACTTTTTATCTGCAACTTAAAATCTTTTTTTTTTTTTTTTTTTTTTTTTATGTAACGTGGTGCATTTTCTGTGCTGAAATTGCAACAAGACCCAAAATCAATATTGCCTCAAATTATGTTCTAAAGTTGCAATAAGTTCTAAACTTGCATGGATAAGTATAGAAGGGTGAATAATTTAGCCCCTAATTAATTGACTGTTGTGTTGACTTTGTGGTATACAACGGCGAGACATTACGAAGTCATTTGTCTATCGTTTGTAGCTTTTAAAAGAAGGTACTTGACAAGCATACTTTTGAGCAAACTGAAGATTTGCAACAAGGGGATGCTCAATATATATGGTTGTTTATGAGAAACTAATTTGTAGCATAGTATACTATGTTGAGTGATTTTTATTAGGCTTTAGATATGTATGTGAATTGGTTAAGGTTAAATTTTAGTGAAATGCTTATAAATTAAATAATTAGTATCCTAATCTATATCATTTGGTATATGATTCTTTACGCCTCAAAGTGGAGAATGTATGAGCCTGGTAAAACAATATATAGGGTCGATATGCAGCCTAACCTGTTACATTGGATTTATGTGTTGCAATTTTTCCATCAAATTGTGATTACATATATCAGTAAGTTATATATTCCAGTCTTTCTTATTACACAGACAAACTTTCTTGCAATTGTACAATTTCTTTACATCTAAATTTATTTGATGATATGTATGCACATGATACGCGAATAAACAAATTGTCAAACCCTACGAAATTGTATAGAATTATCTTAATTAGCCTCTATCACAATGGTTAGCCTTAGTACAAGGTCTTCGATAAGGGTTTGCTTCTTCCCTTGCCAACTTCCGAGTTTTTGGTCTACCATGTTTAGGTTCCTTGAAATATTTCATGCTATCAGTCTCAACTTCCGAGTTTTTGGTCTACCATGTTTAGGAAAATCTTGCATTTTTTACATTATATTGAGTGGTTGATGATGTCTTCTACAAATAGGTTAATCCTCTACCAACGGAAATTGAAAGAGAGTCAAAACTCGAACATTTTTACGTTCGTTTGTTGCTTAAAAAATTAATGTAAGCATCAATGATGAACTTTTTAGAAGGTCTAAATTTTTATTAAATTATTAATTTATAAAGTTTTGATTTAATAAACCTTGTTGTACTATGTATAAACATTTTTAAGTTTATAAAATGCTTAAGAATTACCCATGTAGTAAATTATGAAAATGTTCAATATTTCAAACATCTTCATTCCATATAGACATGAAACATCAAGTCACTATGGTTAAAACAAATTATAAACCTTTTCATATGTTTTAAACATTTTCTTATAAATCAGCATACTAAATGCCCTAAAACAATAAAAGTGGATCAAAATCGACGTGAGTAAGTGAAAACAATATTTTTTAAAACAAGTTACAACTTTTTTGTTTCTTTAATGGCTGCAGTTTTTTTGTTGAAAGCTAAAGACACACATAAGTACTCTTTCATTTAACATATTTTATATCTATTTAATCCACATATTGTTTTACAGTGTTACTTGAACTCAGAACCACAGGTGTTGATATTTTGTTTTCTTTTTT
The DNA here is from genome assembly GCA_022545495.1 of Chrysanthemum lavandulifolium. Taxonomy (NCBI): domain Eukaryota; kingdom Viridiplantae; phylum Streptophyta; class Magnoliopsida; order Asterales; family Asteraceae; genus Chrysanthemum; species Chrysanthemum lavandulifolium. The sequence goes on along the minus strand of CM040238.1, from coordinate 78,479,942 downwards.
CTTTTTAAGTACTATCTTCCCAACAAAATTGTTGGAACGTCGACGACATGAGTACAATAGAGGCATTTAATTACTAGTTAATTATTTTTAATACGCCACATGGTCATGTAAACTCTATTAAATTTGACGACATGAGTACAACTTTTCTAGAAATATACATGCAACAATTTCATATACTAAACCTTTTGGGTTGAGTTATTAATACCCCATTTAGTTATTAAGACCCCCCTTTTTTTTTTTTTTTTTTTTTATTTTATAATTTTGTTTATATCAAAAACTATAAATCGAAAATCGAATCAGAATATAAAGTTTAATAATAAACGCTTAAAAGCGTAAATACTAAATAAACCGACAAAAACCGCACAGTCTTTGGAAGCGGGGGACAAAGGGGGACAAGGTGTATTTAGGGGTAGGGAGGTTGGAATAGTATGACCCAACCTTTTATAACATCTTTTATTAGTTTTCCGTAGCTTGAACAAACAGAGAAATATATATCCATCATGATGTTGTTCTTTTTCTTTTTTTTCTTTTTTGAATGGCAACTATTTATCTAGCACAATTTATCTCACACGTAGTAAGTATGACTTGAACCCACAACCATTTGGTAGGGGAGTTTCTCACAAAACATGGGGTACCATTGAGACATAAGTCATTTAGTTATCCATCATGATGTTTAACAAATTATCAATGTTGGAGTTCAATCTCAGTTGATGCTATCAACTTCAACATCGATCTAAGTCATATTTAGACAAATCGTGTGGGTATCTTTAACTACAGTTGCTGGCCGAAGACATGAAGTTATGAGGTGAATTTTTATGAGAACAATGTTTGAGATATAGTGCATTTCAGAAAAACTATATTTTTTAAAGGTTTTACGCTACGCTAGAAAGTTTTATGTGGTTTATGGGCACCTTCGGACACACGTGATAAACTAGTTGATGTAGACTAAAAGCGAGATAACACAAATCGAACATGTTGATTCAAACGAATACCAGGAACAATTCTTCCAACAATCATTGATTCAATCGAATACCGACTATTATAATAATTCTTAACAAATTGCCAAAATTATACTTTTCGTATTTCTCAGAACTGATCAGCCACTATGTATGACAATACACTTATTAAATAGGCATACAAAGTCGAAATGGGCTTCAAAAGATAAATGGGCAAAAAACTAGCTCAAAAACAAAGCCAAACAAAACTAGGAAAAAACATAAAAATGCAAATAATTTATAAACTAGCTCAAAACAAAGTCGAACAAAACTAAAAAACAAAACCTCGTAGTACACGTTATGCAGATTTCAGTGAGACTTTTTTTCTAGCATGATTTTGAGCCTCCAAAGATACATGCTGGCCCGTTCATGGGGCCCACATCACTAGTTAACCCAAACATTACGGAAAATTGAATGAAAATGACAAAAAAGACTTGGTTGTATTTAGGAGTTAAGTCAAAGTCAAAATGGTAAATGAGTACGTGTGGCTTTATTTAGAGGTAGTGCCATTTTCATTGGTCACTCTCAAACGCGCAAGCTCTAGACTCATTCAAGGATTATAGTGTCCCCAATGTCACTAGTAAAATGAAGTGGTCAAATGTTAGAATTTTGACCCAAGGTCAATAAATAGGTTTAGAAAACGACCCGAACGGAAAACACGTAACTAACAAGTGTGCAAAGATATGAAAATGACGTGGGCTGGCTTGCGCCAAACTTGGGCCTAAAATCGGCTTGAAATATCTTGATGAACAGTAAAATAAGTGGAGTCTCATCACAGATTATCGAATCTTGACACTTGGTTTTAGGTCTAAGTTTAGGTCTATGTATCATTTCCCTTAAAAAAAAATAATAATAATAAGCATTAAACTTCATCTGTTTGATTTACACAAAACTAAGTACTGTAGCAGTTTTGACTTGTTTGCTTTGAAAGAAGAGCACAAAACAAAATTAAACTAATGTTGGAAGCTTATCGTGCATATTATTTTAAGCATGATTGTATATTATTTTATAGCTAATCAACCTTTTTTCAGAAAGGAAATAAGGGAATCCATCGAGAAAAACGTTGGTACTGCCTTTATATATAGGAATCAAAAGTTGCACTTTGAAAGAAGCAAAGTGTCCAAGCTTCATGTTTATACTAAATTCTTAATTCAAGCATATTTTACATTAATAAAACTAGATTATTATTTGCGGTAACTGTATATAGATTTTAACAAAATTTGATTGCCACTACAAGAAGATAGACATTTCGTAACAGAGGTTTTAATGACACAAAAATATGCTAGTAACACTAACATTTTAGTGACACTTTTTAAAAAATGTAGGTAAAAACCTAAAATTTTGAGATTTAATGAAAATTTTTATAGACAAAAGAGAAAAGTTCAATGCAGAACCATTTTTTGCTAAAGATCAAACTGGTTGATCTCAACCATCCATCCAACTTCAATCCAATGACTAATATTACTTGGCTTTTTCAATTTAATTTTTAGTGAGGGTCATTTTTGTCATGTCCCTACCTTTACTCACTATCCCCAAACCACACACATCACGCCATAATTCACCGGTTACACACACATACTCCTTTCACACACTAACCACCATATTGAAACCCTAACTACTTTTCATATCAAATTGATAAAAAATAACGCAATACAATGGAATGTATGTTAATCAAACCCTAATTTTACTCGAATAGATTTAGTTTCTATTGTTGATTAAATTGTTATCATATTTGATGAAGGAATGTTGCGTCTACTCGAATCAGTTTTGATCCCGTGATGTGAATCGATGTTAGATGTACGGAAGAGTTTGGTTGAGCTCATGAGACGTGAATATGTGAACGTTATTCGTGAAGTTGTTGAGAAAACGGTCGAGGAGAAGTTGCTAGTTGTCTACTTTTTTGTTAAAGCGTTTACGGTTATTGGAGATCAAGAGGTTGTTTTTCTTTTGTTTTGTTGTTAGAGTTTATGTGTGTGATTGTGTTGATTTTTACGAGATTTGGTGACTTATTTGATGAAATTGTGACTTTGATTTAGCTTAAAATATCTGCTACTAACTATTGACTAAATTTACGGAGATAGAGACGAACTTGTACATATTAAGAGTGCTTAATATGCGACGGCTTTCGTATAATTATCGTCAATGGTTCTCGTTGGCCATTAGCAGATTTGCATTTCATTTTCTGATAGTTTTTTTGTAACATACACTTATTACCAATAGTGGTTTAAAGGTATATTTGATACTTTCGAGGTGTAGAGTGAATGAAATGAGGAAAAGACCAGTACACTTTTAGCATGTTTAGACAAAGTTTAGCATTTTGTGAATGTGACTAAGCCATTGTTGTAGGAAAAAAAGTTATTACATGAAAAGTAGCGTTTCTATATGAAAAATAATAACTAAACTAACAATCATGAATCTGAGATGTAGTTATATAATAGCTTGTATTGTATTTAGTTTAGTAATTCTTTTGACGAATCCTTTGTGATTCATACAGAATCTCATGGGATTCATACATAATCCTATGGGATTCATACAGAATCCCACGGGATTCATACAGAATCTCATGGGATTTATACAAATCACAAGTGAGTTTTTTACGAATCCTGTGGGATTTTTTTATGAATCATGTGGGATTTTTTTACGAATCCCGTGGGATTTTTTTGGACGGAAATTTTGAAGAAAAAAAAGTTCGTCTTTTTACGAATCCCGTGAGATTTTTTTACGAATCCCGTAGGATTTTTCGGGACGGAAATTTTGAAAAAAAAGTGCATCTTTTTGAATCCCATGGGATTTTTACGAATCCCGTGGGATTTTCTCGAACTAAATTTTGAAAAAAGTTAGGAAAGATATAAAAGTGCATATCTATAGAAAGATGATTTAATTTCGTCACGATGGTGTATTTTTCAGAACAAGATTTTCTGTTTAAGATATTGTTTTTTAAAAAAGATGGAAAGTGAGTTTTATATTAAATGAAATTAAAATGTCGATTTTCCTATCTTTGTTATTTTTCTTCCTTCACTATTAGATGAAAGATGGATGAATGGTTGAGATTGACTTATTTGTTTTTTAAAGGATACATGTTTTGCAAGGATCTCACCTCAATAAAAGAATGTGTTTTGAATATGGTTGTTTGGCTTGAGTTATGAGAGAATGTGATTTTGATGTCGTGAATGAAAAATAAAATATAGAAAAGAAAAAAAAAGGTCATAGCTTGACACTTGGTGCTTAATAATCGTGGTTCCTGTCGGGTTGGAGTAAAGGGGACACGAAAATGAATTTGATATACCACAAAGTAACTAAACGAAAATAAATTCGTGCTAATATAATGTATAAATTGAATAAATTCTGCATTGACTGTTAAGCTTCCATCCTTGACTTTCTGGTTCTTTGGAGTTTGGTTGTTTAAAGCAGGTTTTTAGACTTATGATGCACATAAAATTTGTCGATATAAACATGAGGGGAGGGATTATTCCCACCCCCATTTTTTAAATGACACCTTCTTTTTTTTTCTCTTTATTTTTTATGATTTTTTTATTTTTATAATTTTGTTTATATAAAAAGACAATAAACCTAAAAGTACAGAACAAAAAATATAAAATTTAACAAGTCAAAATCTTAAAACTCACAAAAACACGAAATGAAAAAAAAAAAGCGTGTTTTCTTTGTAAATTGGAGACAAAAGAATCTTTGTCAATTCCCCTTATCTCACATCCAAAAGGGATGAAGATAACATAACCCTTTATAGTCGTGAAATCGTGGTTAGGGGTGAGCAAATGGACCGAGAACCGGCCGGAACCGAGAACCGTACCGGAACCGAACCGAGTTTTAGAACCGCGGTTTGGTTCTCGGTTCTTCATTATTGGAAATTGCGGTTCTCGGTTCGGTTCGGTCCGGAACCGTGGGTATCCGTTCCGGAACCGAAGAACCGCCCGACTTTCATAAGTGAGGATACCTTTTTTTTCTTGTTAAGTATGGCAACGTAAATATCTATTGCGATAAATTTGATACGCATTCTTTTAATTAATTTTATGGTAATATTTATATGTTTCCTCCCAAGTTCATTCTGTTTTTCTATTTCTTACCAATTGATACGTGTTTTTGTCTCGGAACCCTCTATAATTTCCTTTGATTATTTTTTGGTCGCCAATGTTGTTCATAACCACTCTTATTTAGTTAGTAAGATTTTGGTACAAATCAATTAATTTTTGAAAATGAACGTCCTACTTGTCTACTTCAAACAAATGGATTTTCACTATCATGTTATCATGCACGATTGATACTTTTGTTTGGTTCACTTTTAGCTAATACTCTAGTATTTAGTATAAGGATTTGTAATTGAGTCATATCGCTAACCCATAAAAGTTTTGATTTTATAAATCTATCTTGAGTCCTTGACTATACAAGTATACATCAACTTCTTAAAACTTTATACACATGAAGAGTTACATGTCATAAGATATTAGTCGTAATAGATGCGTAGTTATTTTTGTCTATGCATGTTTAGTGCATTTTTATGTTGGAGTTCAAAAATAAAAAGTAACGTGTCATAAGATTTATTATGCGGAAGATCAAACATGTTCTAAACGTATTATTTGTAGTTTATATAATGCATTTTTCTTAAAAAATTCGGTTCTAATCGGTTAGACCCGCAAGGAACCGAACCGGACCGAGAACCGAACCGGAACCAAGACATGTTACTCGGTCCGGTTCTCGGTTCCTTGGATATCCGTTTTTCGGTTCTCGATTCTCGCGGTTCCGGTTCGGTTCCGTGCGGTTCTGGAACTGCGCTCACCCCTAATCGTGGTCCACTTTGTAGCCTTGAAAAAGGTTAATTCTTAAAATAGATTAGTATGATTGACAAGCTGTGTGACTTTAATATTTTGACACGTGTTTTATTTTTTATTAATAAAATACAAGTAGTTAGTGGGTTGCATAAGCTACATTTAAATTAATTTAAATTTGAGCGAGTGATGGCTATTGTATTTTTTTACGATCAACTCTTGTCTTTTTCTTTTTTTTTTTAAATAATACTAATTTTAAAAATTGATTTTTAAAAATAATTGGAAAAAGACAAAATTTGATCGCACAATAATGCAAAAAGAAAAGAAAAAAACATCCCACCAACCATCGGTGCTTTTCAAATTAAAAAGGGCACACATGTCAAGATATTAATGGAGTTGCATAATCGATCAATCGCAATGACATATCTTAAAAGAAAAAAATCCAAGCTAGAAAATAGACTATTGTTTCACTTGTGAGCTATTTTAACAATTTTCTCTATAAAAGTTCTAAACAATACCAAAGTTGTTATCATAAACATATGATACACAAACTATTAGTCTATTTTTTCATTATAAGAAAAGGTGCATGGGACACCATAGCTGCACACTTAGGCTAAACACAATGGTAACTTAGGTCACCCATGTCATATCAGCTTTCTCTCTCCGACGACTTAGTTGCCACAGTGGTGACTTGAGATTTTATTTAATTATTTATTTATTTATTTTATTATTATTTTTTTACAAACGGTACATTTTTTGGATTTTTCTTGCTTTGATACTCGGTTGAATGGGCAACCTAGTTCATGCCAACCTTCCCCTCAACCTTGGACAACCGATCACCCCACAATGGGGCAACCTAACTCAACCGAACACTCAACCCAATCGGTTGACCTCCCATTGTGTTCAGCCTTAGGGTGATTTATACGATCATTCTTTTTCATGTCTTAAAATCTGGGTTTTCACTTTTCAATTAGTTTCGGCTCAACCAGTTATTTGCTCAATACTAGCTCTGATAAACAAGTCGGTTACCAAGAAACCGATCACCCTATGTTTTAGAGCACTAAAGTAAAATATCCAAATATATTTATCAAAACATCAACAAAATATTAAGTTAAAAGCGTCATTACGTAAATAAAAATTCGGCAAGAATATGCGGTAGTTTGAACACAAGTTCCAGAGCAATTTTGTGGTTGGCGCTCAAAATTAGAGATTTTTGTGGGTTCATTAGCGTTTCTAAGTATGTGTTGATACTTGATATTGTTACAAGCGAACCAATCACTCAGTTTGGAGCAAAAAAAAAAAAAAAAAAATCTCTCATATGTTGTTCTCGTGGCGGAATCTATGTACCTATCAATTTGTTGCCAAAAACTGTTTGCATTAAGTTTTGATTTTAGTTATCGATCCTTTTTCTTCCTATAATCACATGACAAATGTTTTCGGCGTCTTAGAGAATAGATCTTGTCGATTTTGTATCGAGGGTTGGAAATATTTTACCTTGGAATTGAATCATGATATCTATACTATATAAAATAGAAAAATGGTCAAAGTGGAAAAAGTGAAAAATGTTGAAAGTTGAATGTTGAAAACATGGTTAATGGAGAGAGAAATATACAATATAATTAATACTCTTATTAAAACACCCCATTACTTAAAAGTACAATAATTTATTCACATTGTACACCCAATTAAAAGCACATCTACCAAATTAAAACAACCAATTGAAACCGATACGGGTGACCCGTTGAAACCGATACGGGTTGACTGTTGAAACCGATACTGGGTTGACCGGGACGCTTCAAACCCGTGGTGACCGGTTTAATTTGACATTTTCGACCCAACCTATCGGTTTGACTCGGTTTAAATCGACTGTTTTTTATCTGGAGCAGTTCAACCAGTTGAATCACCGGTGAAATCGGGTTTCAAATTTGACAAAATTATATAAGAAATGATGAAGTAGTTGTGGAACCCGTGACAATTTTTTGAAATGAGAGACCAAGTAATTGTTGTTTTTGGTTTATTTTGCTTTGACACATGTAATTTGTCATTTGTATAATGTTATTTTAAAAATGTTGCTCTTGCACCATTTAAGCGATTAAGCATATATGAATCGTCGTTTAAAAGTTAATATATATTGTATAGCCCTTTGTCCGATGTATCAATAATGTTATGTAAGTTTATTAAAATCACAAAAATAAATAGTATTGTTATCTTTAGCGATAATTATTTGTACCTCAAACAAATAGCTTTGAACAATGCATAAATATCTATACAAATTGATAGTACAAAATAATCTTATATGGTGATATCCAATTTGCAAAGTTACAATGTTAAAAGCCACACACCAAATGATAAACGTTACACATGTAAAAAAAATAGTTATCACTGCCTAAATTACTGACAAAACAAGAAAAACCAGTTATTTGCTCAATACTAGGATCTTGACCCCACAATTTGATCTAAATGAGGCTGCTTACAATAGTTATGGCAAGCTCTACTTGACTCCTTTGTTTGCACTTTCCATTCAGATCATAACTGTAAGGCTTACACTAAACCAGTTATTTAAGCACTTTTAGCTTTATTTTATTATTTTTTTTCAACTAATGACTCACCGAGGACGGTTTGGCTTTCTCTGTATCGCTTGTAGGTTTGTTCTTCCCTTTTTACCGTTAAAACAACAAACAAAGTGGCAAGTGTTAAAATATCTTGAAACCTAACAAAAGATTTCTCAAATACAAATGTTATGGATCATTGGCAATATGATCTAGTGCACAAATAAAAGTAATTAATGTAAATGTCTGCTGTTGACATTTTTGGCCTCTTTGGTCTGCTGTTGCATATCGATGATTTCTGCTTATATATGCAGAGGCCAAAAAGGCTGAAAAGGACTAACTATACGCTCCTCTTCTTCTTCATTCTTCCTCCACAAGATTTGTGTCAGTCAGTTACAAATCCTCTAGACCAATAACTTTGTGCATCCTTCTCATATAAATACACGATTGAAAACCAAAACCTAATATCTTCATCCTCTACATTTGCAATTCTTTATTCTCTTTTTACATGTTATGATTTAGATATAGGTTGTACTTTTTTATTTTGCAGGCTTCTAATATCAATCTACAATGATTCGGAACTTTGAATTCGACCAATAATTTATGTAAGTTTCAGTTCTATTTAAATCACCTTGACATATTTTGATTGATTATGTTATAATTTATTTTTGTAGCTATTATGTGATTGGGGATGATTAACCGGGTTATAATTTATTTTTGAATCTTCATATATGCCAAACTTGAATGAAGGGTGTTAGCAAATCAATAACAATCTTAGGCTGTTGCTAATTTCACCATTGAGCTTCTTTATAATTCCATTTATTTAATATTCATAATTCAGGTTTTGCTTTTGGGACTATGTAAAACAGTTTGTTAAGTTTGTTGAGAATGGAGGATAGTGGTGGTGGTGGTCATTTGTTGCAGTGGATAGGTTTTTTCATGGTCTTGATACAACCAACAACAGTTATCATACTAATTCAGGTTTTAGATATTGTTTCATTTTAGCCATGGTTGATTGTGTATATACATGGATGTACATCTTAATTAAAAAAAAAAAACGTTTTTGTAAATTTCAGGTTGAAATTATTATGGCCTACCTGAGGATGGACCAAAGGATGAACATGGTTGTATTTTGTATGATGAAAGATAGTGAACCAACGATACAAATAGATGGTACTGGATTTATATCTTAAGGTTTAGCTGTATTTTACCTTATTTGATGGCCTTACGAGCTTTGTGAAAACAAACATCATTTATTTATTGGTTATGATCTTATTAACTGAAGATTATGATCCTCACTATGTTCTTAGTCGAAGTTGATAAGCTCATGAGCCATAAAAAAATGAGGTTATTAGCTTTTCATGTTTTCTATGCGTAGTCTACACCACTTGAGCTTATGAACCTCACTAACATATTTCATTTCATTCATTCAGGTTCATAAACTCGACCTCCTCTCATTGACCCCACAAAGAAGCCCCCTTCAGGTTTCCTTTCACAAACTATATCCTAAATGTTTTACCGTTTCATTCAGGAACTAAGAAGCTTTCACGAGCAGATTGTGAACTATATCCTAAGTTATATAACAATCAGAAAGATGTGTGGTTCATAGAGACATTAAGCCTTCAAACATTCTTCTTTCTTCAAGAAAATCACCTAAGGTGAGGAAGAAATTTGCTTTAAAGTTATCATATGTATACCCTGATCCGAAAGATTTAATGATTTTTTATCCGTCGGGTTTGCGACTATGTGATTTTGGATTAGCCACGCGGACTTCGCCGTCGGTTCCCTTTCTTTGCAAAACTGTCAAAGGAACATTTGGGTAAGATTTTGAACAAGATTTGGCATAAAAGTTTGGTTTTGGTTGGTGGGATATATTTAATAACAAACAAATGTTACTAAATATATAACTTGTTTTTGAACAAGATTTTTGAACAAGATTTGGCATATATTTAGTAAGTTAGTGACATTTGTTATATTTAGTTGGTGGGATATATTTAATAACATCAAGGGATATATTTTTGAACAAGATTTGGCATATATTTAGTAAGTTAGTGACATTTGTTTGTAGTTATTATATATAAACAAGTTATATAAACCGCCAAAGGTATGAACAACTACTATTCGTACAATATAATGAGATCTAAAATCTGACTTTATTCTTTCTTGTGCGTGATCTTTGAATCTAAATGTGTGGCGGAACTAATGATGGATCTTTATAATGTTGTATGCGTTTTAATATTTTCCTACTTTTTAACTATATATGTTTAATGTAGAGTGTATTGATGTGTATGTGTAACAATTCACATTGTTGATTAAGTTCACGATACTGATAATGCGAATCAGAAGGAGAAATATGAGGCTGATTTAAAGAAGGAGATTAAGAAGCTTTAGAGGTACATAAACCATATTAACTTGATTAGCACTCACCAACGTTATTTGCAATGACAATTAAACAAGCCAGGGTCAATCGCTATCAAAAGTTGGTTTGTACCTCCCCCGTCCTATTTTCACACAACCACAACTATACGTTGTTGTCTCAAAAGTTAAAAGAAAATGTGGTTTGAAGGTTGTCGTTTGTAATCAGGATGAAAATACGTCTAAAACTACTACAAATGTCGTGTACAAAGAAGTACTTCAAGGTCTATGAACAAGGTCGAAGAGGTATGTGCAATATATATATCACAAGTTTTTTTTACCATATTTGAAATTATAATACATTATGAATCACGAAATGCTTTTACCTATACTTTCTATGGAATGTCAGGTGTGCATGGAATTGCCATTTGCTATCAAATTGGTTGGCACTCACATACGCCATTTACTATTAAAGACCATCAAATTTGAAAACGACAATGGTGTCGATGTTTATTGTTTAATTGTTACAAACTTAATTGATTCTACAATAATTCAACTATTATCTCGATTTTTCTTTCATATATTAATGAAAAATGTTTACTTTCGTTTGTTTTCTTATTATTTCATTTAGATATTTCTTTAAAAATCCCGTGAATCCACGGGTCTTATTTTTCATTATTTTTCTTATTTTGTTTACATACTAATTTTTTTCTTATTTTGTTTACATACTAATTTTTTTTTTTTATTTTGTTTACATACTAACAGATTCAATATTTGTTTTCTTTCATTATTTTTCTTATTTTGTTTACATACTAATTTTTTTCTTTTTGCAACATCTTTTTTCCTCTTATTACTTTTATTATCATCTCATTTATATTTTTTTTTAAACATTACCCGGTGTCAACGGGTCTTATAAGCTAGTTCTATATATACTAGACGAGTACCCGCGCCTAGCAGCGGCGGTGTTTAGTTTCGACAAAATTTTAGCGGCGATTAAGTTTGTTTCAAGAATCAGTATTTTAAGCGTTAAAGAATCCAATTTGAATGATTATATTTAAATCTCGCGCGCCTTTGAAGATTGAAGATTGAATGGGCTGGGCAACATTTCAAATTAATGTATATTTTCCAAAGATACAACATCACATTTAAGTTGAGATTACAGCATAGCATTCAATGGTATAAGATTTCACATGTTCCATTTTTCCACTTTTCACTTTTTCAATTGTTGACTATTTGACCATTTTCTTATTTTATGTAGTATAGATATTTTTTCAGAAAGGCAATATATATTTATACTTAATATTTTTCATATACTTTTCAAAAACTATATATATCTTAAAAATGGATTTTTAAGTTTATTATGTTTCTATAACAACTATCATTTTGTGTTATTAGTAATGATTGTAGTCGATGGACTTTTTCAAAGAATAGTTTGTTTAGATATGTATTTTCAAGGAGCATGTAGTTAACAATTTGTCTAAAAAGTCCATAGAGCCTTTAGTTTAGCGTTATTGATGTGATATACTAATTATATGGTTGTTTGTTAACAAAATGTGTGTGGGGAATTCATATAAAAATCATCTGTATCAACTATCAAGTCATATATTAAGTTTTCTATATAAATGGGTATTTTGATTGGGAAATATAACAACGTCTAATTTGAGGTGTAACTTAAGGCTAGCCCCAATGATATAAATCGAGTAGTCGATCGAGGGTAATTCGATCGATTTGTATCGATCTTGCTTGCTGTGGACAAATCGATCGGCAATCAAATAGATCGTGTATACGATCGAATTCAAAGCTTATTTCACTGAATTAAACGTTTGGTTTGCAACGGTTAAAAAAAAAAAAAATCCTACCCTATAAATACACAATACAAACACACTTCAATCCACAAATCTATTTCACACAATTCAAACTCAAAATACTTCTCAACACAAGATTTAATATGGCTTGCCGCTCCCCATTCCGTTGAAGATATGCAAGTATGCGTTCAAAATCAATGCAATATCGGCGATGAGGCTCAAAAACGCTATTATAAGCGTCATCGAATTGTTTGACCGGCGAAGGCGGAGAAGGAACAAATGAGACAAAACTACCGAGTTGCAACGACATTACTCTTGAAAGAAAAGGCGTGATCGACAAATTTTTGAAAGATCAAGCCCGCAAAGATCGCGAGGTTCTTGACAAGTTGTGGCGGTGTGTTTCGATGATAACGAACAACATCAAGACCAAAATCAATTGGAGCTATCGGAGAACAAAGACGATGGTGTGAGCGAGGAAGATTTGGCTCGCTTGAGGGATTTGCTCGTTCTCGTCTCCCTCGTATGACTCTGCATGCGGGAGCATTCGATTAGATTTATGATTTATGTATTTCGTATCGTTTTTATTTATGTAACGTTTTAATATGATTAATGAAATTTTATTTTATGTAAAATGTTTTTTTTTTTTTAAAATGAACTTGGTCGCCTTTCTTGGGCAAGACCTAATCGCCGAAGGTCATTTGGAGAGAAAAGTTTAACGTGGCGAGGAGAAAATGAAGGGGTTGGGGCTTTAAAGAGACCATGTTACATTTGTGATTGAAGATATATATAAAAGCACCTATTGATAAGGACATAATTTAGTGCCTCCGAGTCAAATATGAGTGTTGATTGGCAGATTTAATTTTTTTATTTGCATATTTTTGTGTACAAACTAGAAAAGCATTGTATAATAAATATACAAGTTTTATAGCATATGCAATTAGTCGTCAAATATAGAGGTATGATTAATAATGGATAAAAAAAGAAAAATTCAATTGATCACTCACCTATAGGAAACATGTTTGCATTTTATTTAGGGATTTTATTTAGGGTGAAAGCTAAAGATACATAATATATTTAATTCAAACAGACGATTTACGTAAGAAACTTTGAAAATTACTAGTATACGATAAAATACTTTCAAATTGTGAACAACATACGTAAGATTACCGGGAACTAGCATGTAACCCGGTTACCAACTTTGAAAAGTTACAACAATGGTCTCTATGACTTGCGTTGACTTTCACCAGTCATTCATTGACTTTTTTTTCACTTAAAAAAGTTACAGTAATGATCCTTATGGTTTGCGTTGACTTTCACTTTTAGTCCCTATTTTTTTTCTTCAAATTTCAAATCCAATATACATACTATGATCGGTATGTGACATGTTTGCCCGGTTACCACTTAGAAAAGTTAGTAACGGTCTTTATAGTTTGCATTAACATTCACCTTTATTTTATTGGCTTCTTTTTCACTTAATATTTATTTACTCTTTTTTCAAATTTCAAATCAATATACGTAATATGATTCAGTATTTGACATGTTTGACCGGTTACCATTTAAAAAAATTATACTAACGGTCACTTTTACCCTTATTATACATATACTTTAAATGTATTATTTTGTTTCTTTACTTTTACACTTAGTATACATATACTTTAATGCATCATTTAGAAAAAATTGTGTTTACTTTCTTCTTTTTTTCAAATATTTATACAATGTTTTTTTTTTTTTTTTTTTTTTTTCATTACAAGTTTTGTAAAGTATAAGTATAAGAATAACGTAATTTTTTAAAAAAAATCTGAAAAAGATTTTTTTTAAAGTTGCGTTATAAGTATAATAAGTGTAAAAAAAAAAAGATAGTGTCATTTTTGTGAGTGGTAACCGGTCAAATATGTCGCATACCGATCGTATTTGTATAAAACTCCGAAGATTCACCTTTTTTTTACTGCACAATAATACTTATGTAAATTTTACGACTTTGTCTTCGAATCTACATATTAGTGTTATATCACATGTGATATATTAAGTGTAAAACCCTAAAAAAAAAATTTTGAAAGCGTTAAAAGACCATAATACCCTCATTGTGAAAATCCGTAAAATGTAACGAGCTCGTTAAGTATGTTAAATGTCACCTTATAATTAATGTTGTAAGACATAAAAAAATAAAAGTTATAATTATAATATAAATGATTTTCATACATTAAAATGTTACATGTACCTACTTAAGAAACAAAATAAATAAATTGTACTAACTATTATGGGAAGGTAAATTAAATTGGTGATTGGGTCTTGTGATCCCATTTTGTTCGGCCAAAATAAACGCCCAAATGGCTCCCATATATTTGCTAAATATAACTAAACCTTATCACCATATATCCTCCATAAAATCTCATTTAAACTATGTCACAAAACCCTAGCACCCCAAGTAAAACTCACGGCACAAAGAAAAACTCCTCCACCCTTTCTCTTTTGTCGACAATTCAGCCAGCCAAAGGTGAGTTTCAAAATCTCTTTTCAAGGCTTGATATTCATGGCTTTACAAGTAATGTTTTGGTCTCGTTGTGTTTTGTTTTGTACCTGCTGTGTCGTGGGTTAGATAGCACCAAGGGACGCTTGTGATTCGTTTTGTTGATCATTGTTTCGTACACGCCATCAGGTACCATGGTCTCGCTTTCTTTTTTTTTTCCCTTCCTGGTCGTGACCTGCGTGTCACCCTACGCTTGCCTTGTACTAATTTAACATGTCACTAAATGGTTATATAGACTAAGCAAATAACCTAAATATGTACTACCTGAAATTATGAAAGATGTTAGTATGGTTGAATCATAAAGCTGTTTGTATTTCTGATCTTGGTCGTGGGTTTAAGCTCACTTTAGCGCATGACTTCCACCTTAAAACCATGTTTCGAAAATGACCAACTCAAGATATTGGATACCAAATACATTACGCCTATAAAATCATGAAATAAGAACCATAAAGTGACTTTAGTATATGTCAAAATTTTTGGCAAAACTGTTTTGATTACATCTGGTTGTGTCATGGGTTGGCCATGCGCTTGCTTTTCATATATTTTTCTTGATGCTAAAATTGGTAAAACAAGTCTAGGGTCGTATATGTATGTCTTGTTAACGTACCACTACATAATGTCTTTGGTTACAGTCGCAATTATAACGTACCTTATTCATGCCCCTACACTTAAATATCATGTTTTATAAATGATGAGGTAAGTTAGAATAATATAATAACTGGTCACATGAAATCATTTCTAAAACTACATAAAATCTAGGATATGTTACAAATGGGCTCACGCATGATTTATTAATAACGTGTATGCATTTGAGTGCATGAGATCTTATTCTTTGAATTAATTGGTAAATAAATCATGGCTCATTTAAAGATTCATTAAACCATGAATAAAACCTATATGTATATATTAATGCATGAACTTGGTCCCTAACTTGCTTGTAAACAGCCATACGCATGGTCTTTAAATTGTACATATGGAGTCGATTTAATATGTCTCTAAAATGCATCTTAATTGGCTAAACTTACTAAATACGGAAACTTATTAATTAAGAAAAGTTACCAAAAATAGAAAGCTATCCTAAAATAGAAAGATTACTAAAAGTGGAAACTTGCTAAAAATGGAAAGCCGTCTTAATCAAGTGTTTCTGGTTCTTATAGAACGTTATTTAATTCATATAGGTTTCGGGCGACGTGATTGATCTCCTTTTCTTGACTTTACTTTCATTGTGATTTGCTTCAAATAAGGTACAGATATTCTAACCTTTCTTATAAGGTTTCTCATGACCTCGTCGTATCTTGATCTCTTGCTACTTACTTATTGAACATTTCTTCTGATATTGACCTTGCTATTGAATCCTTTGCCATTGAACTGTTATTATTGAACTGTTGACATTGAAACTGTTGCCATTACCCTCTTTGTGACCTAATGACATTGAACCCTTGATATATTGACTCATTCTCTGTATACTGGACTATATTGATCCGCCGTTGATACCGAGTAACTAGTCATGGGGGTTCCATGACCGTGTCATTGATGCACCAATGGCATGACTCCAGTGTGCACGAGTGATGTTGCACACCGTCCCTATATTGTACTGATTATCGCGTATTCTTGTTATTGTTATGGCCACTAATATTTCGCAGGGCGTATGGATGCATCCTAGATCCGCATCTTTATCATATCGTTATATATGCTAGTGATGTGGTGAGTGTGCATTACACCCTCACGCATCGAGGCCGATCACCCACTGATATTGAGGTCTCCTCCGATTGGATGGACATTTCGAGGTCACCCTCCAAATGGACCGCATTCTGGATCTTGTTGGTTATTATCTTAATATCTGCATCGAAGCTGTAGGCTCGTGGTTGACTACCGACTTTCTTTTCATCTTGATTCTATTTTTATCTCGATTCTTCGCTCATATTATAAATCGCTACCGTTTCATATCCGAACTTCAAATTCCTATATATCGCATCGCATCTTGTTATATCTGCTCACCGGGCTTTTTAAGCTCACCGCATTTCTTTTCCTGCGGCAGTTATTAAGCTAGGAGTGGGGCTTTTCTTGGGATTGAGAGTAGGATGCTTTTGAGGACTTGCCTTAGTTATCTTAGACATTGATTTCAATGGTTATTTGATTTGGAGACTTAGACTTTGTATCGTTTCATTTCCTTTGGGCATCTTTTGGAACTTTTGTACTGTTCAAGTCGTGTTGACTTGTTACTCTTTTGATTATTATTATAAGACTTCCGCTTGCATGGTTTATATGTATTGTTCTGACTTGACTCCATAAATGTGATACTTCTACCCTTATCGGGTTGGGGTGTTACAATTATGGTATCAGAGCCAGGTTTACGACTTGTAGTCAGGACCTGTGACATATGGACCCTAAGCGTTAACCCGTAGAGCTTAAGATTTGATTGGTGAGGTTTGGGTAGATTATAGGTTCATTATCGTCATTTCCGTTCATGATCTTCATCCTATTTTCCTAACTTTTGCTAATCGTTTAATGAACTCTTCAGATGGTCCAAACTCGAAGGAACGGCGACGACAACGGGGATGGACCTCCTAACTTCGAAGCTTTGATCGCACGCGCTCTGGCCACTGCTATGCCCGGAATAGTGGCTACCATCACTAATAACGTTCGGAATGGCGCTAGCTCTTCTGGTGGGGGTGATAACCCACCCACACCCATTCATGTTTGGATCGAACGTTTCAACAAACTTAAGCCACTTCCTTTTAGCGTTGACTTCATCTAATGATGCGAAGGATCGATTACGCATATGGAAAAGCTTTTCAATGTCTTTGGGTTGTGGTGATGAGGTGAAAACCGACTTGCTACTTTCAAATTCGGGGTGATGCCCTAAACGGGTGGAAGGCCTATCTCTTGTTCAAAGAAGAGAACTTCATTGATACTTGTACTTGGAATACCTTCAGGGACATCTTCTACAAACAGATTTTCACGAGTCGAGCAATGACGATACGAAGGGAGTATGAAGTCATACATCACCGGACAAGGAAAATTCTCACGAGTATATGCACGATGATTTATGAGGATAGTTGGGTTTGTAGGTCTTTGTTGTTCGGAGATGCTCGTCGTCGCTCGTAAGTTCAAATGGGGTTAAAGAGTGGGTGCTAGACAGGATGATCAACCATCGATTATCTTTGAGGTGGGCTGCGATTCGGATGATGCCCGAACATCGAGTTATTGCATGAGGAACAGGGTTACAACAAGAGGAACAGGGATGGGGATCGATTCATCCTCGGGTCGACAGACCATACTCGGGAGTTCGAGGTCGACATGACCGTGGTCACGACCGTGGGCGTCGGGATACTAGGGCACATGGTTCACGAGGTACGACAGATCGGGAAACGACCGCCGTGGTCGTGATGGTGGGGTCGCGTCGGGTTAGGGACCAATCTTATCGTGGTGGTCAGCAGGACCGTTCTTCGGTTCGTCATATCATCGGAGGCCCGAGATTTTGCCTCCTCCCAAATGTGCCACTGCGGCAAGACGCATCCAGCGTTTGTCATATGATTTTCGGGCTTGTTACCGTTGTGGGTCAATCGACCACGGGGTGAAGGATTGTACCAAGAGGACATCGACTACTCCATCAAACCACACCAAACCACCACCCACTCATCGGACGAGTGTACGCAACCACCGAGATCGTGCGGATAAAGCGTCGGTACTATTCTCGCACTATTTATTTTGGTGATTCCACTGCGTTTGTTTTATTTGATCTTGGCGCGGCACATTCAATCATATCCAAAAATTTTGCTAAGAAGCTCAAATTATCTTCAACACCGGTGATGAATCAATTATCTATATCAACACCTATGAAGAATCATATACTTATCGACCATGAATATGTGAACCGTCCCTACGTTTCGATGATGGTATTCGTTCGCTAATCTTCTTCCTCCGGATATGTCCGACTTTGATATCATATTGGGTATGGATTGGTTGGCCTTGCATGGGCTACCATTGATTGTCATGCTCGTAATGTTATCTTGAAATGTTCACCATCCCGATTTTGTATACCATGGTGCTCAACCACTCAAGTCGGCTAAGATTATCTCGGCCATGAAAGCCCGCTCTCATATCTCATGGTTGCCTTGGTTTTCGGCATCCATCAAGGATACTTTTTGGAAGTTCCGACTATTGAAAGTCTTTCCATTGTGCGAATTTTCGATGTTTTTCCGATGAACTTCCCGGCATTCCTCCGCTAGGAAGTTGAATTTGGTATTGATTTGATCCACGTGCCGAACCTATATCTAAAGCTCCTTACCGTATGGCACCGATCGAATTGAAGGAATCAAGGAACAATTGCAAGAAGTGTTGGAGAACGGCTTTATTAGACCCAGTGTTTCACCTTGGGGTGCTCTGTATTGTTTGTTAAGAAGAAAGATGGGAGTATGAGATTGTGTATCGACTATCGTGAAATCGAACCGTATCACTATCCGTAACTGCATATCCTCTTCCTCGCATCGACGACTTATTTGACCAATTGCAAGGCGCCAAATTCTTCTCTAAGATTGATCCGAGGTCCGCTATCATCAATTACGTGTGAAGGAGCAAGACGTTCCTAAGACCGCGTTTACGTACTCGTTATGGCCATTATGAGTTTCGGTTATGCCATTTGGTTTGACTAATGCGCTGCCGCCTTTATGGATCTTATGAATCGTTTTCCACGAGTACCTCGATAAATTTGTAATCGCCTTCATCGATGACATCCTTGTGTATTCTAAGAGTGAGGCCGAGCACGAGCAAGATCTTCAGATTGTATCGAGATTCTTCGACGAAGGTTGTATGCAAAATTTTCTAAGTGAATTTCAGGAGCCAAGTTGCTTTCCTTGGTCACGCTGTGTCTGGCCGATGGTATCAAGATGGACACATCTAAAGTAGAGGCTATCACAAAATGGCCGAGACCTACTCTTGTGACGGAGATTAGGAGTTTTACGGGCTTCTTGGTTATTACCGTCGTTTGTTGAGGTTTCTCTAAATTGGCGTTACCTTTGACGCAATTGATGAGGAAAGGAGAAAAGTTTGAATGGACGGATGAGCGCGAACGAGTTTTGAGGAGTTGAAACGGAGGTTGGTTCGCCGCTCTGCTTTGACACTTCCATCGGGTTCGGAGGTTTTCAGATTTATAGCGACGTCGAAGAAAGGTTTGGGTTGTGTATTGATGCGACGACGGTAAGGTGATTGCCTATGCTTGAGGCAATTGAAATCGTATGAGGAGAATTACCCTCGCATGATTTAGAGTTGGTTGCGGTGGTTTTGCCTTAAAGATTTGGAGGCATTATTTGTACTGACGAGTCGTGTGATATCTTTATCGACCACAAAAGTTTAAAGTATATATTCACACAAAAGGAGCTCAATATGAGATGAGAGAGATGGTTAGAGCTTAAGGATTATGACACGAACATCCGGTATCACCCGGTAAGGCTAATGTGGTTCTTGATGCACTAAGTCGAAAGTCGGGTATGATTACTAGTTGGAGATTGAACCGGTGGTTCTTCACGATCTTGAGCTTATGGATGTGGAATTTTGTTTCGGGGTTATGATAGTTATTGGGCTAGCTTGAAGGTGGAGTCCAATCTTATGTCGCAGACAAGGAAGCTCGGAAGGATGATGGTGAGCTTTGGTCTATAGTTCGAAATATCGAGGCGGTAAGCGGTCGAGTTCGGTGTTGATGGTTTCGGCCGTATGGTATGGTCGACTTTGTGTTCGAATGATCCCGCTTATGCGAAACTGCTTTGTCTCGAGGCTCATAGTTCCTTTCACTATCCATCCCGGTTCTACCAAGATGTATCGGGATCTTAAGCAACATTTCGGTGGAATGGTATGAAGCAAGATGTGGCTTCATTTGTGGCTAAGTGTATGACCGTCGTGAGTTAAGATTGAGCATCGAGGGCTAGTGGTTTGTTGCAGCCGTTAGATATTCCTACTTGGAAATGGGAAGAAATCTCCATGGATTTTGTCACGGGTTTGCCTCCTACTCGGAAAAGACATGACGCGATTTGGGTGGTTGTTGATCGACTAACCAAATCTGCTCATTTCTTACCTATCCGGAAAGACTATCGCGTTAGTAGATTGGCGGAGATTTTTCGGCAAGAGATTGTTAGATTGCATGGTACTCCTACTGCTATTATTTCTGATAGAGATCCGCGCTTCACGTCACATTTTTGGAAGAGTCTGCAGAAAGCTTGGGGCACGCGCCTTAAGTTCAAGATCTTGCTTTTCATCCTCAAACCGATGGTCGACGGAGAGACCATTCGGACTCTTGAGGACATCTTTGAGGCTTGTGCATTGGAATGGACCGGGACCGGATGAGTATTTGTGCTTGGTGGGTTTGCCTACAACAATAGTTGGCACGCTAGCATCAAAGGAGCACCGCATTTGTTGTTATATGGGAGGAAATGTAGAGCACCTATTTGTTGGGATGAGGTAGGTGGCGTTTGATTGAGGGCCTGAACTCATTGAGATTACTAATGAGAAGGTGGCGGTTGCTAGGGAAAGATTGAAGGAGGCTCGTTCACGGCAAAAGAGTTATCTTGATAAGCATAGGCGCGACTGAGTTTCGTGTTGGTGATCATGTTTTTCTTAAAGTTTCGCCGTCCGTGGTGTTAAGCGTTTTGGAATCACGGCAAGCTCGGTCCTCGATTCATCGGACCTTCGAGATTCGGATCGTGTTGGGGAGGTTTCCTGCCGCCTAGCTCTACCTCTCGCTTATCTCATGTTCATGACGTGTTCCATGTATCTCTCTGCGGATACAACTATCATCCTTTACATGTGGTTTCCTATCCTTTGGATCGATTGACCGGATATATCTCATTCGGAAGAACCCGAGGCTATTTTAGATCGACGAGTTCGAATCACGAGAAACAAAGTAATTCCGTTTGTTAAGATTCTTTGGAAGAATCACCCAGAGCGTGAAGCTACCTGGGAGACCGAGGAATCTATGCGAGCTAGTTATCCACATTTCTTTTCATCATCGGGTATGTCTTCGTTTACTGATTCGTTTTCTTTCAATTTTCGAGGACGAAAATTTTCTGTTAGAGGGGAAGAGTTGTAAAACCCTAAAAAAAAATTTTGAAAGCGTTAAAAGACCATAATACCCTCATTGTGAAAATCCGTAAAATGTAACGAGCTCGTTAAGTATGTTAAATGTCACCTTATAATTAATGTTGTAAGACATAAAAAAATAAAAGTTATAATTATAATATAAATGATTTTCATACATTAAAATGGTACATGTACCTACTTAAGAAACAAAATAAATAAATTGTACTAACTATTATGGGAAGGTAAATTAAATTGGTGATTGGGTCTTGTGATCCCATTTTGTTCGGCCAAAATAAACGCCCAAATGGCTCCCATATATTTGCTAAATATAACTAAACCTTATCACCATATATCCTCCATAAAATCTCATTTAAACTATATCACAAAACCCTAGCACCCCAAGTAAAACTCACGGCACAAAGAAAAACTCCTCCACCCTTTCTCTTTTGTCGACAATTCAGCCAGCCAAAGGTGAGTTTCGAAATCTCTTTTCAAGGCTTGATATTCATGGCTTTACAAGTAATGTTTTGGTCTCGTTGTGTTTTGTTTTGTACCTGCTGTGTCGTGGGTTAGATAGCACCAAGGGACGCTTGTGATTCGTTTTGTTGATCATTGTTTCGTACACGCCATCAGGTACCATGGTCTCGCTTTCTTTTTTTTTCCTTCCTGGTCGTGACCTGCGTGTCACCCTACGCTTGCCTTGTACTAATTTAACATGTCACTAAATGGTTATATAGACTAAGCACATAACCTAAATATGTACTACCTGAAATTATGAAAGATGTTAGTATGGTTGAATCATAAAGCTGTTTGTATTTCTGATCTTGGTCGTGGGTTTAAGCTCACTTTAGCGCATGACTTCCACCTTAAAACCATGTTTCAAAATGACCAACTCAAGATATTGGATACCGATCTGCAAGAAACCGTCAAGTTTTCTCACGCAAGCAAGAAACTTAAAAGCGACTAAGCACGATGCAATGAAGATCCGAGAGTACAATGTTTCCCGTCGTTATGTCCCAAATGAGCTATGCAATGATTTATCAAACGTACGGTGATCGAGGAGTTTGAACGGAAAAAGGATATTGGTTATGATTATAACTACGGAATAGATTTGAACGGGAAAAGGATTTGGAATGATTATAACTACAGAAGAAGTACATAAACTACAAGGGCTTAAATGCAAATTAAAGGAAATCAAAAAGATAAAATCTATTAAATAAACGCTATCACTATTTTTAAAATGATGAACGTTTAAAATTTAAAACTAAAAACTTACGTTTAAATAAAAATTACGTAAACGTGCAAAATAAAAAGTGAAACTTACACAATATTAACCCTAAAAATATGAAAAATACATTTTTACAATCCTAATGATAAAAGAAAATATTTAGAAAAAGAAAATTATTTTTATAACTAATTAATTAATTATTATTAATTAAAAACTATTTTAACTATTTAATAATTAACCAAAATACAAGAAATTAGGAAACAAAGCTAGAAAAATGAAATTATGAAATGGAAAAGTCTAAAATAACAAACTAGAATTTTCAAAACTATTTTTGTATTTTTCAGATTAATTTTCTATTTTCTACAAATTTAAACTATTTTAATCTAATTAAATTGGTGAAAATACCAAATAAAGGTGAACAAATATGGAAAAATCTTTTTTATGCTTTTTATATTTATCTAAAACTAATAAAATTGAAAAATTATTTTTTGAGCTTTTTCTCAATTATTTTCAATAAAAGCTAATTAAAAATGATTAAAAACTAATTTAAATTGAGAAAAATAGCAAATAAAGACCAAAAATTATGAAATCTTCAGGAAAATTCTAAAATGATATTAAGATTCTATGAAAAATGAAAAAACTAGCAGCTTATGTATAAAATAAGAAAGATGTAGTGCAATTGAATATCAAAATAATTTAGAAATTAAGCTAACAAGCTAGATAAGCTACCAAATGATACTTAAGCTAATGAAGGCTAAAATAAGCTAATAGAAACTACTTATATCTAATCCTAACAGTCTAAAAGCTCGAATGTTGATCTATACCAACCGCCATTCTAATCGTAATGTGAACACCCCTTGATTTAAGCTTATTCAACGACTTATCGTAAGAGCTTGAACCAAAAATGATAATAGGCCTTATAGACCACCTAGTCGACTACACTTGTGCCAAGTTTCAAGATCTAAAACACCGAAATGAAAACAATGCAATAGTCGCAAATTCGAGAAAACCTGTTCGATAATAACTTTTGACTTTTGAAAATAGATTTGAAGTTTGACTATGTTGAGATTTGATCCAAAGTTTTGAACCGAATATGATGTTTAAAAGCTAATGGTGATTATAGCAAGCTAGTTCTACTCATTCTAAAGCTAATGAGCAAATTGCTACTCATCGATTATGCTGAACAAGAACTAGATCGGTTTCAATGATTTTGACTTTTAGAGCTAAACTGCTATATCAAAGACCTCAAATGACTAACAATTACTTACTTAAGCTTGAAACAACTACTCCTAACAGATCTACTAACCTCTATCACAGTTACTAAGCTATGCCAAACACTAATTATACTATCGATATAAGAACAGGATAATGATAATGAGCAAATTAAACTAAACAAGCATCATTCTCGGATCAAAAACTATAGATTATGACTAATGAGCAGATTTAATCAACAGATCTAATCAATGAAAATGATATAAGACTTACAAAATTTCCTTAGCCACTATGGCTTGCACTTTGAAGAAACTAGAACCACTAACCTAACCAACCTCTAACCTATTTCAATCCAACTCAGATTCCACCCATTTCCAAATTTGAATCAACCATTTCCTGTCTTCGCATCATTTTTTACCGTGTTGACTTTTGTTGACCAAAGTTTAAAGGTGAGTGAAACTAAATTGTGAGCTTATGGAAAGCTTTATGAGCTTATATGAGCTTGTTTGTAATTGAAATTGAGCCGCTAAAGGTTTTAACAACTGAATTTAAAACTTAAAATTTAAACAGTGGACAATTCATATAGAAATTGACTTGAACTAAATTTGATACTTAAAGAAAGTTGAAATACACTGAGAAACTGTTATTTGATACAAAATAAACTTGAAAATGCAATTACAAACTAGCTAAGACATGATACTAAGTAAAACGACATACATTATTGAAAAACTAAAACTAACTCCTTGCTTGTTGCATCCCTTGGTCTTTTATACATCCAAAGCTCCTTCTCTCACCTCAATGAATAGTTCCGAGCAATAAAAATGACCATTGGATCACTGAAATTGATCTTGGCCATTTAAACCTTTTTGGCGCCAATTCTTGTTTTAACAGCTGGAGGTGGGCAGGGTAGGTATGGGGTGCATTTAATGGTCCTTTGGAGTTAAGTGTTTGGAGGGTAGAGTAGGGAAGGTTGAGTGTATCGTGAGTGTTTGCGAGTTTTGATATGATGAAATGGTGATACCGTGAAGTGGGAGGAAAGGGTGGTCAATCGGGCATTTGATGGATATTAAATAACAGGTGGGTCAAAAGGTGGTCCAAAAGCATTGATGGGTCAAAATGGGTTAGTGACAAGGGGCAAAGTATAGGAAAGGTTCTAAACAACATAGGGTCTCAATTGTAATTTCAAACTGTAGGGACTGTTACGCCATCTGCAAAGATGTTTCGAGGACTGAAATTGACAAGTGTTAATAGTACAAGGACCAAAGTTGACATTTTCACATTTTCCAGGGACCAATTCTGCCAATTTTCAAACTTGGAGGACCATTTTTGTAAATTTCTCAAACTTTTCACATTTTTCACCAAAGGACTTAATTTGACAAGTTATGATTTTAAAAGGACCTTTGGTGACTTTTCTTTGAAATTTTAACTCGGGGACTAGTTTTGACAATTTTAGAAACTTGGGGGCTGAACGCAATTTTGCAAATTTGATATGTTTTCATCGATTTTGATATTTTGCATTTAAAACACATAAAACAACGATTTGTGATATTTTGATCATTTTGATGTGTTTCTGAGTGTTTTCAGATGATTTTGCAGTTTATTTTGTACAAAAATGATGAGTATTTACACACTCATCAGATACCAAATACATTACGCCTATAAAATCATGAAATAAGAACCATAAAGTGACTTTAGTATATGTCAAAATTTTCACTTTGGCAAAACTGTTTTGATTACATCTGGTTGTGTCATGGGTTGGCCATGCGCTTGCTTTTCATATATTTTTCATGCTGCTAAAATTGGTAAAACAAGTCTAGGGTCGTATATGTATGTCTTGTTAACGTACCACTCGCAATGTCTTTGGTTACGGGTCATGATTACAACGTACCTTATTCATGCCCTACACTTAAATATCATGTTTTATAAATGATGAGGTAAGTTAGAATAATATAATAATCGGTCACATGAAATCATTTCTAAAACTACATAAAATCTAGGATATGTTACAAATGGGCTCACGATGATTTATTAATAACGTATGCATTTGAGTGCATGAGATCTTATTCTTTGAATTAATTGGTAAATAAATCATGGCTCATTTAAAGATTCATTAAACCATGAATAAAACCTATATGTATATATTAATGCATGAACCGGTCCCTAACTTGCTTGTAAATGTACCATACGCATGGTCTTTAAATTGTACATATGGAGTCGATTTAATATGTCTCTAAAATGCATCTTAATTGGCTAAACTTACTAAATACGGAAACTTATTAATTAAGAAAAGTTACCAAAAATAGAAAGCTATCCTAAAATAGAAAGATTACTAAAAGTGGAAACTAGCTAAAAATGGAAAGCCGTCTTAATCAAGTGTTTCTGGTTCTTATAGAACGTTATTTAATTCATATAGGTTTCGGGCGACGTGATTGATCTCCTTTTCTTGACTTTACTTTCATTGTGATTTGCTTCAAATAAGGTACATATATTCTAACCTTTCTTATAAGGTTTCTCATGACCTCGTCGTATCTTGATCTCTTCTACTTACTTATTGAACATTTCTTCCGATATTGACCTTGCTATTGAATCCTTTGCCATTGAAGCTGTTATTATTGAGCTGTGACATTGAAACTGTTGCCATTACCCTCTTTGTGACCTAATGACATTGAACCCTTGATATATTGACTCATTCTTCAGATCTTCGGACTATATTGATCCGGTTGATACCGAGTCAGTAACTAGTCATGGGGTTCCATGACCGTGTCATTGATGCACCAATGGCATGACTCGGTGTCTTGAGTGATGTTGCACACCGTCCCTATATTGTACTTGATTATCGCATATTCTTGTTATTGTTATGGCCACTAATATTTCTGCGGGCGTATGGATGCATCCTAGATCCGCATTCTTATTCTTCGTTATATATGCTAGTGATGTGGTGAGTGTGTGCATTACACCCCTCACGCGTCTTGGGCCGATCACTCCACTTGATATTGAGGTCTCCTCTACGATTGGATGGACATTTCGAGGTCACCCTCCAAATGGATCGTATTATTCTTACCGATCTTGTTGGTTATTATCTTTGTAATCTTGTCTTGAGCTGTAGGCTCGTGGTTGACTCTCACTCACTTTCTTTTCATCTTGATTCTATTTTTATCTTGATTCTTGTTCATATTATAAACTGCTACCGTTTCATATCTCGAACTTCAAATTCCTATATCTTTATTCTTGTCTTCATATCTGCTCACTTGGGCTTTTTAAGCTCACCGCATTTCTTTTCTGCGGCGGTTATTAAGCTAGGGCTGGGGCTTTTCTTGGGATTGAGAGTAGGATGCTTTTGAGGACTTGCCTTAGTTATCTTAGACATTGATTTCCATGGTTATTTGATTTGGAGACTTAGACTTTGTATCGTTTCATTTCCTTTGGACATCTTTTGGAACTTTTGTACTGTTCAAGTCGTGTTGACTTGTTACTCTTTTGATTATTATTATAAGACTTTCGCTTGCATGGTTTATATGTATTGTTCTGACTTGACTCCATAAATGTGATACTTCTACCCTTATCGGGTTGGGGTGTTACAATTATGGTATCGAGCTGTTTCGACTTGTAGTCAGGACCTGTGACATATGGACCCTAAGCGTTAACCCGTAGAGCTTAAGATTTGATTGGTGAGGTTTGGGTAGATTCTAGGTTCATTATCGTCATTTCCGTTCATGATCTTCATCCTATTTTCCTAACTTTTGCTAATCGTTTAATGAACTCTTCAGATGGTCCAAACTCGAAGGAACGGCGACGACAACGGGGATGGACCTCCTAACTTCGAAGCTTTGATCGCACGCGCTCTGGCCACTGCTATGCCCGGAATAGTGGCTACCATCACTAATAACGTTCGGAATGGCGCTAGCTCTTCTGGTGGGGGTGATAACCCACCTACACCCATTCATGTTTGGATCGAACGTTTCAACAAACTTAAGCCACTTCCTTTTCGTTCGGCAGCTTCATCTAATGATGCGGAGGATCGGATTACGCACATGGAAAAGCTTTTCAATGTCTTTGGGTTGTATTGATGAGGTGAAAACCCGCTTGCTACTTTCAAATTCGGGGTGATGCCCTAAACCGGTGGAAGGCCTATCTCTTGTCCAAAGAGAACTTCATTGATACTTGTACTTGGAATACCTTGAGGACATCTTCTACAAGCAGTATTTTCACGAGTCGAGCAATGACGATCTGAAAGGGAGTATGAAGTCATACATCAATTTGGACAAGGAAAATTCTCACGAGTATATCAAATGATTTATGAGGATAGTTGGGTTTGTAGGTCTTTGTTGTTCTTTGGAGATGCTCGTCGTCGAGCTCGTAAGTTCAAATGGGGTTAAAGAAGTGGGTGCTAGGCAGGATGATCAACCATCGATATCTTGAGGTGGGCTGCGATTGCGGATGATGCCCATGACATCGAGTTATTGCATGAGGAACAGGGTTACAACAAGAGGAGCGAGGATGGGGATCGTATTCATCCTCGGGGTCGGCAGGACCATACTCGGGAGTTCGAGGTCGACATGACCGTGGTCACGACCGTGGGCGTCGAGATACTAGGGCACATGGTTCCGAGTACGACAGATCGGAAACGGCCGTCGTGGTCGTGATGGTGGGGGTCGGCGTCGGGTTAGGGACCAATCTTATCGTGGTGGTCGGCAGGACCGTTCTTACAGTTAAATCATATCGCCGGAGGCCCGCTGAGATTTTGCCTCCTCCTCCCAAATGTGCCACTTGCGGCAAGACGCATCCAGGCGTTTGTCATATGATTTCCGGGGCTTGTTACCGTTGTGGGTCAACTGACCACAGGGTGAAGGATTGTACCAAGAGGACATCGACTACTCCATCAAACCACACCAAACCACCACCCACTACTGGACGAGTGTACGCAACCACTCGAGATCAGGCAGACAAAGCGTCAGGTACTATTACTGGCACTATTTATTTTGGTGATTCCACTGCGTTTGTTTTATTTGATCTTGGCGACACATTCAATCATATCCAAAATTTTGCTAAGAAGCTCAAATTATCTTCAACACCACCGATGAATCAATTATCTATATCAACACCTATGAAGAATCATATACTTATTGACCATGAATATGTGAAATGTCCCCACGTTTCGATGATGGTATTCGTTCGCTAATCTTCTTCCTCCGGATATGTCGACTTTGATATCATATTGGGTATGGATTGGTTGGCCTTGCATAGGGCTACCATTGATTGTCATGCTCGTAATGTTATCTTGAAATATTCACCATCACGATTTTGTATACCATGGTGCTCGACCACTCAAGTCGGCTAAGATTATCTCGGCTATGAAAGCCCGCTCTCATATCTCATGGTTGCCTTGGTTTTCGGCATCCATCAAGGATACTTCTTTGGAAGTTCCACTATTGAAAATCTTTCATTGTCTTGCGCGAATTTTCGATGTTTTCCCGATGAACTTCCTGGCATTCCTCCGGCTAGGGAAGTTGAATTTGGTATTGATTTGATCCCTGGTGCCGAACCTATATCTAAAGCTCCTTACCGTATGGCACCGATCGAATTGAAGGAATTGAAGGAACAGTTGCAAGAAGTGTTGGAGAACGGCTTTATTAGACCCAGTGTTTCACCTTGGGGTGCTCCTGTATTGTTTGTTAAGAAGAAAGATGGGAGTATGAGATTGTGTATCGACTATCGTGAGCTGAACCGTATCACTATCCGTAACCGTTATCCTCTTCCTCGCATCGACGACTTATTTGACCAATTGCAAGGCGCCAAATTCTTCTCTAAGATTGATCTGAGGTCTGGCTATCATCAATTACGTGTGAAGGAGCAAGACGTTCCTAAGACCGCGTTTCGTACTCGTTATGGCCATTATGAGTTTCTGGTTATGCCATTTGGTTTGACTAATGCGCTTTCTTGCCTTTATGGATCTTATGAATCGTGTTTTCCACGAGTACCTCGATAAATTTGTAATCGTCTTCATCGATGACATCCTTGTGTATTCTAAGAGTGAGGCCGAGCACGGCGACATCTTCGTATTGTATTGGAGATTCTTGACGCCAGGTTGTATGCAAAATTTTCTAAGTGTGAATTACTGGTGAGCCAAGTTGCTTTCCTTGGTCACGTTGTGTCTGCGATGGTATCAAGATGGACACATCTAAAGTAGAGGCTATCACAAAATGGCGAGACCTACTCTTGTGACGGAGATTAGGAGTTTTACGGGGCTTCTTGGTTATTCCGTCGTTTTGTTGAGGTTTCTCTAAATTGGCGTTACCTTTGACGCAATTGATGAGGAAAGGAGAAAAGTTTGAATGGATGGATGAGCCGAGCAACGAGTTTTGAGGAGTTGAAAGCGGAGGTTGGTTCTTGCTCTGTTTGACACTTCCATCGGGTTCGGAGGTTTTCGGTTATAGCGACGCGTCGAAGAAAGGTTTGGGTTGTGTATTGATGCAGCACGGTAAGGTGATTGCCTATGCTTCGAGGCAATTGAAATCGTATGAGGAGAATTACCCTACGCATGATTTAGAGTTGGCTGCGGTGGTTTTTGCCTTAAAGATTTGGAGGCATTATTTGTACGGCGAGTCGTGTGATATCTTCTTGACCACAAAAGTTTAAAGTATATATTCACACAAAGGAGCTCAATATGAGACGAGAGGAGATGGTTAGAGCTTCTTGGGATTATGACACGAACATCCAAGATCACGGGTAAGGCTAATGTGGTTCTTGATGCACTAAGCGAAAGTCGGGTATGATTACTAGTTTGGAGATTGAACCCGGGGTTCTTCACGATCTTGAGCTTATGGATGTGGAATTTTGTTTAGGGGTTATGATAGTTATTGGGCTAGCTTGAAGGTGAGAGTCCAATCTTATGTCATGATTAAGGAAGCTCGGAAGGATGATGGTGAGCTTTGGTCTATAGTTCGTAATATCGAGGCGGTGCGGTGAGTTCGATGTTGATGGTTTCGGTCGTATGGTATGAGGTCGACTTTGTGTTCAATGATCACGCTGCGTGGCTGTTTTGTCTCGAGGCTCATAGTTCCCTTTCACTATCCATCTGGTTCTACCAAGATGTATCGGGATCTTAAGCAACATTTACGGTGGAATGGTATGAAGCAAGATGTGGCTTCATTTGTGGCTAAGTGTATGACTGTCGTGAGTTAAGATTGAGCATCGGAGGGCTAGTGGTTTGTTGCGGCCGTTAGATATTCCTACTTGAAATGGGAAGAAATCTCCATGGATTTTGTCACGGGTTTGCCTCCTACTCGGAAAAGACATGGCGATTTGGGTGGTTGTTGATCGACTAACCAAATCGCTCATTTCTTACCTATCCGGAAAGACTATCGCGTTAGTAGATTGGCGGAGATTTTTCGGCAAGAGATTGTTAGATGCATGGTACTCCTCTGCTATTATTTCGATAGAGATCCGCTTCACGTCACATTTTGGAAGAGTCTGCAGAAGCTTGGGGCACGCGTCTTAAGTTGATCTGCTTTTCATCCTCAAACCGATGGTCGGGACGGAAGGACCATTCGGACTCTTGAGGACATCTTGAGGGCTTGTGCATTGGAATGGACCGGGCGGGATGAGTATTTGTGCTTGGTGGGTTTTGCTACAACAATAGTTGTACGCTAGCATCAAAGGAGCACCGTCTGAGTTGTTATATGGGAGGAAATGTAGAGCACCTATTTGTTGGGATGAGGTAGGTGAGCGTTTGATTGAGGGCCCGGAACTCATTGAGATTACTAATGAGAAGGTGGCGGTTGCTAGGGAAAGATTGAAGGAGGCTCGTTCACGGCAAAAGAGTTATGCTGATAAGCATAGGCGCGACTTGGAGTTTCGTGTTGGTGATCGTGTTTTTCTTAAAGTTTCGCCGTCCCGTGGTGTTAAGCGTTTTGGAATCACGGGCAAGCTCAGTCCTCGATTCATCGGACCTTTCGAGATTCTGGATCGTGTTGGGGAGGTTTCCTACCGTCTAGCTCTACCTCCTCAGTTATCTCATGTTCATGACGTGTTCCATGTATCTCTACTGCGGGGATACAACTATCATCCTTTACATGTGGTTTCCTATCCTTTGGATCAGATTCAGCCAGATATATCTGTACCGGAAGAACCCGAGGCTATTTTAGATCGACGAGTTCGAATCACGAGAAACAAAGTAATTCCGTTTGTTAAGATTCTTTGGAAGAATCACCCGAGGCGTGAAGCTACAGGAGACCGAGGAATCTATCGAGCTAGTTATCCGCATTTCTTTTCATCATCGGGTATGTCTTCGTTTCTTGATTCGTTTTCTTTCAATTTTCGAGGGCGAAAATTTTTACATTAGAGGGAAGAGTTGTAAAACTCTAAAAAAAATTTTGAAAGCGTTAAAGACCATAATACCCTCATTGTGAAAATCCGTAAAATGTAACGAGCTCGTTAAGTATGTTAAATGTCACCTTATAATTAATGTTGTAAGACATAAAAATAAAAGTTATAATTATAATATAAATGATTTTCATACATTAAAATGGTACATGTACCTACTTAAGAAACAAAATAAATAAATTGTACTAACTATTATGGGAAGGTAAATTAAATTGGTGATTGGGTCTTGTGATCCCATTTGTTCGGCCAAAATAAGCGCCTAAATGGCTCCCATATATTTGCTAAATATAACTAAACCTTATCACCATATATCCTCCATAAAATCTCATTTAAACTATATCACAAAACCCTAGCACCCCAAGTAAAACTCACGGCACAAAGAAAACTCCTCCACCCTTTCTCTTTTGTCGACAATTCACCACCAAAGGTGAGTTTAAAATCTCTTTCAAGGCTTGATATTCATGGCTTTACAAGTAATGTTTTGGTCTCGTTGTGTTTTGTTTTGTACTATTTGTGTCGTGGGTTAGATAGCACCAAGGGACGCTTGTGATTCGTTTTGTTGATCATTGTTTCGCATACGCCATCAGGTACCATGGTCTCGCTTTCTTTTTTTTTCCTTCCTGGTCGTGACCTGCGTGTCACCCTACGCTTGCCTTGTACTAATTTAACATGTCACTAAATAGTTATATAGACTAAGCACATAACCTAAATATGTACTACCTGAAATTATGAAAGATGTTAGTATGGTTGAATCATAAAGCTGTTTGTATTTCTGATCTTGGTCGTGGGTTTAAGCTCACTTTAGCGCATGACTTCCACCTTAAAACCATGTTTCGAAAATGACCAACTCAAGATATTGGATACCAAATACATTACGCCTATAAAATCATGAAATAAGAACCATAAAGTGACTTTAGTATATGTCAAAATTTTCACTTTGGCAAAACTGTTTTGATTACATCTGGTTGTGTCATGGGTTGGCCATGCGCTTGCTTTTCATATATTTTTCTTGCTGCTAAAATTGGTAAAACAAGTCTAGGGTCGTATATGTATGTCTTGTTAACGTACCACTCGCAATGTGCTGGTTCTGGTCGCGAATTATAACGTACCTTATTCATGCCCCTACACTTAAATATCATGTTTTATAAATGATGAGGTAAGTTAGAATAATATAATAACTGGTCACATGAAATCATTTCTAAAACTACATAAAATCTAGGATATGTTACAAATGGGCTCACGCATGATTTATTAATAACGTGTATGCATTTGAGTGCATGAGATCTTATTCTTTGAATTAATTGGTAAATAAATCATGGCTCATTTAAAGATTCATTAAACCATGAATAAAACCTATATGTATATATTAATGCATGAACCTGGTCCCTAACTTGCTTGTAAACAGCCATACGCATGGTCTTTAAATTGTACATATGGAGTCGATTTAATATGTCTCTAAAATGCATCTTAATTGGCTAAACTTACTAAATACGGAAACTTATTAATTAAGAAAAGTTACCAAAAATAGAAAGCTATCCTAAAATAGAAAGATTACTAAAAGTGAAACTTGCTAAAATGGAAGCCGTCTTAATCAAGTGTTTACGGTTCTTATAGAGCGTTATTTAATTCATATAGGTTTGAAGCACGTGATTGATCTCCTTTTCTTGACTTTACTTTCATTGTGATTTGCTTCAAATAAGGCATGATATTCTAACCTTTCTTATAAGGTTTCTCATGACCTCGTCGTATCTTGATCTCTTGCTACTTACTTATTGAACATTTCTTCGATATTGACCTTGCTATTGAATCCTTTGCCATTGAACTATTATTATTGAGCTGTTGACATTGAAGCTGCCATTACCCTCTTTGTGACCTAATGACATTGAACCCTTGATATATTGACTCATTCTACGTATCTTTGGACTATATTGATCATCGGTTGATACCGATTGTAACTAGTCATGGGGGTTCCATGACCGTGTCATTGATGCACCAATGGCATGACTGCAGTGTGCACGAGTGATGTTGCACACCGTCCCTATATTGTACTGATTATGCGCATGTTACTGTTACTAGAAGGGTACCCGCGCAATGCGGCGGCGGGTACCCGGAGACTATTTTAGTGGCGAGTAAATGTTTTTCATTCTAAACCTTCCTTATTTAGTATGTCTCGAATATTTTATAACATAGTAGATGTATGTTTCACAGAAATATAACGTCAAAATTACTAATAGTGTAAATAGTTAAGATTTTAAGTTTCAAATTTTAGCATTAATTGGTAGTTATAAGGTTAGTGAGCTTTTCTTAGTGGTTTAAACGAGACTTAAAATATCAAATTGTACATTTTATTTATTATTATTATTATTATTTTTCAATAATAATGTTTTTTGTCTTAAAGATTTAAGACTTCATTTTATAAAAAGTCTCAAATCTTTTATAATGTATTAGATAAAACAATATACATATTCAATTAAAAAAAAATCATCCAAAACAAGCTTATATCATTTGATCCCCAACCAAAAATTCGCTAAATTTCAGCTTATAGCAAATTCAAATTCACTATAAATGGGCTCATACCAATTATAAAACTTTTGGATGCCAACCCATTCTCACTACGTGAAATCATATGGCCCAAAATTAGGTAGTGTAAAACCTAGTCCAACAAGGATTAACCTAATCAGCCTCCATATAACTCACCCTAAAAATACTCACACATCAACCCTAATTTCGTTTTACACGCAGCCACACATCCTTAAGAAAATATTGCAGTCACCAATACTACTTCATTCATACAAACTTTTGGTCGGTGCCAAACCGTCAGTTATCTCACGCAAGCTAGTCACTTGTGAATGACCAACTGTAAGAAACTCAAAGCAGTTCACACACCAATGCAATTTAAGATCGGGAGAATCTGATGGATTCCGGGTCGTTATGTCCCACGGAGGATGGTGTGTAAACACATCGGATGTCGAATAACCACTAAGGATAGTGGTCGGTAAGGATTTTGAGTTGTTTATAAACTACAGAAGATTAAAGGAGATTAAAAGTTAAAATCTATTAAATAAACGCTATCACTATTTTACAATGATGTTTTGTTTTTATGTTTTATAAATGCGAAATTAAAATCTACGACGTCTGATTAAAAGCGTGAAACTTACACAATATTAACCCTAAAAATATGAAAATATATTTTATAAACCTAATGATAAAAGAAACTTTTAGAAAAAGAAAATTATTTTTATAACTAATTATCTAATTATTATTAATTAAAACTATTTTAACTATTAAATAATTACCTAAAATACAAGAAAATAGGAAATAATGCTAAAAAATAAAATTATGAAATGGAAAAGTCTAAAATATCAAAATAGAATTTTCAAAACTATTTTGTATTTTTCCGATTATTTTCTATTTTTATGAATTTTAAACTATTAAAACTAATTAAATTACTAAAATTACCAAATAAACTATGAAAAATCTGAAAATTACTTTTTCACTTTTTATATTTATCTAAACTTAATAAAATGAAAAGTTATTTTTGGACTTTTCCGAATTTTTCTATTAAAAGCTATTTAAATAATCCTAAAAGCTGTTTTAATTAAGAAAAATAGCAAACTGTTATGGAAAAATGTGAAAATTTCAGGAAAACTCTAAAATTATACTAGGAATCTAGGAAAATAGAAAACATGATGTTGTGTGGGAGATTATGGAGTGCTATGAATTGAGCTTATGAATAAGCACTTTAATAAGCCAAGTGAACACAAACAAGCACCACAACGGATCACGAAGCTATAATATGCTAAAGTTACTCTAATTGAACTAAAACAACAAGCTACAATCAACGATATACAAGTTTGATCGATTTGAAGATTTGAGCTTTTGAGTTAAAAGCAGTTTTAGTGATCTACTTTGAACATAAGCACAAGCTACATGTTAAGCTAAAATGGAAAACTACAAATTGAGGCCTCAAGTAGACCTGGTTAACTATGTTTAAGCCAAATATGAGCCAAAGAAAAGCTCTATGGAGCTCTGGACAGGCTTAGCAAAAAACTGAGAAACTCTCAGCTTTGAATGAGCTTGTGAGCAGGGCAGATGAGCCCTGCTTAATGAGCTTATTTGAGAGCTTTAAAAAATTACTAAAATTATACTAAAATAACAATAAGAAAGTAGACCTGGCTAACTTAATAATCCCAAAGTTTGATTTGATTTGGTCCAAGAATGAACCCAAGAAAAATCCTTCTATTTGGCCAAAACACTTTTGCAAATATTTTGACTTTTATGATTTAGATACTTTGACTTTTATGATCTTTGGAACCAATTTGAGGACCGAGTATGATGAAATATGATGAAATGATACTACGCAAGCTATGTATATGATATCTTAACACAAATCAAGGATTTGCCAATCCTTGATCATAACATTATCGATAAGGCAGTTCAAAGTAAGTTTTGACTTTTAGTTGTTGCATGCACCAAATATTGACTCAAATGAGTTCAATTTACTTAACAAACATGAGCTAATAGAAATGGACAACCTAAGCTTAAAAGCAGAATATAAGCGAACCAAACACTCCTTATGTATCTTGATTATCAACAAAAACTAGGCTAAACATTAAACCAACATGTACTTTTGATCAAACCAACTTTAAATAACCTAAATGCTACTTATTAAACTAATTTTAACTACTTATAATAACAAGGATGATTATGAGCAGAACTTGAAAATTGACTTAAAGGTGAAAATAGCCACGCTTACAGTGTCCAAACATTTTGTACCAATGAACCAAGGACCACTACTCTAGTTTTTTACCCCATTAACTCAAACCCAACCAAATTCACCATCAAATATCAACCATTTTTCATTTCCAACCACATGAGCTTGATTTGACTTTTGTTGACCAATTTCTAAAGCTGCTGGAAACTTGAATATAGGCTCACAAAAGCTATGAAGAGCTTAAATGAGCTTGTGTGAGCTTAAAACAAGCTAACAAAGGCTTTGCATTGGACTTTGAAGCGAAAATATCAACATGGAACTGAAAATATGAAACTTGAATGAATACTTGAATTAACACTGAATCGAACTTAAATTGAAGAAATAACTTGAGTTTTAATACATTGATATAAAAGGTAACAAATTAAAGCTTAACTTAAAACATACTTATAAAAACGACATACAGTAATTTAAAAACCAAAAAACTTGCTTCTCTCTTGACTCTCCCTCCTCTTTTATCCTTGAAAATCCTTCCACGTGGCCTTCTGATCAGATCCCACCTCACAAATTGGCCAATGGGAGAGTTTAGAGCATTTTAGCCAATTTTATATTTTGGCGGAAATGCAAATTTGACTTATAGGCAATTATAACGAGCAAGTAGGGGGTGGCATTAATGTGGGTGGTGGATGATGATGAGGGTGGAAGAAAGGTGAGGTGAGGTGATGGGGCTGGCGGCAGTGGTGCGAGAGAGAGGAGGGAAGATGATGCGATGGTTGGCGCCTATTACGCTTTTGACTTTGTTTGACCAAGGGGTCAAAATGAGTTGGGTCACCGGTTTTGGTGGGGTTCAATAGGGAATATGGCGGGGTCTATAATGATTTTGACAAGTCTTTAGGTTAGGCTAATTTGACAAGGACTATTATTGCAAAATCAAATCTTGAAGGACTATTCACGCCATTTTCCAAAGTTACCATAAGGACCATTAATTGACAACCTTCAAAAGTGCAAGGACCAAATTTGCCATTTTCCATTTTCAAAGGACTAAACTTGCCAAATTTCAAAGTTCGGGGACCTAAGTTGTAAATTTGTAATTTTAAGTTTCAAGGACCAATTTTGACAACTTAGGAATCCCTAGGGACTCAAAATGATATTTTTCTTTATTTGGATTTACCGGGGACTGCTTTTGACAACTTTTCAAACTTGGGGACTAAAGCGCCAATTATGCAAACTTGATACGTTTTCACCGATTTTGATATTTTTGCATTTAAAACACATAAAACACTTATTTGTGATATTTTACTTTTTGATACATTTACGAGTGTTTTCGGATGATTTTGCGCTCTAGATAGTACAAAATGATGAGTATTTAGACACTCATCAATCCCCACACTAAGATATTGCTAGTCCCTAGCAATGATTTGAGAAAACATAATGGATTTTAATCTCTTTACCAAAATCCATTACTCGGAGTAGCCAAATGTTTCGGTTCAAGTAAGAACTTTGGTACATCGATAACCAAGTGATTTTGAGCAAACCACCGACTTTCAACGGTTTGATTTATCTTTACCGAAGCCGTACCATACGGACTAGCCAACTCTTAGATAAAATCATTATCTTTGGTGAGTCGATTACCAATTATGGTTTTCAAGCGCCTTTACCACAAGCCATAAACTTGCGGGCTAGCCAACTCTTCACTTTTAGGATATGGTGGTGAATACCATACAATTTTGGGCAAATTGTGGCCGTCAACGGATTTGAGATATCTTTACCAAGAGCCGTTTGCTCTGGATTAGCCAATCCTTTGTCTTAGACATGGTGGATGATTACCATTTGTTGTGTTTAGTACATAGTACTTCCACTAAAAAATTTTAAATTTTGGCCATTTGGGGGAAAAGGGACTAAAGGGTACATTTATGATCAAAATTAGCGAATTTCCCCACTTAGAAATGAATATTATCCTCAATATTCAAAGTACCGCTGTAATGCGAAACTTAGAACGAAAAGATAATAAACCTAGCTAAGTGTGGAAACACAACAATTATTTTCTTTTCAATATTTACAATTTTCATTTTTTTTTTTTTTTTTTTTTTTTTTTTTTATCTATATACAACATGTGGGCATCTCCCCACACTAGGGTGGTACACACGGGTGAAAACCCATGTTTAAGCTATTGTTTTTGATTACTGAGTCGCTAGCTTGACTCGACCCCGAATTAATTGGTTCATGGGGAAGTGAGTGGAAGAGACAATCTCCATCGGACTTTCATTCAAGATGTTTGGATAAACATTGAAGTACGTGAAAGTTCCACACCGATGAGATATATTCCCGGCTCAAGAATGATAAATGAAAATGCCGGGGTCAAAGACAATGTCTTCATTCCCGAAGGAGAAACGGGAAAGAGCAACCACACCATCTGTGAAGAATGGAACAAAGATATGCATGACAATGCAAGTCCATTCCTCATCGAGTGAAAGAAGCAAATCACCATTTTGACATTTTAAGCTTAAACTTGAAGCTTAGATGGTGATTGTTAAGAAGATGTCCGGGAGGAGGGTGGGAAATGGTTCTTCAATCAATAGACTTTCCGGAAAAGGATGTCTCCTCCGGATCAAAGTAAGTGTTATCAATTCCGTTGGAATTGACTCATCACTAAGAAATGCATCGACTTCATTCCAAAATTTGTCATCTTCCTCATCGAGTGAGAGAAGGGATGGAAGAGTCGGAATAAGACTGAAGATGATGGATAATTTTGAGCAATTCATCAATGGGTAAGATGTCTCCCATTGGATCACAAACATCATCATCCAATTCGGATGAAACGAAGAGAGTTTGGTTTCATCCACAGAGTTAACAATCTCGATGCGATAAAGCGATTCGGAGGTGGGACAAGTGGTGTGCTCTTAGAGCTAGCGCTTTCCACCACTTCCGATGAAGTCTCCGATTCTAGATCATCGTCATCATCAAGAACACTCTTGACTTCACGACGACTTTCAAACCATTTGTTTGAACCGGGGTAACTTTCAAAGCTTTGAGCTCAAGACGTTTTGAAAACTCCTCTTAACCGTGAAGTTTGAGAGTGTTGCATTGAATCTTCGGATCTTTGATCAATTGTGGCAACACTGCTTGTTTGTCTGAGGTTTGGAGTTCGGTTGATATTTAACGTGAGCTCTTCGTTGTCAACCCGTATGGTCAACTCTTGACAAACACATCAATCGAGCACGACTCGTTCTCAAGAAAGCTCTCCCAAGATAAGGGAACTCTAGAATCGCATTGAAGTCTACTACAACAAAGTCGGTGGGAAAGTGAAACTTTCCTACTTTTACCACAACATCCTCGGCTATTCCAAGTGGACGAGTTATGGTACAATCCGCTAGCTCGAGAGTCATACAAGTAGGAGTAAGTTCGGGAAGAGCAGTTTCTTCCATCTTGAGAGTGGCATAAGGTTAATGCTAGCGCCAAGATCGGCCAAGGCGAGCATTGAACCATCCCCAAGAAATCACACGGGATTAAAAACTTGCCGGGGTCTTCAAGCTTTTAGGAAGCTTCTTGAGAAGGACCACGAGCATTGCTCATTGAGAGGGTTTTAGCCATTTCGGATAACTTATCTTTGTTACTCGAGAGGCCTTTAAGTGTAGATGCAAATTTGGGCATTAGAACGAGAGCATCAACGAAGCTTATATCAAAGTGTAGCTCATTGAAGATTTGGAAAAATTTTTCCATTTGCTCTTTGTTTTGTCTTTGAGCTTCTCATCATTCATTCTTGATGGGTAAGGAAGTCGACTAGACTTTTGAGCCGGACGGAAGTCATTTCGGCTCGAATTTGTCTTGAACTTGGGTTCCGGTCTTAAAGCTTGACTACCGAAGGTGGGACGTGTCTTGATGCCGTGGGCTTGAAAAATGCACCTTGTCCGTTGTATCCTTGGTAACTTGACTCATTGCTCCTAGTGGAGGAGGCATTGGAGTCGAAGGTCCATTGTGTTTAGGTTCACTTTCTACTACCTTTGGGAGAGAAGAAGAAGAGGTAGTAGGAATAGCGGGTCCATTGTATGAAACACCACTTCGGTTGTGATCGCTTTGCATCGCCCCTCGGATTAGCGATCGTGTTGCTAGGTAAAGTACCGAGCTCGGTCGATCATTTAAAGACTTCTTTAGTTCACGATCGGACCGACCAACAACTGTTTGTCTCCTCTTGAGTCTTCATGAATTGCCTTAAAAGCTCATCGATGTTGACACGGGAGGAGGTGGAGGAACAATTGAGGTCAGTATGTTCGGTTATAGCGAATTCCCTTGATTAGGGTTCATATTCCCTAAATTGATTCCCTCGATTGTAAGTGTTTTGATTAAGATTTCCTTGTTGTTGGAAACCTTGGTTGGGTCCGAATAGAAATTACCTTGGTTTTGATAACCTTGGTTCATTCTTTGTTGGTTACGATTAGGTTAGGATTCGGTTGAAACCGGGTGGTGCTGATAAGTACTAGCTCGGTAGTTTGGTTCATTTTGAGGACGGTATTGATTACCTCCTTGATTTGAAGTACCGCTATAGCATTAGCTTCAAACGGACTACCATCGGTGGCGATCAGATTGTAGTATGCATGAGGACCACCACAAGTAACACAAACTTCAACTTTCTTCACTTCACCATATGATGGTGCTTGTGTGAAAGTGACTTTCTTTGGTTAGCAAGAACCAAAGCTCGAACAATATCCGTGAGTTTGTCAATCTTAGCATCGGCGCTAGATGTACTCACGGAGATGAAATAGAAGGTCCAAGATTAGACTCGGTATGATATGTCTTTGTGCGGAAAGGACGGACACGGGACTTGTTTTCAATTATTTGCAAGGCTTCTTTTGTGGTCTTGCTCAAGAAATTACCTCCGCGAGGCATTTAGAGAGTCTTGATTGGTGCGGTTCGCACCATTGTAGAAAGTATCCATTTGCATTAACTCGGAAAAACCATGATGCGGACACTTGAGCAAATCTTTGTAACGATCCCATGCCTCCCGAATGATTCATCAAATCTTTGAGAGAATTTCATTATCTCATTCTTAAGACTTGTAGTTCGGGATGGAGGATAGAATTGTTCACAAACTTTGTGACAAGATCTTCCCATGTCTCAATGGAGCGAGGGGTTGTTTCTCAAGCCAATTCGGGCTTGTCCTACAGAAAATGGGAACGAAGAAGCTTGATAGCTTCATGTGGGACATTCTTATACTTGATGGTAGATGCAATCTTGTTAAACCATCGAATGTGTGCATGAGGATCATCCCGCTCAAAACCATAGAATTGGCTTTGGGTTACAGTTAAGTAACCCGGTTTTGAGCTCAAAAGTGTCGACCCACGATGGTGGGACAACAATGGCATCTCCGTAACCCTCGATGGGTGCTTGGAGAAGCTCATTCATCGGCTTGTCTTACGCCATTATGGCGGTGGTGGTGGTGGTAGGCGTTCCTCGATCACGGTGAAGGAGCGAACGTCCTCACGTCACGAGGAATCTTTCCAAGTTCGACAAAGGACTTGTAGAATCGGAAGAACGAGTGCGCATGCACTAAGTATAAAAATCGGTTTTCAAAACAAATGCGAGGCAAAACGACAAGTGAACTTAACCAATAATCACAAGTGAAATGGCTTCTTTGAAAAGGTACACCAAATCACAGGGACACA
This sequence comes from Chrysanthemum lavandulifolium, assembly GCA_022545495.1. Lineage (NCBI taxonomy): Eukaryota > Viridiplantae > Streptophyta > Magnoliopsida > Asterales > Asteraceae > Chrysanthemum > Chrysanthemum lavandulifolium. The sequence continues at coordinate 78,436,666 of CM040238.1, read as the reverse complement.
AAGGCAAGTTTTAAATCGATGTTCGAACTTATTATGGTCGCACCCCAGTTAGGTAGTGCATCGCCTTGATTTGCGGTGGTTGATTTTTATGTATATATAAGTATCACTTGAAAAGACGTAGGTATAGATATGTGCCGATGGGTTTAAAACTTTTGGACAATATTTTGGTATCGTCTCGTTTAACCAAATCGTATTTCTTTAAGAATCACCTTAAAAGAAACACAAGATAGAAAACGTTACGATTGTTTTGTTGTTTTATATTTTGTTTGGTGTTTTTAACACTTTAGGAAAAGTGTTAATGAACTTTTTGATTTTGTTATAACTTTACGAAAAACTTTTACAAACGTGGTATATGTGCAAGTGCAGGTCCGAAAATGCTAGAAACACGCTTACTGACCTCCCGTGGCGCAAAAATTTGATCGGTGCCAAACCGTCAAGTTATCTCACGCAGCTAGTCACTTGTGAATGACCAACTGTAAGAAACTCAAAACAGTTCACACACCAATGCAATTTAAGATCGAGAAATACATGGATTCCGGTCGTTATGTCCCACGGAGGATGACTGGTGTTAAACACAATCAGATGTCGAATAACCACTAAGGATAGTGGTCAGTAAGGATTTTGAGTTGTTTATAAACTACAGAAGATTAAAGGAGATTAAAAAGTTAAAATCTATTAAATAAACGCTATCACTATTTTTACAATGATGTTTTGTTTTTATGTTTTTATAAATCTGAAATTAAAATCTACGCGACGTACAATTAAAAACGTGAAACTTACACAATATTAACCCTAAAAATATGAAAATGATATTTTTATAAACCTAATGATAAAAGAAACTTTTTAGAAAAAGAAAATTATTTTTATAACTAATTATCTAATTATTATTAATTAAAAACTATTTTTAACTATTAAATAATTACCTAAAATACAAGAAAATAGGAAATAATGCTAAAAAAATAAAATTATGAAATGGAAAAGTCTAAAATATCAAAATAGAATTTTCAAAACTATTTTTGTATTTTTCGATTATTTTCTATTTTTATGAATTTTAAACTATTAAAACTAATTAAATTACTAAAAATTACCAAATAAACTATGAAAATCTGGAAAATTACTTTTTCACTTTTATATTTATCTAAACTTAATAAAAATGAAAAGTTATTTTTTTGGACTTTTTCTGAATTTTTTCTATTAAAAGCTATTTAAATAATCCTAAAAACTGTTTTTAATTAAGAAAAATAGCAAACTGTTATGGAAAAATGTGAAAATTTCAGGAAAACTCTAAAATTATACTAGGAATCTAGGAAAAATAGAAAAACATGATGTTGTGTGGGAGATTATGGAGCTGCTATGAATTGAGCTTATGAATAAGCACTTTAATAAGCCAAGTGAACACAAACAAGCACCACATCGATCACGTAAGCTATAATATGCTAAAGTTACTCTAATTGAACTAAAACAACAAGCTACAATCACTGATATACAAGTTTGATCGATTTGAAGATTTGAGCTTTTGAGTTAAAACAGATTTTAGTGATCTACTTTGAACATAAGCACAAGCTACATGTTAAGCTAAAATGGAAAACTACAAATTGAGACCTCAAGTAGACCTGGTTAACTATGTTTAAGCCAAATATGAGCCAAAGAAAAGCTCTATGGAGCTCGGACAAGCTATGCAAAAACTTAGGAAAACTCGACTTTGAATGAGGTTATGAAAGGCGAGATGAGCCCTTTTAATGAGCTTATTTGAGAGCTTTAAAAATTACTAAAATTATACTAAAATAACAATAAGAAAGTAGACCAGCTAACTTAATAATCCCAAAGTTTGATTTGATTTGGTCCAAGAATGAACCCAAGAAAAATCCTTCTATTTGGCCAAAACGCTTTTGCAAATATTTTGACTTTTAACAGATTTAGATACTTTGACTTTTATGATCTTTGGAACCAATTTGAGGACTGAGTATGATGAAATATGATGAAATGATACTTCTGCAAGCTATGTATATGATATCTTAACACAAATCAAGGATTTGCCAATCCTTGATCATAACAGTTATCAGATAAGACAGATTCAAAGTAAGTTTTGACTTTTAGTTGTTGCAGGCACCAAATATTGACTCAAATGAGTTCAATTTTACTTAACAAACATGAGCTAATAGAAATGGACAATCGCATAAGCTTAAAAGACGAGAATATGTTTATCCAAACACTCCTTATGTATACCGATTATCAACAAGAAAATCTAAACATTAAACCAACATGTACTTTTGATCAAACCAACTTTAAATAACCTAAATGCTACTTATTAAACTAATTTTAACTACTTATAATAACAAGGACAAATATGCTAAGAACTTGAAAATTGACTTACAAGGTGAAAATGAGCCAGGAAGCTTACACAGTCCAAATAACCAATGAACCCAAAACCAAACCCTACATAGTTTTATTACCCCATTAACTCAACCCAACCAAATTCACCAATCATCAACCATTTTTCATTTCCAAGGCCACATGAGCTTGATTTGACTTTTGTTGACCAATTCTCTAAACTTAATTAAACTTGAATATAGGCTCACAAAAAGCTATGAAGAGCTTAAATGAGCTTGTGTGAGCTTAAAAACAAGCTAACAAAGGCTTTTGCATTGGACTTTGAAACTGAAAATATCAACAGTGAACTGAAAATATGAAACTTGAATGAATACTTGAATTAACACTTGAACTGAACTTAAATTGAAGAAATAACTTGAGTTTTAATACATTGATATAAAAGGTAACAAATTAAAGCTTAACTTAAAACATACTTATAAAAACGACATACAGTAATTTAAAAAACAAAAAACTTGCTTCTCTCTTGACTCTCCCTCCTCTTTTATCCTTGAAAATCCTTCCACGTGGCCTTCTGATCAGATCCCACCTCACAAATTGGCCAATGGGAGAGTTTAGAGCATTTTAGCCAATTTTATATTTTTGGCGGGAAATGCAAATTGACTTATAGAACCGTAACGAGGCAAGTAGGGGGTGGCATTAATTGTGGGTGGTGGATGATGATGAGGGTGGAAGAAAGGTGAGGCGAGGTGATGGGATGTTGCGAGCAACAATGCGAAGCAGGAGGTGGAAGATGCAAGTGGTTGGCGCTTTTTATTTTTTGACTTTGTTTGACCAAGGGGTCAAAATGAAAGGGGTCACTTGGTTTTGAAGGGGTCAATAGGGAATATGGCGGGGTCTATAATGATTTTGACAAGTCTTTAGGTTAGGCTAATTTGACAAGGACTATTATTGCAAAATCAAATCTTGAAGGACTATTCTGCCATTTTCCAAAGTTACCATAAGGACCATTATTGACAACCTTCAATAGTGCAAGGACCAAATTTGCCATTTTCCATTTTCAAAGGACTAAACTTGCCAAATTTCAAAGTTCGAGGGACCTAAGTTGTAAATTTGTAATTTTAAGTTTCAAGGACCAATTTTGACAACTTAGGAATCCTAGGGACTCAAAATGATATTTTTCTTTATTTGGATTTACAGGGACTGCTTTTGACAACTTTTCAAACTTGGGGACTAAAGCGCCAATTATGCAAACTTGATACGTTTTTCACCAGATTTTGATATTTTTGCATTTAAAACACATAAAACACTTATTTGTGATATTTTTACTTTTTTGATACATTTCTGAGTGTTTTCAGATGATTTTGCAGTCTAGATAGTACAAAAATGATGAGTATTTAGAGACTCATCAACTTTACATCACATAATGAAAACACTTCCTTCCATATCACCAAAACACATACGAGACTCAAAAGAAACACATCTATACACTTCTTCTTTCATTCTTACTCTAACTGCAGCTCGAAACAAATCACACAAACAATCTTGTTTTCATGCTGCAATAAAACCGAATCACTAATAACAAAAATCGTAACTTGTGTTTTTCTTCCACGACTTCAAGATCCATTATAAGATCTCGGGTAGGTTTTTGTCCTTTTGTTTTTCCGTTTTAGAAATCTTTGATGAGTGTCGAAATATATTTAAAGATCCTTTCATGAAACGAAAATACACTTTGAGATCTCTTTGATGTTTGTCATATATGTTTCGTGTGATGAGGAGTGAAGTGAGGTTGTTTGTATTTGGTTTTTACTAAACAAAGATCAATGATGGACTTGTATGTATGGATATTTTAAAGATCATTTGACCTGGTATAATAAAATCCTGAGATCTGGTTTAGTATCTTGAGTCTCGACTGTTTGAGCGATGGGGAGTGATATTGGGTTGTAGATATTTGAGGTTACTGTTGGCTGTTGGTTGTTGATGTGGTTCGAACTATTGGATGTTTGATGTTCTTCTTTTTTTTCATTTGACTTTGACTAATGTGTGAGGTTATAATTGAGGTAATGGATACCGTATGGAATTTATCACCAACCACAATAAAACAAATTTTGCTTCTACTTTAATCAGAGCAGCAAAGCTTCTTTCTACTGTAGGTAGCCGAACATCAAAATGAGAGTGGAATTATCTATTTCTACGTGTGTTTTTTGTTGGTGCTGATAAAAAGAAAGAGTGTTTCATATTGGTGTTTGAGCTTTTAGATAGGCTTATATACAATTGAGTTTTGGGCTGTTACAAGTTCATATTTAATGACTTGTATAAATGGACAATAAATATTTGAAAGCTGTTACAAAGTTTTTGAAAGGCTGTTAGTTTTTATTTATTAAAATTGTGATAGAAGCTATATGGTGAACAAAATTGACTAATGGTTTTTAAATTTCCTATTAAAGAAATGTTTTTGGTCTTAATAATTTTAAGACTTCTTTATTTAGAAAGTCCCAAACTCTTTATAAAGTAGTATAGATTGTTATGGCCACTAATATTTCTGCAGGGGCGATGGATGCATCCTAGATCCATCTTTATTCATTATATATGCTAGTGATGTGGTGAGTGTGCATTACACCCCTCACGCATCTTGAGCCGATCACTCAACTTGATATTGAGGTCTCCCTACGATTGGATGGACATTTCGAGGTCACCCCTCCAAATGGACTGTTATTACTTGGATCTTGATTGGTTATTATCTCAGATTCTTGTCTCGAATCGTAGGCTCGTGGTTGACTACTGACTCCCTTTCTTTTCATCTTGATTCTATTTTTATCTTGATTCTTCGTTCATATTATAAATCGCTACCGTTTCATTTCGAACTTCAAATTCCTATATCTTTATTCTTGTCTTGTTATATCATTCACTGGCTTTTAAGCTCACCGCATTTCTTTTCTGCGGCAGTTATTAAGCTAGAGTCGGGCTTTTCTTGGGATTGAGAGTAGGATGCTTTTGAGGACTTGCCTTAGTTATCTTAGACATTGATTTCCATGGTTATTTGATTTGGAGACTTAGACTTTGTATCGTTTCATTTCCTTTGGACATCTTTTGGAACTTTTGTACTGTTCAAGTCGTGTTGACTTGTTACTCTTTTGATTATTATTATAAGACTTCCGCTTGCATGGTTTATGTGTATTGTTCTGACTTGACTCCATAAATGTGATACTTCTACCCTTATCGGGTTGGGGTGTTACATTAAGCGTGTTTGTATATTAGCAACAAAAAAATTCATATAGTTTTCTATAACAAACGATATATGGTTGAAAAACTAATTATTCATATTTTTAAATGCAAAAAAGGTGAATCAATTGAAGTTCTACACAAATACTTTTACACATCTTACGACAACATGTTGAGTGTTAAATTTACAGATTAGTGTTATATTACATGTTATATATGGAGAAAGAGCGAAAGCGAGAAAGATGGATTGTTATCCATCGGAAATCGATAGGAATTCCACGGGGCTTAGTTATCCTCATCAAGCCACTTACTTGATGTCTAGCTTCCCAACTGGTAGACGGTTCCTTTTCCCCTAGATCAATGAAGAAGGGAGAAGTCACTTGATTCTTCCGAAGAACCGGAAGCGCAGACTAAAAGTGCTCTCTGAACCGTGCTGGATAGTCGCCCATCACACGGCTCTCAAACCCAACCTGTGTTCAGATGAGATTCTTTCTCGATCATAATAGTGGAATGGAGGGCACTACAAGAAAGATATACTCCTTTTCAAATCGCTCCTGACACAGACGTTCAAAAAGTTCTCGAGATTCTCAATCGCTCTTTTTTTAGTGGGGAGAATAATGCGGAAGGGGAGCGAGACCAAGCCGAGCCACTAGTAGAGTAAGCCCTTCCCACGTGTCAAAATGAATTGGCCTCAACGGAGAGATCAACTGCGCCTTTGATGTTAGGCCCCGGAGTCTAATAAAATTTCTGCATGTTAAGACAGCACACTAGTACATTTTCATTGACCACTAAACTTTAAAAAAAAGCTTGTCGAATATATGTGAAAGTGCATCTTTATTATAAGATAATTAAAAGTTTTTCCTTATTGGGGTAATTTTTTTGGCCTAATGATTAACGGTTTTTAAGATATATTATGTTTTAAAAATATTAAAAGTGGATTTTAATTAAAAAGATAAATAAAAGATACAAGTGGGTCTGTGGGTGTTTTATTTTAATTAAAAATAAATAGCTAGGATTAGTTTTTTAAAATCTTTATGTTTCTTTTGTCTCTAAAATAAATCACTTGATGTTTGTTTTTTAAGAGGCACTGAATTTGAATTTGAACCGCACGTCTGAATTTGAATATGAGGCGTAAATGTCTGAATCTGACCGCATCTGAACGGAAAAAAAACTCATGTTTGAATCACACATTTGCTTGCTCGTACTAAATTTTTTTAGTTATTTTTGTGTCAACAAGAGGCATTAAGATACCCCTCTCAAGTCTAGACCATTAAGATATTACTGCCTCTGACCGCGTCTGAACGAGAAAAAAAAATCGATATGAGCGGCTTAAATGTCGACCGCGTCGAGCGGTTCGATTCGAGAGGTCATTAAGAGGCTCTTTTAAAGGGAGAATTGCGTATATACCATCAAAACTTAAAACTTGCATATTTCCTCAAAATACAAGTTTTCAATGCATGATGTACAATGCAAGTTAAACATGTTTTAGGTATATATATATATATGTAAATATACAAGTTTTAGTGAGTATATATGCAATTGACCCTTTTAAAAAAAACAAACACATCGTAAGTTTATAATAATATTTTCAGATTACAGTCAAAAGATATGTACATGCAAATAGGGTGCTATTCGGTCGGGTTGGTCGGGTTCGGGTCAAACGGTCCGGTCCAAGTCGGTCGAAGGTAAAATATATATCAACCCGACCCTATTTGAACTCGGGTTAGTCGGGTTCGGGTCAAGTCGGTCGGGTCCAAGTCGGGTCGGGTCAAGTCGGGTCGGGTTCGACCCTATTTGAAAATGAGTAATTGCATTATATTTTAATTTTAATACTTGCTAAGTTCTTTGTAAATATCTTTGTGTTCAAATTGAGTTTAATCATCTCAAACCACTTCGTTATACATTTGGTAAATACATTAATCGGATAGATAGATTAAGAACTTGTTCCTTAATATCATTAAGAAAAAGCGAACTAAGAGGTAACAAGGGCTTTTAGTATGTTTGTAGGAAATTTTTGTTGGAAAATAATATAAAGAGGTGTGTATAAATATGCATGTAGAAAACTAATAAAAATCAATATCGCATTCCATCATACATGGACAGATTCCATCATAATTCATAGTTTCATACATTTGACAATTGACATGACAATATACGCAGGTTTGTAACAACAACCTAATAAATACATTTTGATTTAAATGACAAAATATAAACGATATAATGTACACATGTACATGTCCATTCTATCCAAAGTTTTCAGCAAAGAATGACCATCAACATGGAAGCTCAAACTCTCTCTCATACACCTACATTCTCCCACCGGACTCAGAACACCAACCCCGACCACCACGGCTTTGTGTCACGTCCATCTACGAGTCGTATAACTTGTCATAGAACAATATTTATTAAAATATAATTATATTTATTTACTTAAAATTAAATAAAGATTAAAAAAAAAAAAAAAAAAAAAAAAAAAAATCTAACTTCGGGTTAGTCGGGTTGACCCGAACCCGATGAAGCAAAATATTTAAACCCGATACCGACCTTAATTCAGTACTCGGGTTAAGCAGGTTGACCGACGACCGAAGTTAGATTTTGGACTGAAGAATCCGAATTGACTGGGTCGGGTTGGTCGGGTTCGGTCGGGTCGGCCCGATGACACCCCTACATGCAAATCACTGAATAGTAAATATAACTAGAAAATATTTTCATTAGATTCTATCACTCGCTGCATGTTGTGTGTGATTGTGTGAATGTCAATAACTCAATATCTATTGCTATTTGTACCCATTTCATTTTGAAATATGATATCTAGAACATTGGGAAATGTCATGTAACTTCTATGGTTTTTCCATGTAAACTTCATAATTATCATACATACTTTTGTCAATTGTCAAAACTTTTTTTGTACCATTAAAGTTATTTTCCTCTATTGCATTTCAACTATCAAGTATCAACGATACTCCTAATACATTAAAAAAAAAAAAGTAAACCTTATGTCATCAATATGAGTCAACCGGAAAACCAATCTAAAAATCTAATGAAAGTATACATACCAAGCGACTCATAGGCTCATAGCTACCATATATTGACATAGAACAAAGATACCAAAGAAATTTGTCATGTTCTCTATTTTAGTTTGTGTCAATATCCCATTCTTGCATCCTATCATAAATCACCAAACTTCGGTTTCGATTTAGCCAAGAGTAATTCTTAAACCGACATATCCAAACAAAAATACCCAAAACCGAAGTCATTGAACATCGAGTAGGCCTTTAGGGGAGTCTGAAGAGGCTGCGATTGCGGGCCACCGTTGTTTGGCGCCACCAAATTTCGTGAACTTATTATATATATGAACGATATAAGGCTAGAAACTTAATTAATTAAATGCACTACTTATACATATATATATTATGTTTGTGTTTGGCTCTTTGTAGTAATGTCGTGTGGCTGAAATCACTTAAACGGTCCTGTTGAACACCCTAGTGAAAACAAACGGGCAAACAAAAAAATGACCCATCTTAAAATTATCAGAGAAATCAAGCTTTTTTATCCGATAACACAATGACTCGACTTTTTTCTAATAATAAGATGTTCAGGATCATTAGGGTGTAAAAATTCCTTTTAATATATATATATTTAATTATCATACCAATATTCATATTAGCATTTAGGTTGTTTATATAAATATACATAATAAAAATATTTATGTAATTGAAGACTCAAAAGTTCAGTCGTTGAAAGTTTCGAAACGACTTGTTTTGTGTTCGGTACATTGTTGGATTCGAAACCGACTCGAGTTCGATAAAAATTCAACTCGATCGAAACAAGCTCAAGCTTGCATTGCTTGATAAAAAAATTGACTTATTTGTAGCCCTACTTAGCACCACTCAGCCGCCTTGAACCCTAATGAAAGGTTACATTTATTTTGAAGAAAAATCAAATGACGCAAAATTATAAGCGAATATTCTTATACAAGTTCACCTTCCAAAAAAACGCGAATGGGCCTTGATAAAAGTATATGTGGGCTCACCTACTCATTTCTTTAATACCATATCCAACACTTATATATAAAGCTCTTTATTTGGTAACCTAAATTTATAGAAAAGTTAAAGCGTCAAATTCCTCCACACTTTTTTCAAAACAATCCATCCATCCATCATGAAAAAACTCTACAACCATACCAAAGGCAAAATCCACCCATCACCACCACCACCACCACCACAACCATCATCCACCACCGTAAACCACCACTTGTCCTTACTACCACTAGCCATCGCCACCCTAGCAGCTGTCCTTTCGCCTGAAGATCAAGAAACCTTGGCTTATCTTATATTAACTGGTAACAAACCAACAAGCCAAAAGTCAACTGGAGCAAGCGTTGACCATGCACCACAGTTTACATGCAACTGTTTTTCATGCTACACAAGTTTTTGGGTACGTTGGGATGCTTCACCTAATAGAAAAAAGATACATGAAATCATAGATGCTTACGAAGATGGATTGGTTCATGGTAAAAAAAGTGGTAAGAGTAAAAAAGAGAGAAAACCCAACAAGGGTTTTGGTTCTAATGGTGTGTATGCTGCTCACGCGCTCCACGCGCCGACGGGTGATGTGGCGCGTGAGAGTCACGCGCCGGTTCAGGATGAGGTGAAAAAGTGTGAATGTGAAGAGGAGGTGGTGACTGAAAAAGGGTCAGTGAGAAAGATTGTTAGCTTTATTGGGGAAAGGATTTGGGGTGTTTGGGGGGTTTGATATGATTGTTTTGTTAACTATTTTTAGGAACTAATTTAAGGTTTTATGAAGAAGAACAAACAATTGCCTGTTTTGTAAATTTCCAGAAAAAGGCATTAATTGGTCTGTTTGGAAACAAGAATGGTGTTGTTTTCATTGGTTACTCCGAGGTAAATTGTCAATTTGCCACTATGATTCTTCTTTTTTATTTTGTTTTGTACTGTTACATTAACAATAGCATGTCTATAAATTATGTTTCCAAAAGATGCTTGATAAATATGAAACGCAGAACACTCACCAAAGAGCACTGTCACATATTTTTTACTTAAATTTCCTGCTCGTGTTAATAAAACTTAGGCTAGTTATAGTATTAAATTGGAGAACTGTTGGTGATTTTAGTGTCATCAGCTATTTTAGTTAATCGTGATTTACTAGAGACCAATGCGATTTCATATTAAGCTTGGATACGAGTAAGAGAATTGTGGAGTACATACTCGTTTGAGTTACCCGTTCTTCCCACCAAAACCAACCGACGCAACTGTTGGCCAACAATCATGACTGTTGGGATTCAACCGTTTCTAACTGCCATCTTCTATAACATATGTTTAGCCTCATTTGAGATTCGCGAAAAACAAACAATTCTCTTTGTTTTGCTCTGTCTCCTGTGCCCAGAAATAGAAATAGAGTGCTTTGATTGTCTTATCCCAATAGAAGTTTCGTGATTATCATCACACCCTAACTCCAATTTCTAACAAGAACAAAGAAAACGGATAAGGTTTTCATTGTTTAAGCTACTTAAGAGGGAGTTTTTTTTACTTAAATATGAGAACTTGATCACTAGGCTATCTTGGTGGTGGTGGTTGTCGCAATGGTCACTCTCAAGATGTATGGTAGTGTGGTTTGAACCTCAAACATCTTATAAGGACATTAAGTAGTGCCAGATCACTATGGTTATTCTCCCAATAGTAACAGGAAAAAGCAGACAACAATGAGAAGTTATTGCAGAATTTAGTTTTTAATATCTGTGTGTTTAAACAATGCCAAGAACAAACTGAGATGGAGTATGCGAAGGTATAAAATGAAACTAACTTTTTGATCAAATTTTATAATGGAGCACTAATAAGTAATAAACATGTTCTATTGCTTTTGTAGTTGAAGCATCAAGTTTGATGAGATTTATTGGGTCATTTAGCATTTTGTTGTTTTTGAAAGGCAACACACATTCATGAAACATCAAGTTCTTATGTTCTATATTCATTTTCACCCAGTCTTATTGAAATTTTAAGAGCCACACCTGGGGACGAACCGAACGTTTTAAGGAACTATCTAAACTGTTTGGTTAGAAGTTCGTTTATTTGATAAACAAATGATCGTCTAGTTAAATGAATAAAGATGAAAGTTTTGTTGTTTCATTTGCCTTCGTGAACGTTTGTTTGTTATTGTCCCTTCGTTTATGTGTGTTGTATGCTCATCTGTACTGTTTTACCATTTTGTTGTGTTAACTGAAGGACATGCCTGGGCTCATTTTCTTAACGAACAACACATAAACAAGAATCTATTTAAGTGTTCGTGTTTGTTCTTTCATTTGGTTACACTCGTGCATAACAAGGTTCAAGAAGGCTCCCTGCGACCTGCGTGTTTTTTGGTTCCTTTACAATGCCTAGACTCAATAGTAAGGTTTTAAAGATTGTTTGAATCATTGAGACCACTATTGTATATTAAAAAAAGTTGTTAAGGACAGACACTAATTGAAAATTAGATATGGTAGGTGTTGTTGAGACGACTTTCTTAACAACTCCATCTTTATATAGGTAATGATTGTGACATTCTTCATTTTTAAATTTAGAACCCGTTTAGACGGTTGGCCAGGAAAACAACTCCAATAATCTTTAACAACCTTATAATTTATGTCGTTTAATCATAAGTAGAAAATTTGAACATTTTCCACTTTGTAGTATCAATACTAGTATACTATTGTATTAGTTTTGCAATGATGAATATTTATGCAAAATGTTTCTCATATGAAGTGTAAACCTAAGAATCTATATTGTTTCTTTTGAGACATGTATATGATCACTAGGTAGATGGTGCTTAGTTCTGATCTAAACTTGATTCATGTTAAGACAATAGTAACAAATAATTGCAGTATTATATTATGATTGATAGGGAAAGCATAAGTTGGAAGAGAAAATGAAGTGAAAAGGTCAAATGAGGTGCCAACCTTGTCGAATATTATAACTTATATCCAACAAGACCCTTGACTTCGTTTACTGCTTACCTATTCAAACCAATTTAAAAAATATAAATTGGACAAATATTACTGTATTTAATTAGAGATATGGGTAGAGTATGAATTGAGTTGCACCAACCAACATCCAAATTGCCTTTCTTTTCTCCTAAATAATGTGATAATGACACATGTAACTATTGATATACTCCGTATGAAGTAAAAATTACTACTAGTAAATTATATGCCACGATAATGTGGTTGTCAAAATAAATTATTCCGGTATAGAAGAAGAGCTATGTTTTCATAAAAGGTGTTATGTTTGATCGGTGACTTTTGTGAATGTTTTTGTAAAACTTTTGTGGTTGTATTTGTTGAGTTTATGATATATAAAATACTGATAAACATAAAAGACATCAAGAAAGTGACGGAAGGACTTAAGATCATATGAATAAATTAATTAGCGAAAGTATGCGTATCTCTCTTGCGAATATCAAATCCTCGAGCAAGCAAACCACCCCGGCAAAGCAAACCAAAGAAATCTTATTGGTGTAAGAATAATGTCTTCACAACCAGCGTTCTTGTCTGTACACGTCTTATTAGCGATTCGATCACGAATCTTGGTTAACGATCACAATAGAATAACCAAACACCATTTATGCTCGAGGTCACCAGTAAATCCCTTCTGATGGGATTCACTCGTCGACCAAGAATAAGAGGAAGAAAAGAAGTTTGGCCTTCTCATGAAATCAAGTGTCTAAAGGATGAATACGTGGGGATGTATTTATAGCGCTATGGTAGATGTCGTATTCTTATGGTTTCCGATGTGGGATTCCATAGTTTGACCAAAAACAAGCCCAAAAGGTTCTAAACCGTCTCTTGGCTTATTCTTTCTTCATATCCGTTGACGTTTAACGACCAATAATCACTTTCGATAAGTCTTATCGCTCGTTTAGTCGTTTATTGTGAATTTAATAATTAAACATAATATTTTATATTAATTATTTAAACATCAGTCTCATCGTAAAGTGTCGATCAAAATCCCGGTCGCGAGTTCGAATTCGGACGTTTACGTCTTTGTAAATATATACATTTTCCAACAGTAGCATAGCTTATAGAAGAAACATATATCAATATATCAATTTTTATATATGATCCAACTGAATGCCGGTCGACACAATTCCCACATGCAATATTTAACAAACGCCGAATTTGAGCAAAACCGTTTTCGATACGACCAGGGGAAACATTAATCAACACCTACCTACGGAACGATGATGAGTGTTTTGTTGAAGTATCTCACCGCAAGGGTGGGATCTATAAAGTTTATATACTCCGTAATTGTTAAAGATCAAAGGGTGAAATCTCTGCCATACATTCCGCTTCCAATTACTTTAGTTAGATATTAAATTTACACAAGAAAGGGGCATTTTTGTCAAATATAAAAACCAATTTCCTTCCTTTTCACTTTCAACATACGTCGATCCAAAATTAAGGCAAAAACATTCTTCTCTCCACACATAAGAACATACCATAATCATCAATCAAATGGACATTTATCATCAAATTCGTTCGAAAATATTCAATTATACTCGATGTCATTACAAAATCTTCGTAGTCGGACAAAATTATGAAAAATCACAGCTCGAAATTCATCAAAATTATCAAAACGACGAGCAAAGATAAAAGCGAGTGTGGGGTGTTGAATAAGGTCTAGAAGGTATGCATGTTGAAGGCGTTGAGCGAGTTTAGATTTTTGAAGCAAGGTCTTGAGGGTATGAATGTTGAAGATGTTCATATTGTTTAAAAATAGACGTAGATGATGAAAACAAAGAGTTAGAACATGTTAAAGACAAATCACATGTGATTAGCTTAATTTTGTTTAGTTATGATTATATAAATACGTTATTATGAAACGTAATACTATTTATATTTAGAAATGAGTAAATTATTTGTGTTTCGCACAGTATAGAGTTAAAATTGAGTCTGCAAGTATCACGAGTCACATGTTATTGAACAAGCATCAAAAATCGCACGGGATCGTAAAACAAGTCATATATAAAATCTCATAAGTTATGTCTTTTGCCCTGTGATTAAAACAAATTTTGATATACACTTTTAGATCTTATGAGCACACTTACACCAAAGTTTAATCAACTATATTATATCATTACATCTAGTGACTTTGAAATGACATATCACTCAAAAGGTATCGACAAAGGTATTACTTATCATAAACAATTGATTCTAACTACAATCGCAAGTGATTTTGCATAAATCGGATTTTGCGTAAATCACAATGATTTTTGGTAAATTACAAGTAATTTTGCATAACATGGACATATCTCAAAATTTAGTAAGTAACCATTAGCTTTTGTTATCTGACAGATTTGTGAGTTGGATTAATGAGATGATATATAATGAAACCGACTTCAAAAGCTTCAACAAAATTATGTGGAATATGTTCATGGAACCGTTGAAAATTTTAGGAAGAGTGGGTAAACTTAATTAGAGATTTTGGCCTAAAAGAATATAAGTGGCTGAGAAATATGTTTACATATCAACCCCAAGTTCGAACCAAGAAAAGAAATGCTGATGTTATGAAAAGAAGACTAATACTCAATTACTCATACTATAAAAACTTGTTCGTTAGATTTAAAGGGAAAGTTGACTACACAAGTCATGCATACTTGAACAATGTTGCAATTTTGCTTAGATGTAATTTTTAGTTTCCAAAAAATCTAAAGGGGTCCGATTGTCTTTGGATGTAACTTTAAGTTTCCAACATATTATTAATTTTATTTAGTTGTGAATCGTTACTTAAATTAAAACTTTAAGATGTGGATTGTTACTTAAATTTAACTTTGATTGAACATTAATTTGTTATCTTCTTTACTAATCTGTCTAAAGTTTTTGGTTATATTTGTAGGTCCAATATCACATTTTTTTTAAACCACATGTTACGATATTTGGTACATAAGGAACATGAACTGTAATGCATGTGATTTGAGCTACAATAACATTTGATTTATATATCCAATTGTGAAAATAAATGACTAAGAAATATACTGAAAATGTGTTAAGAACCCCACATTTGTAAGGCAGAAAAAATCTGAAAAGCTTATCAAGAATATACTCAAATCCAAACATGCGATTTGTAAGACAAATGGTGTTAATTTGATATACATGAGCATTCAGGATTTCATGCTCCATGTCATCATTCATATCTTTCTAGTTCACCTGACTTCACATGCCAATGTGCTACTTTTCTTGATAGTGTATTTGAATTTCTTTTTAGTTCTTGAGTTTCTTGATAATTGATTTCTTATCGATATGCAAAACCAATACAACAACTTGTCTATGGTAATCTACCTAGATCTATTAAGAACCGGTCCTGGTTCTCTTACCCGCAACATTGAGGGTCGGAGAATGTTTGGTTAAGAGAGACCATCGACAACAAAATTGTAGAATTTCAATGTTGCACTTCTTTTGTTGAGGAATTTGATCGTTATACTCTTAGATATGGTACTTGAACGGTTGAGCATATGATGTTGCTTATAAAAAGCATTCTTCAACACTATTTTGTGTTGATGCGCTAAGTTGACAGTCATGTTTGCGATCACTATTACCATCATGATCAGCTTAATGTCAAAACCATTTTCCGGATGTTATATACGTTAGGAAAAAGTAAAATGAGGTAAAGGAGAAGTGAGAAAGTGACTTGCAGTGGAGTTTCAAGACGGGGAGTTCAAGGTCAAAGAATTATCAAGATTAGTCGAGGAAAAGATTCTAATTGTGGAAAGTGGTGGTAAAGAAACGATTTGGAATAAGTTGGCGCGAAAAAGTAAACATATTCGTGTGGAGAGCTTTAAAGGGTAGACTTCCGTGCGTGTGGAGCTCGATAGAAGAGGTGTGGACTTGATTCGGTTCTTTGCCCAAGTTGTAATAATGTTGTTGAAACATGTGCTCATAGTTTGGTCACCGTGATCTTGCTATGAGTGTGTGGTTCAAGATTTTTAGTTAATGGAAGGTAGGGATCGTTAATCTTTCTCATTGATGAATATTTTTCATCATACGGAAACGTAAATGTCCCTACCAATATTTCTCGTGTTTGGCAAGCGGTTATTTGGACATCCGGCTACTTCATTTGGAAAGAAAGAAATGCACGTGTGTTTGGAAAGAAAGTGTCGAGTACTAATAAAATTGTTCAAGACATTCAATTAAAAAGCTACGAGTGGATTGTGAGAAGATCGAATAAATACAAAGTGATAGATTGGCTGGTTGTTTGATCCTATAAAATGTCACCATGAATGAATGTTATGCTCGGTTCGTGTGTTTTCGATCCGCAATCAAATCAGAAGACTCGGTGTGGCAAAGAATTTTGTGTGTTATCTTGGTGTGTCATTCTCTATTATCGGTGAGTCGCAATCTTGGTTACATTTAGTCTACAAGATCGATGTCAAGAATGTTGGTTGCATGTTAGAGTCAAGGAAAAAAGGAAATGCAAGTGGCGCCTCAAGAGTGAGTAAAGAATTGTGATCGATCTGCAAGTTCGTGTCTGCAAAATCATTTTAGTTGTGATTGTCTTGTAGGTTATATGGTATTGATAATCAAAGATTGCTTGGATAATTCTTGAATCGTGTAATAGTCCACTTTCCGATACAATATTTCTACCCTATTAATTGCCTTGGGTTACAAGAAATTTGTATAGAGATAAGACAAGAATGAACACTCAAATTTAAAAGAAGAAAGAAAGAAAAACATGGAGAATTTGATGTATGTGTTGATATGATTGTTCATATATGAATGAAAGACCAAAATGATGTCTATATATAATAGACAAAGTGACTTTTCATTAAAGTCATACCCTTTCATGAATGGTTATCTTCAAAGTAACTAACTTTAAAATAAATTTCTGCAACAATTAATAGTGACAGTTTTTCTGTCACTATTGCCAATAGTCACCATGTATTAAATTGTTATGACATCCTAGTGACGAATTTTCTGTCACAAACTTTACCATTCATTATATCCGAAATCAAGTTAATTAGTTTATACAAGTGTGACCGCACCTCCTAACTTGTATTAGAACTTAACTTGAAATCACTTTGGTCTCGGGTAAATCACCATTACATAAAATGTTTGACGACACTAAAATCACCAACAATCCTCCCCCATTTTAGTGTAATCCTTGATTTCCCAATTAATCAAAACAAATCAAACTTATGCATAAATGAAATGTCGTGACGATTGAATTTCACATTAGTACATTACACATTCCAAATATTCGAATACCAGGGTGTCGCTTAGGATTGAACCCTGGGAATTCATTATGAATACACGAAGATAATGTACACAAAAGTTTATTTCTCCAATGTTTATACTTGACGCTTTACAAGCCATGCGTCCATATCCATTCACGAGTATATACAAAGCCAAGTCCAAGCTTATTGAAGCGGCAAAACTTCATACTCACATAGGTAGTTTCTTTTAATCATGCCCTGCATTGCACTTTTTCAAAAGAACTATTAAGAAGATAAAACTTCAACCTCTTTATCTTGCAGGTCCGAACACATTCCTTGGGATAGTAAAACATGTGTTCCAATCTCTAAGTGTGAGCTTTCCACATTGAATTCAAGCTTCTAACGTTGTATTAGAAGGGAATTGGGTGTCTCACCATTAGAGAATTTAAATGGACTTTTCAATCCTTATCGATAGTTTAACTCACTATCATAATGCATTGAACATGGTAACATTAACTACTAAACATAATACCATATGTTTATAAAGTTATTAAACCATTATACCTCTTTAGAACAAGAAAACAACGAATCATGATGCAATTGTTGAATACGTTGTACAACTTTTTCCTTTGATCACAAGATATTACATTTATACCAAGTGTAAAATCCAACACTTTATTCCCTTGTAATCATCTTGATCAATTATCCAACTTACATCAATATATCCTCATAATACTCAAAGGGTCCACGTTGTATTCTAAACCTTAAGCCATGGTTCCATTCAAGAATACTTGAAATAGTAACAGGCAAACATATCATTTAGATATAACTAAACGATATATACCCAACT
Source organism: Chrysanthemum lavandulifolium (assembly GCA_022545495.1). NCBI lineage: Eukaryota > Viridiplantae > Streptophyta > Magnoliopsida > Asterales > Asteraceae > Chrysanthemum > Chrysanthemum lavandulifolium. The sequence continues at coordinate 78,418,062 of CM040238.1, read as the reverse complement.
GTTGATAAATTGTCTAAAATATTCACTAGACAAAATAAACACATTACGTTTTGGGTAAATAAACTTTTGCCTCCTTTAATAACAAACTGTTCAATTTTAAATATGTAAGTTACATCATGCCCAATGATTAATATTTGTAACTTTTACAAGTTTTCTCCACAAAATTAATCGATACATGAAGGACCTACTAATCAAAATACTGGTTACACATCATAACATACCGATCATATTGATAGGTAAAACACCTTTACAGTTTTAAACATATATACCCGTTCTATTACAAATGATATATAGCCGACAACCAATAGATCATGTTAAATATACATGCATGATGTTAACTTGTCGATTAACCAATTTTTCATGCAATCCTAGTATGCTATAGTATATCAAAGTTTCACACATGTATTTAAACAATATATCAAAGTTTCACACGTGTCTAATATACTAAGCATGATCATTGATTGACAAGATTTATGATAAAATTTAACAACCTCGAGATTACTGTGTTAAACTAATCCAGATCGGAGGATCGATCACATGGGAGATCATTGTTAACATTATAAACAATATCCATGTTTATGTAGTTCACATATCTCCGGCCAATATAACCGCCATAATTTATGTTTACCCACCAAAACGTCATTCGATTTCAACCGAATGATAGTTTACCAATCAAATTTGCATTGGTTAGGCAACAAAACATAAATTATATTTCTAATGTGAATAAAACATTATTTCATGTATACTCGTCATCCATTGCCTTGCACTTGTTGATAAATATCAAAATATTATAGCAAATATTAAATAAACCAAATCAACATGCATGTGGGGGTTCAATACATAGACAAGCATACAATTCTCTGTTTAACTAGTTATTCAATTGCAATTCTTTATCACCGTCAAAACATATACCAAAGCAAGAAAACTCATTTCATAGAACTTCAGATCAGATTTTGGCGGTTAGCAATCAGTTACCCGCCAAATTCATATGCAAAACAAAATAAAAGAATCTAATCTTTTATAATCTTACCATACGCATGTCTTGATTAATAATTATCATCAAGTTTCACATGCATATATTATATATATATACTAAACACATTTGGCCACTGAACGAACGCTGGCTACGAAACGAGAACGCTGATGCGTGATAAAGATCACGCGCGAATAGTAATGCAGCGCGAACAAGGCGCAAAAAAAAAAAAAAAAAAACTTTAAAATTCATTCCTCAATAAAATGATCGAGGCAACGACTCGCGTCGCAACGCGGCTTAACCCGCTTAGTTATATATGTAATAAAAATAATCATTTGCGTGTTTTCTGTGATTTAACATATATGCAATCCTATGATCATTTCCATTCACACAAATTTGTGTTTCTTATAGATTATCATGCAAGATCAATTTATAATCAACTTAACAGGGTTTCATCAAATCAAGTATGACTTAATTATATTTTAGAACAAGACATATAAAACCCATAACAGAATCACTTTCATACCATGCGTATATCAATGAAGAAAATAAACATAATTCACTTACTTGCAATCAAATACGGAATTTATTGTTCCTTATGGTGGTGAATCTCCCAAGACTAAGTCAACGAAACTTCTTCATTATATGTATGGTATATCAAAAAATATCATCCTCCAATATCGTCTGTTTCTAACTTTTCTTTTCTATCACAGATTCGCCAATCTTTGATCATCACGTCGAATATATTGTATCAGTTTGTAGGTTATATGGGTATTGATAATCAAAGATTGCTTGGATAATTCTTGAATCGTGTAATAGTCCACTTTCCCGATACAATATTTCTACCTATTAATTGCCTTGGGTTACAAGAAATTTGATAGAGATAAGACAAAGAATGAACACTCAAATTCTAAGAAAAGAAGAGAAAGAAAACATGGAGAATTTGATGTATGTGTTGATATGATTGTTCATATATGAATGAAAGACCAAAATGATGTCTATATATAATAGACAAAGTGACTTTTCATTAAAAGTCATACCCTTTCATGAATGGTTATCTTCAAAGTAACTAACTTTAAAATAAATTTCTGAACAATTAATAGTGACAGTTTTTCTGTCACTATTGCCAATAGTCACCATGTATTAAATTGTTGCGACATCCTAGTGACGAATTTTCTGTCACAAACTTTACCATTCATTGTATCCGAAATCAGTTAATTGGTTTATACAAGTGCACTCCGCACCTCCCAACTCAGATAGAACTTAACTTGAAATCACTTTGGTCTCGGGTAAATCACCATTACACAAAAATGTTTGATGACACTAAAATCACCAACATGTCTTGTGTTTGCATTGGCTGGAAATGATTCTTTGGTGGCTCAGGTATATGAGGTCTTTGTTTTAGTCTTGTGGGCCTGGGTTGTCAAAGTTTAATAAGTCAATGTTATTCACTTGTTTTTGGTTGGAACCATGTCTACAATATTGTGGTACCATGTTTCAACTTTCAAGTCTTCTAGTGTATGGTAATTTTGGGATATAGTGTGTCTGATACTTGATAGTTCTTGTGAATGTATTTGTACTTTGGGTCCCATCCTCTTTAATTAACTTGATTATTCGAGGTGATACTTTGTCAGATTTTTTCTTTTCGTATTTATAAAGGATTTTTAACTTGCGCCTGGCAAGACACGTATTAGTTGATAAAAAGACATCGGCCCGCGAGAAAGGACGCGATCCGCGAAAGTCTTTTTTGATCCGCTGTCTTTCTCTCAGACCCAGTCCTTTTATGTCTTAACTCTTGCTTTGCGCACATGTTAGACAAACCCTTTATAAAATTGTTGACTTTCTAAAAAAAAATACAGCTGCCTCATATCTTTTTATCTTATTTTGGTTTTACTCTTTTATATGAACTTGTGTACAATAGCTTTTTTGAAAACTTAATGATGCGCACATGCATAATATGTGGATGTTATATTAAATTGTTAAAACTATTAGTTTATAATCTTAAAATTTTAGTATACAATTTGTGTAAGTGTGAAAATTTAGTATGAACAACTGATATTAATATTGATACCTTGAATTCGAGGTGTTAAATGGTTAAACTAAACCTAGCCGACTTGTTTTAAAGTTCACTAAGTCATTCCAAAAAGTTTTTCCTACAATACAAAAACCTTCTCAATTGACTTTGTAAAATAGCAAAAAGTTATTAAAGTTTTACGACATGGACGCTTCTTGAGAAAAAGATTTTGCACCCACAACCTAGTTTTTGGCTATGCAGTGATCATGTTGAGCCAAAACACCTTGATTTTGAATACAACCTGGTTCACCATCGAGCGGAGGATACACCGTGAAACACAAAACAAACAAAATCTAGCAAAAGTTATTAGGACTTGATAATTCCATAGTTTTAAGGGGAAAGTCGAAAAGGTGTGATGGTGATTTTAATAATATCAACTATTTTAAATGTTTTTTTGCGCCTAAAACAAAGTTGTTTTCTCAATTATCCCGATAAGGATTTCTAATATCAATAAGGTCGAAATGCTTTACACGAAGTAACCTTACACAATTTAAGCAAAATATCTAAAATTATCATCACACCATAACCCATAATTCTAACAAGGTGAAGCAACAAGGGGATAATTTTTCTTTTTACTCATTTGTGCTAGATTTTATTGATAGTAATAGTAAAAATCCTTTCAAAAACAACTGGGAAAAAATTAAATCATTCATTCGTGAGAAAGAAAAGAGTGTAAGAAATCGAGAGAAATGAGAATCAATGATAATATTCAAGTCGTCCGATCACAAGAACCAATATCATCCCCTGCTTGAATTACGTGGCCTATAACGCTGATGAAGGGAAGGCCGTTAACTGTACTCACGAAAGCCAATTGAATTTCTTCAGAAGTCGCTTCGGGTTGTCGACCCTGCTGGCACGATCGTACATACTTTCTTCAAATTTACTCCTAATAATGTTTGCAAGGTCGGAGGTCCTTTCTACCTTGGTAGAATCCAAGCACCTCTCTACCTGTGTAGTTAAGCTATTCACGACTCAACCTTCCCATACACCTTGGAAGACGATATTGAGACCCATAACCCGTAAAAGACAATATTGAGAGTTACTTTACTTTACTTTAGTTTATATCATCTAGACATCTACGTAGTTGATTGCAATTTGCATGTAAATTGGTAACAACTAATTAATTGCATGTCCAGAGCACGTTTCTATAACAATAAATCTAATTAGGGAAATGCTAACAAAAGCCCTAAGGGCTGTTGATAACAATAAATTTTTCACAAAATCTCCTTATATTAAGACATATTCAGAAACATATTTTACATTTTTCGCTTATATGACCAATGGAAAGAGTGAATTGAATTTGTACGTGCGAAATAATAGAAAGTTAGTGATTTTGGATGATTTATAATGATTTTATTTGGACATTGTGAAATGTCTTAACATAAATTTCAGAAATTAGATGTTAATAACAACCCTAAAGATTACCGTTAGCAAAACCCAAATGGAACAAAAAATATGGTGACCATAAAATGTATAACAAACAATTACGTCACCATTATGGGTTTCAGCTCTATACAGGTACAAAATGTAGAGAAACCGTTATGTTTTAGTAACTAAATTTAGAAAAGCACATAATAAATGTTAAATATATTTTACCCTTCATCATATATAATATGATATATATCTTCTTCACACATTTTATATCCTCCTCCTACTTCTCTACATTTTTGCACTTCAAAAAATGAATATCCTCAAATGGTTGAAGAAAATGTTTTCTCAAAAGAAAAGCTTTGGTGTACGGTCTCGAGATCTTGACAAACCGGCTGCTTGTTCAACTTATGTTGTTCGTTGTGATGAGCTTTTTGTTTCTTCACGGGCTGAATTCGATCATGTTGGTTTCTTGGTTAGTAGTGTTGGAATTTTATACTCATAACAATTATACATAAAACAAATAACATCATCAAAGCAAGCAAGATAATAGTGAATAATATATGTAATTAATTAACCAAACAAGAAAGTCACAGACTTTTAAGAATTCAAGAATCAAACGATTATGTGATCAAGTAACAAAACCCAAAACCCTAAATTAGGGTTTATACAAAATCGTCCAACCCAAAAAATCGACCACCAAGGATTACAAGCTCAAGTGTGCTTGCTGCTTCGTTTCAGACACACGCATTAATAGCGATTTGACGTGGAGAGTTTGGTTCCTTGAATCACTAATAAACCAAACACTTTATCTTTGAGCTAAGCAAAATCGAAACACCCTCGAGGTGAGGGTATTCGATCGCCACACAAAGAGGAGAGGAGAAGGAGAAATTAGGTTATCAAAGTGATCCAAGGTTAGTAATAATGAATACATTGATATGTATTTATAGTTAACATATCTTGAAGTACAAGTTTGAGTGGGTTTGCTGGGAACCTCCACCGATCGGCCAAAGCATCCCAAAGGGATTCTAGAACTTTCCCGACTTTACAATTTCATCTCTAGTCCTTCTAGTTAATATTTAACGCATAACCAAACCTCGTTAATTATTTAACTATCGTTATGTTTTATTTAGTGATTAATAATTAATAACAATAACGCTTTATTTATATTAATTATGTACATCAATTCTCATACGCGTGTGTAATCTCAAGTCTCGAAGTTCGAATCCGACATACTATTATTTAAATATCCATTAAAACCTTTCACCCCCACTGATATTACTAAATATAGTAATGACATTGGTTAGTCTAGCTTTCACACGCCAACGCCCTGCATCGAATCGAGCATGGTCTCCTCGAAAACCATTTAATGATTCATCATTTTACTTATCCTTTGTTACTAATACTACATTAACTATGAATATGGATCAAGTCATTTCATAAGTTAATATTCTGCTTTCGTTGTATATGATCGAACAAGATTACCAAATCATCTCGAACGTATTCCAGATAGATCTTGGGTATGGCCATACAAACATCTTGTCAACCCTACGAGGCCCAAATATAGTATTATGCTTTGAAACAAATTCAAAGGAACAAATTCTCTTGACTACAAACATAACTCATGAATTTTGCAACACTTCCAAAATAGCCTTATAACTACCGCCACGGATAACAAGTTAGACTATCTTACACAAATGCACTACATTCATATCGCTTATCCGCATCTCAAGTCTAAGGATAAACACTTCATGATATACTTAATGATAAAATCCAAAAGTATCATCATGTAAAGTCGGGATGAGTCCTATATTCAATTCATTGAATATCATGAAATCCTGGTATGTCCCACGCATCAATATACTTTAAAAGTATATTCTACTAAAACTCGATTTGTCTTAATTCAATGACATTCCCACATCATTGATCGACAACGGACTATTTAGAATAACATAAGTTATTCATGGATTAAACATGCAAATATAGGATATAATATTAAGAAAATGAAAATAAACATAAACAACTATTTTATTTCATTAAAGTAATATTTGTTCATAACATCCTTTATCCAAATACTAATCACAGACCGCATGAAACTACTAGCTAAACTAAGTCCTATCCCATCAAGATGGTCAAGAAGTTTATCTTTTGGCAAAGGTTTCGTAGCGGATCAACTAGATTTTCATCCGTATGAACTTTGAGTAGATTGATTTCACCTATGTCGACTTGTTCTCAACATAGTGATATCGACGAGGAAAATGTCTGCGCCTTCATGACTCCAGCTCATTGGCAAATGTTATTGCAGAGTTGTCACAATACACATTTAGAGGTAATTGATCGAGGGCATTACTCCGAGTCCCGAAATGAATTTCCTAATCCAAACAACCCATCGCAGCTTCACCAGCACTATGTACTCGTCTTCAGAATAGACATCGCAATCGTTGTTTGCTTCTTGCTCTTCCAACAATCGCTTCCTCCATTAATGACAAAGACATAACCCGTCTGAGACTTCAGATCATCTTTATCGCTTTGAATGACGACGAAAACCCAGAACATCAAGTTCGTGATCCGATTTCCTCCATACACTAGAAACATATCTTTAGTAGCCCTTAGATACTTAAGAATGTTCTTAATAGCTTGCCACCTGCTTCACACCGGGTTCTGTTGATACCGATCGGTAATGTTCTCGCAAACGCCACATCGTGCCTTGTACATCTCACGATACATGATAGATCCCACAACCAAGCATAAGGAACTTTCCTCATGTATTCCACCTCAAAGAAAGTGTCGACGCGATAGTTTATTACTTAAGCCATGTTCAACTTGCATCGCAAAATATCCCTTCTTGGAATTTTGCATACTAAATCTCTTCAAGATTTTATCAATGTAAGATCTTTGGCTTAGTCCAATTAACCGCCTTGATCTATCTCTCAGAGATCTTGATTCCCGAATAAATGCCGCCCCTAAGTCCTTCATAGAAAAGCACTCTCCAAGATAAGACTTTACATCTTGCATACTTGGAATGTCTTTTCCCATGATCAATATGTCATCGACATATAAGACAAGGAAAATAACATTACTCCCACTAGCTTTGTGATACACATGGCTCATCAAGATTTTGAGTGAAACCAAATTTCTTGATTTCTTCATCAAACTTCTTGTTCCATTGCCTCGATGCTTGCTTCAACCCATAAATGGATCTTTGAAGTTTGCATACACGCCGAAACTTTGATTCATTAAACCCTTCAGTCGCGCCATATAGATGTCCTCATCTAGGCGACCGCTAGAAGGCATTCTGACATCCATTTGCCATATCTCATAGTCATAGTACGCAGCTATGGCTATAAGAATCCTAATAGCTCTAATGTCCACACAGAGAAAATGTCTCCTCGTAGTCTACCCCATAGGTTCGAGTATAACCTCGAGCTACAAGACGAGCTTTATAGGTGTGTGCATTGCCATCCATGTCGGTCTTTATCTTAAAGAGCCACTTACTTCCAACTACCTTAGCATTCGAGGTAAGTCAACCTCATCCGCACTTCGTTATCTTTCATGGATTGCATTTCCCCATTCATTGCAACTCGCCATTTTTCCTTTTCGTGACTCATCATGGCGCCTTTATAGTTAGCAGGTTCACCAAGATCCCCTAACATATTTTCCTCGCCCTACGCTGAGACATAGACGTCAGTGCACGCCAGAGTCCTCGGATTCACGAATGGGAACCACTTCAATCTCGTGGAACGCCTGCACTTTCGTGTTCTACTTGAGGTTGGCTAGTGTTTCGTAAGGTGTTGTATCTTCTTGATCATCTTCCGTGATCATAAACCTCCCATCGAATTCATGAGATATGAGATCCTTTTCAAGAAAGTCTCCATACCTAGCAACAATTATTTTGTTTTCGTGGAAAGTAAAGTAGTAACCCATAGTTTTGGGTATCCTATGAAGACACACTTTAATGATCTTTGTTGCAGCTTATCGCCAGAGTCACGCTTAACAAACGCCTCACAACCCTGCACCTTTAAGTAAGACAAGTTGAGGTTTCCCATACCACACTTCATAAGGAGTCTTATCAACCTTCTTAGTTGGAACCATATTCAATATGCGAACAGCTAGCTTCAAAGCATAATCCCAAAAGGATAAGGGAAGAGTAGTAAGATTAAACATCGATCGCACCATGTCTAGCAATGTACGATTCCTTCTCTCGATACACCATTTTGTTGTGAGTATATGGAGATGCGAGTCACGGACAATACCACACTCGACTAGATAATCTTTAAACTCTCGCTTAAATATTCACCACCTCATCGATCGAAGAGCTTTAATCTTCTTTCCTAGTTGCGCTCTACTTCACTCTTAAAAACCTTAAATGTTTCAAAGACTTCATGTTTATGTTTAAGTAAATAAACATAACCATAACGATCGAAATCATCAAGAAGGTTAAGTAGCTAGCACCCTTTCTTGACACATGTCTTAGTGGTCCACATACGCCAAGATGTATCACACCAAGAAGATCGAAGCCCTTTCTAAACTATTTGTAAAGGTTTCTTGGTCATCTTCCCGTGATATGCAAGATTCGCATTTATCAAATGATTCATCATTGATGTCTTGCAAAGCCCATCGTGTTGCAAATTGTTGCACGCTTTCTTACCTATATGAGCAAGTCTACAATGCCAAAGAAATGAAGAATCCAAATCACCTTTGATTCTTTTATTATTGATGCTAAAGATGTAATTATTTTTATCAACAATATCAAGTTAAAAGTTCAATATGATCTCAAATTTACCATGTATCCAATGAACCAATAATAGCCATTCATTTTTTATTATGATAACTTTCACCCTTTTTTAAAAATTAAATATCTCGCAAACCGTTAATCGTTACGCCGATAAAAATTATACCATCGCGACGAGAATTAAATTATCTTTCTATAGATATGCACTACTATATATTTTTAACCATTTTTTTCAAAATTTGGTCAACAAAATCATATATGATTTGTGAAAATCATATATGATTCGATTTTTACGAATCATATATGATTTTGAGAATCATATATGATTCGTAAAATCATATATGATTCATAAAATCGAATCATACATGATTTTGAAAATCATATATGATTCAGAAAATCATATATGATTTTTCTGGACGAATTTTTGAAAAAATGTTTGTTTAAAATATATAAAGTGCATATCTATAGAAAGATTATTTAATTCTCGTCGATGGTGTATTTTTATATTTTGAAAATTTACCGCTTGTAAGATATGTTGTTTTAAAAAAAGGTGAAAACGATTTTATTAGTTTAGATAAAAATGGAGGCTATGATTGGTTCATTTGTTCTACGACAAATATGAGTTTATATCGATCTCAACTCACGCAAATCAATTTCAAACACACCATTTATCGGAATAACAATAAAGTAAAAACATCATTTAAAGAAATGAAATTCCATAATCAAGAAATGTATGAACGAAACCAATATCTTTTAACAAGGAAATGTAAACGACACCCTAACAATGGAAGGCGCGTGATGACAATCGTTTAACGACAAGATTAAACCCAAGGTAAACTAAATCAAACGCGCTTATAGCTTCAACGATCGCATGTGCTCCATTACCCACGCAGGGTATTGTCGTCCATATGCAAGCTTCCTTGCTCCTCTAAGTCCTCGCAGCAGTATTACATATGTGAATACCACATCCAAGATCATATACCTGAGAATTTATTTTACGAGGAAAAGCAATAATTCTATCATCAAAGAGTACTGGCATCGCCACATGCAAGATTTTTATACCTCTTATTCCGAACTCATCAAGGTACAATGGGACAATTCCTCTTCCAAAGGTCCAATCAAGGCAGTGATGACAAGCTCGATCCTTCGGATTCTCACTCACTGTTGGGAGGGTACTTGGTTCTTCCGATAAGTCATAACTTGTTTTCCTTATCGCCTTTACCCTTACCTTTCCCTTTCTTGTTCGCAATGCTTATTAGGCTTAGAAATTCTACCCTTCCGATGGTCAAACCGCAGTGTGAGGCCTTCGGCAAACCTTTTCGTAATCAACGAGCATTGCATGTACCTCATCGACCGCCTTCCCCGCAATGCATATTATAATTGCATCAAACCATCAAATTCCTTGTTAAGGATCCGTTGATCGTGCCAATTTGTATGTCATTAGGGTAGACATAGTTCAAACGCCCAACCGGTCCATGTAACTCATCATTTCCGTGCGTTGGCGCTACAGTTTCCCTTCTCCTCGCTTGCAACTATGAAGAGCATCAATCAAGTCATACAAATTTCTACAACAAAGCTTTTCAAACAACCTTGCAATTCTTCCAAAGATGAGATTAGGAAGTAATTCTCAAATTGCTTTTGCAAGCTTGAGTTCATACCCCGAGCATAATGCGGCGACCTCATTATACTTGTCATACTCAGACACATGCACTCGTGCTTCAGAAGAGATCACCGCAGTTCGGAGGACAAGGCGAGGTCAACAATTGAGTCTTTGGCAACCTCAAGACAATTACGAGTCACTGATACCAATCATTGAAATTAGCTACTAAATAATTTCTCGATCAAACATAGATTTGAACGACGAGGCTAGTGCGAGAGATTCACTGAGCCATTTCTACGTAAATAAAAGTTCAAAAGTTAGTACTTTCGATAAGTAAACATTCAAGAAAATAAAATACCCTTTGGTCAATATTCATATTAACCATAGAATTTTCCTTGAATTTTGGATCCTCATTATCATAGTTCCACCACATTAGTTGAACTGCTAGTGGTGAAAGTATAGAATAGGTAATCGTTGAAAACGATAATTGACAAACAAGTTTTCAATTCCAAAAATTATGGGATTTACAATTTTGCCAAAACAATTAATGCAAACGAAGCATGTTTTATCCCATCTTATGCCTTAAGTTATAGGTCTCACTAACTAACTTAATTAAGTTGTCTAATTTAGAAACCGCAAATCATAAAGCCGAGGTCTCACACAACAAAATAATTCACCTCGTTATTGTAATCTAGATCAAGGTCTCACATAACTAAATTACAACTTCAAGTGTTTCATATCATTAGATGGCATAAACTTAAATTTAAAGGGTACAATTTTGATGTGTAATCAAAACTTATGTATAAAGAAGCATGCATACAACTTTATAACATAAAATTTTCAAAACTTACTAAAAGATTTTAATTGCTAAGATTGAATTCTACAAAGTTTTAATCGATGCGCTGAGAAACTTACAACTTTGCACTAAGATGCTTCAGACATAGAATGGTTATACTAGGTAGCTCCAATCGAACGCATAAAGGCGAGAGACTGTAAGTCACCAAGCATAACCTTAGACATCCATTCAAAGGACTATGCTCACTCTTAAATACCCTTTATAGTTTGTTCTAGCAAGTGAGCCGCTCTAACCATTAAGTACAACAGATCACGATTAAAAGTTCAAGAATAATTCTTAGATAACAAATCAATTTCGCCATTATTTAGTCCATTTAATTTTCTATTCATAAAAACCCTTTTGCTTACTAACATGTCAAAACAATATATAAACAAAAAGCATTTTAATAAAATTAAACACACTCAAATAATATAAACATATAACTAAACAATTTAACATATGTAAAACAATTAGCCACATGCATAATTATTTCAATAAACCTAATAACAATTCTAGGCGAAATAAATGCATACATTAACTAGGACTTTCATCTCGCAAGGTAGATGAGCTACATACATCGACAAGTCGATCATGTAGTCGGGTTAATAGTATACCAATTAGCACATAATCTAATTTTATTAGTTATAATTGAGGTCTTCCCAATTTTATAATTATTAAATAAATAAAACATGTGTGTATCACTTAACAATTAATCAATATACAATAAACAATACTCCATGGCAAAACATGCATGTTCCACCATGGATTCCGTGATAACAATTATCACCCAAGATACGATATTACATGTCACATAACAATTATTCATTAATTTAACCACATAAAATAAGCATGCAATCCTAGGGTTTCTACAAGTTTTACAAAATTAAAACCTAATTAAATAAATATTAGGGTAATCGACCCATATATATAAAATTAGGGTTTCGAATTCAAAACCCTAGAAACCATAAAAAACATGCAAATAATCATAAAGATTCAATTTTTATGTGTTTCGATAATTAATTACATCATATTAACTACCGTGATGCCACCGTTGGAATTTTATACTCATAACAATTATACATAAAACAAATAACATCATCAAAGCAAGCGTGAAGACAATAGAATAATATATGTAATTAATTAACCAAACAAGAAAGTGCGACTTTTAGCAATTCAAGTAATCAAACGATTATGTGATCAAGTAATAAAACCCAAAACCCTAAATTAGGGTTTATACAAAATCGTCCAACCCAAAAATCGACCACCAAGGATTACAAGCTCTGTTGCTTGCTCTTCGTTCTTGCACACACGCATTAATAGCGATTTGATGTGAAGCTGTTTCCTTGAATCACTAATAAACCAAACACTTTATCTTGAGCTAAGCAAAATCGAAACACCCTTGAGGTGAGGGTATTCGACCGCCACACAAAGAGAGAGAGAAGGAGAGAAATTAGTTATCAAAGTGATCCAAGGTTAGTCAATAATGAATACATTGATATGTATTTATAGTTAACATATCTTGAAGTACAAGTTGAGTGGGTTTGGGTTTGGAACCCTCCACCGATCGGCCAAAGCATCCCAAAGGGATTCTAGAACTTTCCGACTTTACAATTTCATCTCTAGTCCTTCTAGTTAATATTTAACGATCGCTAACCAAACCTCGTTAATTATTTAACTATCGTTATGTTTTATTTAGTGATTAATAATTAATAACAATAACGCTTTATTTATATTAATTATGTACATCAATTCTCATACGTAATGCCAAATCCCAAGCCTCGAGCTCGAATCCGGACATACTATTATTTAAATATCCATTAAAACCTTTCAAGTAATTATCATCTTGCTGCTCAAAATCACTTCTCCACGAGAACAAACATTTTTCTTTGACATGCTGAGAAAATGAAGAGAAAGAAAGATGATTGTTTGTTTACAACATTTTACACTTTAGACTTGCAATATGTAATCACTTTTTTCTTGAGCTTGAAGGTTTTGTTATTTGCATACATATGATATATTCATTGCATATGTGCACATGTTTATGGCTTCTAAACTTGACCTTTATACCATAGTTAAATTTCAAAAAATTGAAATGAGCTCAGAGTGAATTGTATTTCATTATCATAAACAAAAAATGGTACAAGTTAAAGACAAATGATTAGATACACAAAGTTAAACACAAAACGAATATACAAATCACGGTCTAACGGTCTCACGGTGTCATTAGTGAAGCTTGAAAAATGCCATAAGAGGTTCATACACAACTTGTTTAGCATTTGTGGCCATAACAAAATCAGCATGAGCATAATCGGTTATGAATTGAACCACAATCTTGTCTTGATCGTGATCTTTGAGTGTTCTTAACAAATGCTTCATATCTTCTACATCGGAAAGTGCATCAGCACCACCATGGCTGAGGAAAAGTGGGACGTTTTTTGGTATGTTTGCGATGTTGTAAGCAGGAGGCGTGGATTGACCGTAGCGCCTTCTATTTTCGCCTGCATCCTTATAATCATACATTTGAATCGTTCCTTCTCTTATCACTATATTTTAGAATTTAGAAATTCAAATCATTTGATATGATACTCATAAACCTTAAAAGACAATTTAGGGAAAGAAAAAAAAAATAACTTACTCTGGGCTACATGCATCATGTTCTTTGTAGAGCTCGGTTGAGGCTCATGATCTAGAAAAACGTCTACTATTGAAGGTTTCAAGCAACAGTTTTTTCCTAAAGAACATTATAATGTTAGTTTTACAAAACTCATGGTTTTGGATACCAAAAGCCATAGGTGGCAAAATGGGTGGGTCGGTCCGGTTGGGTAATGGGTCAAAATTGGTTCTATTCAAATAGTCGGGTTGAATAGACCTGCAAACGCTTTTTTGTCCAAGTTAAACTCTTACAAATAATAAAAGGTCTAAATAACGATTGCAAAATTTATATCATTTATTTTTCTTGATTGTAAAATAAAGCAATATAGGAAGTTGTATGCCTCAAAAGACTGTCTTGTCGACAATCAACCTGTTCCCTTATTAAAATGAATTTGACCAAATTAGCCCGTTTCATACATAACATAATCCATACCTGTGAACGAATTCAACAAGTTAGTACAATCGATGCCTGGTTTTGCACAGATTTTTTTAAGGAACTTGGTCACAACATCCCTGATCACATAAAGCAAATACCCGTATGAATAAATAAAGATGTAAACTTGTATAAAAAACGTCATCACAATCACAATATTACCCTTTTGGATTAAACTCGTGAAGGCCTAGCCATTTCAAAGCCTGTTATGAAGAAATTAGTTGGATTTTAGAGTTTAGTACAATATTATAAAATTTGACCAAGTGAATTTTGTTAGTCTTTACTTCCGCTATAAAGGTTTCAGCAGCATTTCTGCCTAAAGGAGACGTGATCTGGCCCACATAGGCAACAGGACTAAGTAATGCTGCAGATCTTAGCATGCTTACAAGCTCCCCTTTTGAAAATGCAGCCATTGCAGTCAAAGTTCCCTACAAAATAGTAGAAAATCAGTCAAATTTTGGCTTATTCATATGTAAGTACACAACAATGTATACGGCCGAGGTCTCACCAACGAGTGACCAACATAGTGCAGTTTTTGCCCTGTTTGGCTTTGAACATACTGAAATGTAGCTGGAAGGTCATATGCTGATAACTCGTCCCATGACCAATCCCAATAAGCCTACAATAAAGTAAAGATACATTAACAGAAAATCTTATATCCTTATATTGAGGCTGAATGCCAAGTAAACAAAAGAATAAACTAACCTCATCTTCAGGCTTGAGAGATACATGACCACGGCTATATTTAGTTCCTCGTGAACTAACAATCCATACATCAAAATCATTATCGGCTAATACTAAAGCCAAAGACTGGTCTGGTGGGCTCAACAGCCATGTTATACCATCCTAATTCATTAGAAAATTTACTGTAAGTTAGAATGACAAAATGAATACTTAAGGTAATGAAAGGACAAAGAGTTACTAACCATTAAAAGTCCATGTTGCAAAAGAACTGGGACCCGACTGCCCTTCCTGCCACCTGCTCGTCCTAATGGTATTCTCTGTAAGCTTAGAATATAACCATCTTTTGTTGTCACTTTGTGTTCTTCACAAGTGTAACCACGTGACTGCACCATTGAGCTGCAGATGCCATCGGCATTTGAAGCAGCAAGAAGAGCTGCAGTTGTTGCATTCTGAGGGAAATATGGTCGGCTTCCTAAAGTTGGGGAACAAAACAGAATGAAAATGCATGTACTTATGAAAAACAAACTGTTGGCCATGCTAAATGGTTTTTGTGCCTGTGACTAAATTAAACAATCTTTCATTTTTTATAGATAGAAAATTGCAATACAAACAAATTTGAGTATATATGAATGTAAAAATTAAAAGGACCAAAAGATTGTCTTACTCCTCTATGATTGTAAGCAATCAAATGAGATGAATATGATTGAATTTAATCCAGTCTTGTTGATAGAATAAGTTGTAGGATCTTTGATGTTCCTGATTCTAACTTTTGGACAATGGTTATGAGTTTATCATAGATGACAAATTCCGTAGTAAACAAGAATCTTGTCACTTTTGTCATGCATACATAACTCCTTCGGAACGTCTGAAAGCATAGCTCCAATATAGTTTCCAGGATATCCAAAGCTATAAGGAAAAACACATTCTTGCTCCATCATTTTCTTGATATATTATGGTTTACAAGTGTGTGAAGATAGTCTAACCATTATCTTAAGTAGCCTATAGTGCACATATAACTAATATCACAGGTTACAGGTGGTCAAGTATATTTCCTGTTAGAATTAATACATTTATTGATTTTGGCAGAAGTGGTAAACCGATAATCAGTCTTATGCATACGGTGACTGACAATGAAACAAAGAACGTAAAAGGGTAACTTATGCGTAGGTAAGGTTATGCTAATCAGTCGTTACAAGTATGCAAAAATCACAGTTCATTGATCAACATAAAGCGTTTAAGCATTTTTTTGGCATTATTTTCACAAATATTTGAGATGGAAATTTCCAAATACTTATGACTCATAATTACTGATAAAGGTTTGTACGCCTAAAAATGTTTTCCGGCTAGTAGCTTGAGTTATGGTTATAAATGTTTGTCGCTAACAGCTGGTAGATGTACACATTTAGTGAACCGCGTAAATTTGTGGGGTTCTTGTTTGATTGTTACTTTATTTTCACTTCGTGTCTTTTGAGTGATACCCATTACGGAAAAATCGTCAACTTAATTTTGCATCATAAAATTCATCATCAGCATCATCATCGATCATCTCATCTTAGCATCTTCAAATCTTAAAAAAAGATGATCATCATTAAATTTTGCAACATCATCGCCGATCATCTATTGCATCAACAATCATCAGTTTTAGCTTCTTCGTCATCTATGATCATCATCATCGTTTTCAATATCATCATAATCATCGATCATCTTTTCGGGGAAAACCTTCAAACGGATTTAAGTAAAAGTGGACGAACTGAAGTAAAAGAATGAGAATAATTAATCAAAAATGATGGAACAAAACGAAGAGTATTCTGAAGGAAATAAGATTTGGCAATGTTGAATGTTAAAAGGAGAAGAAATTAAATAAGAAAATTAGATCCTATTTTTCGCCTTGAATGAACACGGTTTACCATGATTTAATGTAGAGCGTTGAATTACTCAAATATCTTTCAAGCACAATTATTTGAACTTTCAAAACTCAAGTATTTACATAATTGCCTTAATTACCAAATAATTACTATTTTTACAAGATGCAAATTATATAATTTTATGTTTTTAATTTCAAATCTTTATACTCTAACTAGAGTGATTACATTTTTCGCCCATTTGGTTTGGTCCATATTATGGATCCTTTCTTATCACCTTATGCTTTTGGTGTTACAAAGGTGCTCATTGCTTCACGAGTTTGAAAATCAGATACCACTTTTTGTATGGATAGTCTGACGTCCTTAGGAGAAATTAATCTGATTTGATTTGTTCTTGGTTTTTTTTAGTTAATGCATTTGTGTAGGACAACAGATTGAGAGTGCATGATTGGTAAAGAAGAATCAATTTTGCCTCGAACCAAAACAAAGGGACCAGATATGTCCCTTACTCTATTAATAAAACGGGTAAACGGATGAGGTTTTTTCTGTGTAGGTTACCCAGAGGTGAGTCTTTGGTTGAGATGCCATGGCCTAACCGAGATATCCATGTGACCATTTCCGACCATTTCTCTGATCACCCCAAATGTGTACCTAGAGGTTTAAAATACGTAATCTCTTGTGAAAAAGTCAAGGGCCTTAATTACCGCTAGACGATTTGATGATGGTTGTACTTTACTTCTGTTAGTAACAAATTGAAAAATCGAGACTGCCATGTCTTGGTACTCAAGGGGCTTGGGTTTTAACCATATACACAAACTATAATAACCACTATACTCACATGTACACCTTGTGTCGGTGTATTATTGAGTAGTATTTAGGTACTCAAATTAGATATCATACCTAGATTTTCTTGGTACATTCATCGTATGTGCAACTTATATCAAGTCAAACTTGTAGTAGTATGTTTTTTTTTCAAAGAAACTCATGTAGTTGGCCTCTAAATCACAAACAAAAAGTAAAAAAGAAAAATAAATAAAATCAGAACAAAATAACTAAATGCACATATAAGCTTCTTTCATGCTTTTGCGTTTTTTCGTGTTCATGAAATGTGGTAAATAATTAACCCCGTTTGAAAAGTTCGTCATGGGTCTGCCTTTTGAGTTGGATCCGCACTTGCATACTTTGAAGTCTATAGTTCCTTTCGTAACTTATTGTAATACCTAAACAACTTTTTCCCTGTAATATATGATAGTGTCGTTGATAGCAACGAAATGTAAAGTCATGAAAGTGAAAGGTTGCCCTACGTGTACCCCGTGGAAGGTTAAAAATTTCTTTTTGTAAAATGGAAAGAAACTAATTAAACTCCAACATAACATAAATTTGGAATGTATAAGATATCATTTAGGCTCTAATTAAAGATGATTAAGTTGTTGGAATTATATAACATGACTATCATATATAAAACATCAAAAAACATACTGAAACAGATAAGAACGAATAATTAATAATTAACTAATATAAACATAAAGATGCTGCACTTTTTTATTCTAAATTAACAATAATCAATTCCACAAAACTAAGAATCGAAATGAACCCTAATTAGGGTTTATAAGATTATAAGAATTACCCTCACCGCTTGTAATTCAATCCAAGATACAATCAATAGTGTGATTATACCACGCTCAGCACACACGCATTATTAACAAATTAAAGTAAATGTTAGTTTAAATAAACACAAAACAATTTGTTTGATGAATAAAAATCCGATCGACCCTACAAAAGGACCGGCTCGATCGGTTATCACCAAAGAAAAGAAAACAAGTTTTAGGGTTATTGTGTGTACAAAAGGTGAAAACAATCAACCCCTAACCTTGCTTATATACTAAGTAAACTTAGAGCCTGTTAG
Organism: Chrysanthemum lavandulifolium; assembly: GCA_022545495.1. NCBI lineage: Eukaryota > Viridiplantae > Streptophyta > Magnoliopsida > Asterales > Asteraceae > Chrysanthemum > Chrysanthemum lavandulifolium. The sequence continues at coordinate 78,398,943 of CM040238.1, read as the reverse complement.
ATTAGGATTAGGAAACCCCAATCCATATAATCGCCATACAAACCCAAAAGGGTTTCGGATCCTTCTTGACATCTAATTTTTACTTTAGTCCTTTTCTTTTAATACTTAACGATCGTTAGTCTATTACATTTAATTACTTAACGCTCATTATGTGTTTTGTGATTAATAACTAAATATAACATTTTATATTTAATTATTAAACTTTAATTCTCATAATGTAAAGTGTGCAATCCCGTGGTCTCGATTTCGATCCTAACACACATCTATTAATATTTTGTCCATTAAACCAACACCCCACTTTGACATATCTTAATAGTGCGATCACATCGATTAGCTCAAGAACACTTCGATGCCTCTAGTACAACTCGAGCAAAGCTCCGGAAAACCTTTTAATGATTTTTCATTATTATTATCCTTTGTTTCTAATACCATGTTAAATAAAGATATGGAATTAAGTCATTCTTTATTCAACCATTCATTTATCGTTTTAAGTGATTGACCAAGATTACCAAATCTTCCGAACATATTAAGGAGATCTTTGGGCGTGCCACGCAAACATCTTGTCAACCCTACGAGGGCACAAAGAAGATTAAACTCCAAATAAATTTGAATGAACAAATTTATCTTGACTACGAGACTAACCCACAAACTTTGCAACACTTCGAAACAACCCTTATGACTACCGATTCGATATAGCATTAAGTTGCTCCACGAAATGCACTACATTTATGACACTTATCCGTATTTCAAGTCCGAGGATAACTATTCATAATTTACTTAACAACAATATCCATCGAGTAATTATGTAGTTGGGATAAGTCCTATATTCAATTCATTGAATATCATCTGAAATTAGTATGCTTTCTCATCGATATACTTTTAAGTATATTCTACCAAATCACTCAGATTTGTCTTAATTTAAGGATACTCCCATATCATTAATTGACAACGGACGATTTAGAATAAATAAATTTATTCACGGATTAAACATGCAAATATAGGATACAATATATTATAAAATCAAACATACCAAGTATTTGATTTATTATAACAATTGTTTAACATCCCTTATCCAAATATAGATCAATGCATGAAAACTCCAGTTGATGAATTATGCCTCAAGTAATGATAATCATACTTGTTGACAAGACATAAATCAACCAACTTGATCTATCGTAATTTTGAGAATACTTATTTCAAGAATTCAATTAGTGAAGTTCTTGTATGTGTGCATTCAACAATCCACATAATAATTCAAAAAATGTGTGACATCCTCTACCATCAATTTATGACAATTAAACTTTCAAACATTTTAAAGTTTGAAGTATTCTTATTCTTTTAATGTATAATGCAACTGTGCTCTTAGATAAGCAAAACTAGTTCACATGGCTATTAACAAGGATGAAATCCTAACATGACTAGTATTGAGTGTCATCTCAATTAAACCAACATCATTGTATACAAACAACAATGTGCTCATTAAAACTCCGTAAACTATAATATCTATTGTGTAATGTTTGATGCTTTCCAAACTTTCAAGTTTGAAGTCGATGAGATTTTGCACAACAATGGACATATTGTTCATCCATAGAATCTAGGAGCAATTCCGGTCGAGGATGTAATTCTATTAGAATATTCATTACACAAGTTATCTAATAACTTTTAGTTAGATATCAATGTTTTCAAATCATTTATCATTCAAGAATGATACAACAATTTGAATACACTACATGATGTACATGATGAATCTACAGGTCAAACTTAGATTTCATTTATGTTCTATCTTGTCAAAAGATATTTATCCATTTCCCAAATGATATATCATGTTTTATTAGAATCATCTTTTATATAATAAAGGAATTACATCATTTCGAGTGATTTTTAATTCATTCTTATTGAAAAACAATTGAGCCAATAGGAGAGCTTGATTTCGCCACGTAATCAAAATCTTGTGATGTGATTGGTTAATAAAAGTCAAAATTAAATTGATTTTGGTCAAACTTTAATAAATTTGGTGGATAAATTTTGTTGATAAAAAAAACACATAAAAATATAGATGTCAAATTTGTGAAACAAAAACTTAAAAAAGATGAGGTAATTAATAAAACTTTAGTGGTTGAATTTTTAAAAATTATATAGAGTTAAGTGTAATATTATAAGTCTCCATGTTTTTTAATAACTTTGGATTATAAATACCCCGTTATACTTTATACCCATTATACTTTATATCTTAAAAAATACAATGTATATGTTGTTTTAAAATAACAACATATAAATTTGCATAAGATTATAAGTATCAAATTTTTTTACTATATACATTCAATAAGGACCCATTTATTTCATTTTTAAAAGTTTAACTTATGTGGACACGAGTTTACATTTAAATACTAAATTCATCGAAACGTGAATATAATTATCAAATTGGAAGCATAAAAGTTACTTTAATATAAAAATAAATATACTAATTGTACTTATAAAAATGACTCATGTAATTTTATTTATTTATATAAGGATATCTAGAAAACATTTTTAAAAACTTTAAGGAGTATACTTTAACTTTATCAACGCTCATTATGTGCTATTAAACTTGCATCATGTATACAACATAATATCAGTAGTGAAATTTAAATAACAACATCAACATCTTTGACACCTAAATAAAATTAAATCTTGAGTTACCTAACAGAAATTTTTACAAATATTTTACCAAATTCTAATGGATATTAATGCATAATGAAAAACTCGTGCATAAGTATTAGTTGTACTTATATCACAATTTTCATGGGCAAATTCTTATATGTGTATACATCAAGTAAAATGTTAAAATAAATTTGATTTATGTGTAAACTTCACAGTGCATCTAAACTTATAACTATATAATTATATGCGTTACATTTGAAGACATAATATTCAATATTAATACTAGAATAATTTTTTTTGTCAAAACCTCGTGCGTGACGGGTATTATAACTAGTTTATTTTATCGCACATGTTTATTAATAATAAACATATATTCCAAGGTTGTATGTTTTAATTCTTAAATCTTACAAGTGAAGTTTTATTCAAAACTAAGACTTAACATTTAACTTACAAGGAATGTTATTTCTTATATGTTATACAACATATAAGATTTAAAACCTTAACATAATACTCCCACTAGCTTTCAGGAATACTTAAAATTTATCTTATTTCAATTATAAATCGAAACTAGGATTTAATAATTAAACATAAGAATACTTTCATAGATGCATGCATTTATCCATTCATGAATTATTTCACTTCGTACACTTCCAAAGATTATATGAATTCAAAAAAACCTTTCGATTACTTACCATCCTCGCCAAGTAATTTTTCAAGAAAGAGTTTTGATATTCAATTGTCATATTTCATATTAATAAAAACAAGTATGACAATTATCATATTTATATATTTAATGTGTCTAGGAAAGAATATTCAATCACAATTAATTTCTTAAGTATGATTAATAATCTTGTCATAAGACATGCATTAACTATGTGCACAATATTGTCCATATGACTTCTACACGCAGATTTAAACCGATAGGGTTTTCCTTCTCTTTGAAGAAACTCATCTTCATTCTTTAGTCTACAATTAAGATAAACCAAGTTTCCAAAAATTGATTATCTTTATGGACAACATCTATAACATTCATAGAATGAGTAATTTACCCAATTCAATATTTGGTAATCCATCATAATGATTATCAGGTTTACTATAATCCTGTAACTCATGTTCTTCTTAGCATATAAATCAAATATCTGAGTTATCCTTGCAGATCTATGAATGAAAATTCCATAATCTTGAGGTTAACATTTCATATCTAGCCTCATCATGATATTTACTAGTGTATTTAAGAAGATTATGTATCTTGTAATTTTATCTTTAAAAAAAAACTCTCACTTGCCTTTTGTAATATATAGACTATATATATATATATATATATATATATATATATATATATATATATATATATATATATATATATATATATATATATACTTAGCAATTAGAGCAAAACTACATTGTTCTCTTTTTGGGACATTACAAATACACATTGATAATTCCGACTTTAGTTTGTTAATAACTTATTCATAAGTAGTTTAACAAATTCGAATCTTCAATTTTAAAACTTAATGTGATTCATCACATTCCATAATAAAATGGTGTTTTATTAATCTTCTAGGTTGAGTCATATTGAGTATATTCAATCCATACTCAATTTTCTAACCTTGTTACTTTTTAAGAAAGAAGTTATGTGATAACATCAAATTATCCTGAATATTAAGTGTCAATTTCCCCCGATAATGCTTGTAATTTATATCATTTATATGAATTTACGCTTGTTTTCCATTATTTTCCACTTTCAGGTAAATTACGAGCATTGGAGCTAAAGAGACGCGGAATTGGAGAATTATCAAAAGATTTATCAGAGTATGCTCACTTTGAAGAAGTTACGGCGTAACTTATCTCTCACATTACGCCGTAACTAATGCGTGACTCAGAAAGCCAACTCATCAGAAGATTATGACGTAACTCTCCCAAAAGGTTACGACGTAACTATATTAGGTCAAATGAGGATCTGCGCCGCTGATAACTACGCCGTAACTCGTGATTAAACTACGACGTAACCAAGAATTATTGAAGATACGGCGTAACCACTTCTAAGGTTACGCCGTAACTAGCAGATCTAGTGCATTTTACGAAGAATAGAGGATTACAACAGAACTATTCTATTAGTTACGCCAGAACCCGTGATCCGCCTATAAATACCCCATGATTTCCAAAGATTTCAAATCATCCCATTTCACACACCACAACCTAAGAACGTGGGAAGAAGCCGTGAGGCGTGTCTAGAGGAGCATACAGAGCTATCTCCAAGGAGAAATCACTCCCTATGATAAGCATTAGCATTTTATCTTTTCTTTACTTTCGATTCATGTATTTCGTAACATTAATTATTGAATTGATTTTTATGGTTAATATGAGCGGCTAAGCACCTCTTGGTGTTGGCCTAGTTATGATTCCTTAATTGTTTTGTTTGCATTTATATTACTTCCGTATAATTATTTCTAAGTGTATGCATACATAGTTTATTGGTAGCTACCCTTGTTTTGGTAGTTATGAATGGCGGTCGAGGCTAGTTGCTTAGGAGATATGACCAACTGACCCTAAGTGAGTAGATCGAGACGGGAAAGGTAAGATATGACTAACCCACGACCCTTTCTACTTGTGCGATTTGACCAACCGATCACCTTCCGTTTGGATGAACTTAAGAATTAGGGGTGAGTGTTTAAGTTGCTAACGCCGGGACTCACTATTATAAATCTAGCATGTAGCGGAACTTAATGACTGGCTTAGGGACCGGGAACAACTGGACTTATGAAGGACACCTGACTTCTCCAGTGGTGGCATCTTTGCTAATAGGTTAGGGCGAATTGACCAAATGCTGTCCTCTCGACTTTGAACCCACCTGAAGTAATTAGACGTAGACATTACTAGCTAGGATGAATAACTAGGTTAGCACCACTCTCCTCTATTGATTAAACCTTTGCCTTTTATCTGCTTTAGTAATTAATTAAATCCTTATCGAAATCATATTAAAATATGTGACACCTAGACTTAGTAATAATCCAACACACATAACTCTTGGGACGACCTCGGTTTACCGAATACTACACTACACACGACCGGGTACACTGCCCGTTAGTGCATTAGGGTAGACCATAGGTATAATGAGACATTATAAATATTAAAACCTGGTCAGTAAAACCTGGATCAAGTTTTTGGCGCCGTTTCCAAGGAGTTATATTAGGATTTTTATTAAGTCTTTAGTTTTATTCTGATATTATGTCTCTCACTATGAATGATTATCTCACCGCCTCCAAAAGTAAACAGGGAATCACTGTTCCAGCTCTTGAAGAAAATGTAAAATTCGAGTTCTGGGGACTATGTCTTGAAGAACTAAAGAGATGTTGCTTTTATGGAAACAAGGATGAAGAAGCACACGAACACATCTCAAAAGTATGTGAGATCGCCGATTTATTCCACGCACTGGGTCTCCAGAGACCATGTTATGATGAGGGCATTTTTTTACCCTCAAGGAAGAGCTAGAGATTGGTTGAAGAAACTACCATCTGGATCTATTACAACGTGGAGTGCATTTATAAAGGCCTTTCTTAAAGAATACCGAACCCTTGCAAAAATCCTCCAGCAAGTTGATGAAATTAGGAGGTTTAGCCAATTTAGTGATGAACCGCTGTTTACAACCTGGGAAAGATTAAACGAAGCCATCCTCAAGTGCCCCGAGCATAAACTCAACAAACACGAGCAACTGCAAATATTTTACAACGGGTTGAACATCAAAACTCGTCAATTATTAGACTCAAAAGAACCTATCCCCTTAATGACTGCTGATAAAGGATGGACAAGAGTTGAAGAAGTAGCTCCCCACTCTTCGTCTTGGAATGAAGATTGGAATGAAGACCCAATCGAGCTACAAATGGTAATCAAGAATTTGGATGAATTTGAAGTAGATATGTAATCCCTTACTGAAGAAGTAAAAATGGTTAAACACAAGTTCAATAAACCTATTGATGGGAGAGTAACGGATCTCGAAAAGGTTGTGAAAGAGCTTGTTAAGGAATCCAGCAGAAAGCAAGAAGAGAGCGAAAAAATAGTATGGAATATCAAGCAAGATTACGACCATGTGCTAAGAACTCAAGCAGCTGCTATAAGAAGACTAGAAAATCAAGTTGGAAAGCTCGCAGAATCTGTCAGAATGAGAGATGAAGGGGAACTACCTAGCACAACTGAACAAAATCCTTGAGATCTAGCGCATGCTATTACAACCAGAAGTGGATTAAACTATAAGGAACCAGCCTACCCTTCAAGCTCGAATGATCTGAATGAAGATATCCCTCAAAGCAACAACAAGGAAACCGGCGTTCAATCAACTGTTGAAAAAGTTCGTCCCTCACGCTCCTCCAATACCATTTCGGGAAGAATTAAGAAGGAAAAAGAACGAGTGTTATTTCGTAAATTCATGAAAAATTACAACAACTCAGCATTAATATTCCTCTCGTTGAAGCCCTTGAGCAAATGCCCAAATATGCAAAATTCATGAAGGATCTCCTAACCCATAGAAGACTTTCTGATCGGACGCAGATTACTTTAAATCAAAGGTGTTCTGCCGCCCTACTAAAAGACATGCCTCTCAAGGAAGAAGATCCAGGAAGCTTCACCTTACCTTGCACCATCGGGGGAATAATGTTTGACAAGGACCTTGCCGACCTTGGGGCAAGCATAAGTCTTATGCCATTCTTACTCTATTCGCGCCTAGAATTAGGGGACCTGAAACCAACAAGAATGTGCATTGAGCTAGCTAATAAAACAACTCAATACCCTAAAGGAATCGCTGAAAATGTTCTTGTCAAGATCGGTAAATTTGTCTTCCCAGTTGACTTTGTGGTCCTTGAAATGGAAGAGGATGATGTCCCAATTTTACTTGGGAGACCCTTTCTTGCCACCGCACATGCTATGATTGATGTTTTTAACAAAAAGATTTTGTTGGAAATTGGAAATAACAAGATTACCTTCGATCTTGAAAAATCAATGAGATATGCTTCTTTCACTGACGACAACCTTGATGATCTCGACCTAATCGAAGCTAACGCTCAGAAACATGCTCAGGAATGCTTTCACCGACCTTTGAAATCATTGAAATTCGAAGATAATGATGGCATATCTAGCGATGAAGAAGGCGAAATAAAGTACACGTGTGGACAATCAAACGCTATGTTCAAAGAATACCCTAAGAAGCTAATACTACCCCAAACTCAGGAGCTCCTCCTCATTTAGAATATGCATTCATAGATGAGGACCGTAATTTTCCTGTTGTAATTTCTTCTTTGTTATCCGACGAAGAAAAGAAGTCGTTATTATAGGTTTTAAGCAAGCACAAGGGGCGATTGCGTGGAAAGTTTCGACATAAAAGGATCAACCTTCATATCGCTTCTCACAAGATACCGATGGAAGATGATTTTAAACCGATGAGTACAACCACGTAGAAGATTGAACCCAAAAGTCCAAGACGTGGTAAAAGATGAAATCATTAAACTCTTGGATGCAGGTCTAATTTACGCTATTTCCGACAGTCCTTGGGTTAGTCCTATTCATGTTGTGCCAAAGAAAGGAGGAATGACAGTAGTCACTAATGAAGATAACAAGCTAATACCCACTAGGACAATCACTGGCTGGAGGGTGTGCATCGATTACATAAAATTAAATGACGCAACACGGAAGGATCACTTTCCCCTTCCATTCATCGATCAGATGTTAGAAAGGCTCTCTGAACATGAGTATTATTGTTTTCTTGATGGATTTTCGGGATATTTTCAAATTTCGATCGCCCCTGAGGATCAAGAAAAGACTACTTTCACCTGCCCTTACGGAACAATCGCCTACCAAAGAATGCTTTTTGGACTATGCAACACCCCCGCCACATTCCAACGGTGCATGACAGCATTATTCTCGGATATGTGTCAAGATTTTATGGAAGTCTTCATGGACGACTTCTGGGTTTCGTAACTCTTTTCATCTTGTCTTAATAATTTATCTAAAATGCTTGTCGATGTGAAGAAACCAACCTTGTCCTTAATCGAGAAATATCATTTTATGGTAAAAGAAGGGATTGTTTTGGGGCATAAGATTTCACAAACAGGGATCGAAGTTGATAAAGCTAAGGTTGACGTTATTTCTCAACTTCCTTATCCGACCAATTTGAAAGGAATTAGGAGTTTTCTTGGGCACGCTGGATTTTATAGAAGATTTATAAAATACTTTTCCAAAACTGCTAAACCTATGACCCAACTCCTCATGAAAGATGCAAAATTTGATTTTAATGATGATTGCAAAAAAGATTTTGATATTTTAAAAGAAAATTGACTACTGCCCCTGTTATTATTGCTTCTGATTGGGGCAACGATTTTGAACTTATTTGCGATGCTAGTGATTATCTTTGTGGGGCTGTTTTAGGACGAGGGTGGATAAAAATTTAAACCCATTTATTATGCTAGTAAAACCTTAAATAAGGCACAAGAGCATTACACAACCACCGAAAAGGAACTCCTGGCTGTGGTTTATGCCTTTGATAAATTCAGATCTTATTTAGTAATGTCAAAAACTGTTGTCTACACTAACCATTCTACTTTGAAGTACTTATTCAATAAACAGGATGCCAAACCAAGATTGATAAGGTTGGTGCTGCTGCTACAAGAATTTAAAATTGAAATCAAGGATAAGAAAGGGCAGAAAAATTAGCAGCTGATCACCTCTCTCGATTAGAAAACCCTGAGCTTGAAGAACTTGACAAAGAAACTATTCGTGATTCCTTCCTCGATGAGCATCTCATGGCGGTAGAATTAAAGATTCCACTCCCGAACCGTGGTACGCAGATTTCGCTAATTACCTCGCGCCGAGTATTACCTAGCAATAAAACTTATGATCAAAATAAAAGTTCTTCTCGGATCTTAAATATTACTCGATGATCCTTTCCTTTTAAATCATGCCCGATGGTATTATTCGGAGATGTGTTTTCGAAATGAGCGAAACATATTCGAACAATGTCACAATGGAACCTGGATGACATTACGGGGCCGATAACACCGCTCGAAAGGTTTATGAGGCCGGATTTTTGGCCTAGAATTTTCAAGGATGCCGCAAAATATGTGCGGATCGCGACGCTTGTCAAAGGGCATAAAACATCTCTTCTCGTAATCGATGCCGCTCAACAACATTATGGTATGTGAGGTTTTTGATATTTGGGATCGATTTTATGGGACCCTTCACCCCATCAAAGAATAAAAGTTATATCCTTGTAGCCGCCGATTACTTTTCAAAGTGGGTCAAGTCAAGCTCTGCAAACATGTGACGCTAGAAGTGTCATTCGCTTTTGAAAAATTATTCTCCGTGTTTGGGATCCCTAAGACCATCATAAGTGATCGAGGGACGACTTTGTAATGCTATTATGGAGAAAGTTCTCAACAGATATGGGTACTCCACCGGATGTCTACACCTTATCACCCACAAACTAATGGGCTAACCGAAAACACCAATAGGCACTCTGCGAATTTTAGAAAAATCCGTCGTGAAGAATGTAAAAGATTGGTCGACAAACTCGATGAGGCTTTATGGGCATTGAGCATGCCTTCAAAACTCCTATTGGAAGCACCCCTTTTAAGATCGTTTACGGAAAATCGTGTCATCTTCCTGTAGAATTGGAACATAAAGCATATTGGGGTCTCAAGAATGCTAATTTAGAGGCAGATGTGATCCAGGAACACCGATTTTCCCAAATAAATCGTTTAGCTGAATTACGAGATGAAGCATACGATCATGCCAAGGCATACAAAGACAGGACCAAAAGATGGCACGATAAGCGAATTAAAGATACAAAATTTGAAGTAGGACAAGAGGTGCTCGCTTTCAACTCAAGACTCAAATTATTCCCTGGAAAAATGAGATCTCGTTGGGTTGGCCCCTACACGAAGTAAGGTATTCCCCTATGGGACTATTGAGGTTCATAATAAGGAAGGGTATTTTCAAGGTAAATGGACACCGTGCAAAAATTTATTATGGGCGGATGTTAGCAAGCTTTGGAGATGAGTTCTTCGCCCACCTTAAAGCCCCGAGGCTCGAGTCTAACTTAAAGACTCAGTAAATAAATAAAGTGCTCTTCGGAGACAACCCGAATTATCCTTTTCTTTTGTTTTATTTCCATTTCGTAGGGTTTTGTGTTTTTTACCATTTTGCGGAAACGAGGAGTGATTGCTTTGCAACATGTCGATCGACCATAGTTACTGGCGTAGAATCATCTCGATGGTTACGCCAGAACCAACCCCTTGCAAAGATAATTTCAGATGCATTACCAATTACGGCGTAATTCCATCTCATTGGTTACGCCAGAGCCACACGCTTTAAAGATATGATTAAGTTTTGCTAGTTACGGCGTAACTCCTCAAAGAGTTACGACGAACTATCCTCTACTTTACTTCTTTCATTTTAAACACAATAACCTTGTATTAGTATTTTAAATGAACTTTGTGGGTGTGTTCCCTCAGAACCCTCACGAGACTTCACTCGTCCACTGGGACACCAAGTGGTTTAAAAACTTGTTGCATATGCTAAATGCAACCGTGATTCCTACGAAAGTGAGTTAGGTTTGTTTTTCATTTTTCATTTTTCTTTTTAGAATTATGCTTGTCGGTAGTGTGATTTCGTGGATCAAGTTTGCTCATGGATGTTTATACGAAGGCACGCCTCTTTTCGTGGGTCTTCTTTCTTTTTGGAGCAATTTCGTGGAAGTTCTCGCTATAATTCTACTTTTCTCTTCACCTTTATTTAACGCTTAGTACAAAAGGGACTTTGTACAATTCAAGTGGGGAGGGAGTAGAATTATCTCTTGAACTTTATTTTGCCCTCGTTTTTCTAGTTTATTTTAAAAATTATGCCATTTTTAAAATTTTGACATGTTTTTCTTAACCTAACTAGATTAGACCTTAGCCGAGCACATACAACCCTTGATATTATATGGTGAGATTAGCCTTATCCGCTTCCAAAATCTTACCCCAAATCCACCAAATTATGAGTGTCTTTAGTAGCTTGTAAACTTTAGAACTTGGCCTTTGCATCATTTCGAGATCATAGACGAGGTATGTTGAGTTAGATCGATGTATTTGGACTTTTCAGTTTAAGAAGGCAATATTATAGGATTATCGCCCAAATAGCCTACCATTGTGTGTCTATCGATTAGTCACCTCGACTTCTCGACCCCCATGTGAAACCTTTTGTTGCACTCACCTTTAGTGCAAGATACCCCTAGATACACCCATCTGAGCCATTCCTTTCATTTTTTAACCCAATATATTGTTTCGATACACCTATACACCTTAGCCTACCCTGTAGTCTTTATTTGTGATTGGGAAGTCATCATTTGCCTAAGTTCAAGGTTCAAGTGGAAAGGTTCGGAAGTCACGCTTTCGTCGACGACATATTCTTAAAGATCATTGAAGACCCCCCAAATTCCCATTGTTCATCTCAAGTGGGGGGATATAATGTCTAGTTGTTTAATTTATGTTGAAAAAAAAATGTTATGTTATTCAGTTATTGTAAAGTGCGATGTTGATTGACTCCAAACCGTCAGGTTTTATCACGCAAGCTAACCACTTGTGAATGGTCAACCGTAACAAAAGCCAGACAGCCTAGAACCAATGCAATGAAGATCTAGAGGAGTATAGTGTTTCCCAGTCGTTAAGTCCCAACGAAGTACGTCCTCGAATCACCAAACGATAGTGATCGGGTGAATTTGAACGGAAAAGGGTATGATTGATATTAAATGACAAAGGAAAATGAAAGAAAATTAAAAAACTAAATTATATTAAATAAACGCTATCACTATTTTTTAAAATGATGTTTTGATTTTTCTTTAAATTAAAACTACGAACGCACAAAAGAAAATGTGAAACCAAACAATACTAATCCTAAAAATATAAAAATGAAATTTTTACAAACCTAATGATAAGAGAAAATTTTGAGAAAAATAAAATTATTTTTATGACTATTTATTTAATTATTATTAATTAAAAACTATTTTTACCTATTTAATAATACCCTAAAATATAAGAAAATATGAAATAAAGCTAGAAAAGTGAAATTATGACTTAGAAAAATCTAAAATATCTAAAGAGAATTTTCAAAACTAATTTTGTATTTTTCTCGATTATTTTCTATTTTCTATGAATTAAAAACTATTTAAAACTAATTAAATTGCTAAAATTACAAATTTAACTAAGAAAAATCGAAAATATGTTTTGACTTTTATATTTATCTTAACCTAGGAAAATTGAAAAATTATTTTTTTTAAAGCTTTTCTGATTTATTTGCAATAAAAGCTAATTTAAAAGTCCTAAAAACTGATTTAAATGAGGAAACATATCAAACAGTGCTGGAAAAATATGAAAAATTCAGGAAAAGTCTAAGATAATATTCTAAATCTATGAAAAATATAAAAACAATAGCTTATGTGTGAGAATATGAAGCTGCAGTGAAAAGTGCTTATTAATAAGCTAGAGACTACCACAGAGAACCAAATGATCACAGGACCTAAATTATGCTAAAACTACTAGAAAGCAACCTAAACTAACTACTCTAAACCTCCGGGGAGCAGAAACAAGTATTGATGTGAATTGCACTTAAGAACCAAAATGCTTTTAGCTACTACTTTGTAGCTTGAAAATAAGCTTCTCAAATAAGTCAAACTCAAAACCGAGATGTCACAGCCTCAAGTAGACCGGCCAGAACTTATAAACCAAAAATGAACCCGAGATGAGCTCAAATGAGCTTTTACAAGCTCCGCACAAACCGAAAAAGCAAGATGGGACTATGCCTGTCACAGGGGCATAGGAGGCTTATTGAAACTTATTTAGACCTTATAAGAGCTTCCAAAATTTAACAAAATAAGTTTAAGAACCTTGACCAACTGAACTAGAAAAACCCAAAATTTCACTTGAAGTGATCCAATAATGAATCAATGAAAATCAACCAAGTTGGGTGAAACCGAGTTTTCATTTTTTACTTTTGACAAAATGATATTTTTGACTTTTGAGATTTGATCTTAATTCATGAACTGATATTCATGTATTAAGCTAAAATGAAACTAAAATAAGCTACTTCACTGAATTCTAAACACAAATCAGGCTTTTGCTCTATGAAAATTTCAACAGTTATGAAACTAGGACAGATTATTGTTGATTTTGACTTTTAGAGTACACAAATGAGATTTGATGACTGCAATGAATACAAGTGAACTTAATAAACCTAAAACAACAGGTCTTAACCAATGAACAAACCTCAAACACAGTTTTGATAATTTAACCAATCACTACCTTAACTAACTCGATTTGCGTGCTAAACCGAGCTAACCAATTGAACTAGCTTATATTATCACTTAAATCGAATCTAGTTATCCTAATTACAACTAAATAAACAGGTTTAAGCTATTAATGACCACGATATCTGATTATGCAATGATCTTGAATTGAACTTACATTTGGTCCTAGCCACTATGGCTTGCCAAAGAACACAAGTAACCACTATCCTAAACCAATTATCAACCCATATCAACTCTCGATCACCCAATTTCCATTCCTATATTTGCTTAACCAAGATTTCCTCACGGGTTGACTTTCGTTGACCAAATGCAATTATGCTTAAAAATGAATTATAAGCTTATTCAAAGCTATGGACGGCTTAAGTGAGCTTATTTGAGTTAAGAATAAGCTACTTGGAGCTTGAGTATGAGATCATTTTTTAAACTGCATAAGTAAAAGAAAACTTAAAAATACGAAACTTGGATAAACTTTGAATTGATACTGAAAAGTAAAGTACAATGATTAAACAACTTAGGTTCAATACAAGAAAGCTTAAAGTTACAAATTTAGAAACTAATTAAGACAATTTAAGTAAAAACGACATACAAGGAATTTTAAAACTAAAGACTACTCTTCTCCCTTGCTTCTCTTCTTATTTATACATCAAAGGTCTTCTCTCTCCTCCGAGCATTTCCCACTTGTCTTTGGAGCCATTGGATGAGTTGGACAATATTGGCCATTGATGAGTTTTCATGGAAAATGGGATATCACAGTGGAAGGATTGAGTGCAAGGGGAAAGCATTTAATGTTTCTTGGCTTGGGGTGTTTGGAGGTAGGAATAAGGTGGGTGTGATGATGGTGGATGTGGGTTGGAGTTGCAGTGGTGATGATGAGGGGAAGGGAAACCCAGAAATGGCGGTTTAATTATTTTAAATGTGGTGAGTTGACTATTTTGACCGGCTTATATTATTATGGCAGGGGGTTCAAAGAGGGTCAAGTGGCAGGGGTCCAAAGGTCATGGCAGGGTTCAAGGGTCATAAGGCTTGGTTTGTTTAATAACACAAGGGCCAAAACTGCAATTCTCCAAACTTGAAGGACCAAATCTGCCATTTCTGATTTTCCAGGGACCAATAATGTACATTCTGAAATTATAATCCAAGGGCTAAACTTGACAATCTCCAATATTCCAAGGACCAAACTTGTCAGTTTTGAAACTCAAAGGACTAAACTTGTAATTTCTCAAAACTTTTGACATTTTTCACCAAAGGACTAATTATGACAAGTTATGATTTCAAAAGGACCTTTGGTGACTTTTCTTTTAAAATAAGTGCTCGTGGACCGATTTTGTCAAGATTTGAAAGTCGGGGACCTAAACCGCCAATTATGCAAACTTAGCTCATTTTTCATCGATTTTAAACATTTTACATCCGAAACATATAAAATACAATTTTGAGATATTTTCGATATTTTGATGCATTTCGAGCGTTTTTAAGTGTTTTGCGTTCAGATTGACCAAAAATGATGAGTATTTACACACTCATCGGATGTTATAAGCACTATGTTATGAGCTTTGTATAGATTTAGTATCGAGGAGGCCACCTCGGTCACATTCGAAGATTGGAGTTGGTAATTATGCCAACATTTGGAGAAAAGGTAGTGTGCCCATCACGACGTCCTCTAATGACGCATCTACCTAGTACATCATGATCCGGTTTCTTGACTTCGAAGCTTGAACTTTGGGCGGACGGTAAGTGGTGATGACTTGGTCATAGATTTAGACTACCTGCTTGATTTTTATTTTACACCATTTATATATCCCATGTCTTGTTAGGAATTGGAAAATCCATAGTGAAGAGTCGGTCACCCCAACTCTAGTCTAGCATATGTTAGCTCGTACACATTACGTTATTTACTAGTTAGTTAGTTAGTTATTTTGTATAGAGCAACACCGTGGAGGACGGACGGGTCTTTACCCACTGTATGCCTGATCCCAGTCCGAAGGAGGACGTTTAGTATGTAACTATAAATACCCTTTACCTCCCAAGGTAGAGGGTTGGACCTTTCACTCAATCTAACCTTTCTTTCTTTGTTTACTTTCTCTCTCTAGAAAGGCTCCCACATTCTACTTTCTCTCTCTAAACTCTTAAACCATACGCCTAATATTATTATGTTATGATGTGTTTGTGAAATCCAATATGTTACAATTGGTATCAAGAGCCATGGTTTGATCATCTCTCTCACATATCCTTGGATTTCTAGTGGTTTTAGATGGTTTTTGAGTTTGAAAAATTTTAGTGGTTTTTGCATCATTTGGATAATTTCTAGTGTTAAAGTTTGAATTTTGGGTGTACTTTTGTGTTAAGAATCATTGTAAGTGCTTGGGTTTTGATTTGGTAAGCTTGAATCACCGTGGTTGAGCTTGTTTTGGATTGAAAAGTGTGTTTTGAAGTTTTCTTGCTAGCGACTTGGCTCTCGTAGTGTTTTTCATCGTGCGACTTGCTTCAAAGAAAAGTTAGCGAGTTACGTTGTTAGTTGTTAGCGACTTGTCTATTCGCATGTCGACAAATAGTACAAGTTAGTGGATTCTCCACTACGGCTAGCGACTTAGTGAGGTTAGCGACTTGCTTGAAAATTGTTAGTGAGTTGTAGTGTAAATTGTTAGCGACTTGATACTAGCGACTTGGATCTTAGCGAGTTGTTCTTTAGCAACTTGACCGTGTCTTAGCGACTTGGCATTATAGCGACTTGTGTCAGCGACTTGTCGACTTAGCGACTTGTTGCTTTAGCGACTTGTTTTAGCGACTTGGTTCATAGCGACTTGTGTTTAGCGACTTGGTGACTTAGCGACTTGTCTTCATAGCATTTTGTTGACTTTTCCCGATAAAACTTCAAACGGCCATAACTTTTGAACCGTAACTCCGTTTTCAGCATTCTACCCATCAAAATGACCGTGAGAACGAGGAGAATGGTACGCCGAATCAACTAAAGTTCATTCAGGTCAATCTTCGAGGCCTAAATCCGCTCCGAACAGAAGTAGTTGAGGTTTTTATGTTTTTAGAGCTAAATTTCTCAGTAAAAACGGGCATAAACCAAACAACATCTCTGATAATCCTACAAACAATCATATGTCCTAACACACAATTGTCTATCATTGTGTCGATCCATTAGTCATCTTAACACATTCCATTGGTCATTACTTAACGGTTTGGTCTTGATTTTAGTAAAATTCCGTGAAAGATTCTATTTCTCGGTTTAAATCATAGACTTGTAAAATCCGTGCATTCTACCACATCATGTCTTACTCTCTCACCCGTGATTTCGTAAGTGCTTAAATTGTATGATGTGTGGACAATAATGATAATGAATGCTACACTAAACGATTAAAGATGTTTGAATTAAACAATGAGGATGTGAGATCTTCATGTTCGAGTACAATGAGAATAAATTGCACCGCTAATGCTACTGAATGCCATGCAAATGGAATGCGAGATTGAGCCCTATCGACTACTTCATCTGCACCTCATCTAGTCATATCCACAACCGGGATCGAACATGTAGTGCTCTTCCGCCAGACTTACCTACATTGACGGTAAGCTTGTTGTTGAACTTAGAACATTTAAAGTCGCAACTTACCAATAAAGAGGTTCAAAAGGATGGTTCCAATGACTCTTCAAGTAATCTACAAACAATTTCACCATTCATCGCTGGGAATATTCATTAGACACGATCAACACTTGACCGGAATTTCCTTTAAAAACATACTGGAATGGAAATTCAGAATTCATTGAGACATTTATCCAACTCATGGATAATGTGGAAAAGTACATCGAGGAAACCGCACAAAGGATGAAAACATGAATGAGTGTCAGTGCGGTTGAGATTGTTGTGATAAGTTGGGTAATGTATCCGTTGAAGAATCGGGTGTTCTTTGAATGCGAATGTCGAGACAACAAATAATGATGAGTCGGGTAAAGCACCGGATGTTGGATCCATTGACATTGAATACGAGGCTCAAAGATAAATAAGCTTGACACATCCAAAGATCCAGTGACTCTTGTTACACATGATGTGGATGCGATATCGGACGAGAAATTGAGCGGTGTCATGTAATGAGGTACCCTTCTTGCTCAACATAGTGCATCCGCTAAAGTACTTAAACAACCGATCATTATCTTTGAACATGACTTTGATAAATGTTCAGTAACTGAGGCTGAGTCATATATTAAGTGTTTCAAAATAAATGATATGGTTGATAAAAAGGTTTTAGATGAACTTTCAAACAAATTCTCAAAACTTGAAAAACATTGCATTTCACTTGAAATTGCGATACAGAGTAAAGAAGAAAGTTTTCAACTTAACAAACCATGTAAAAATCCGGAACTTCCTGAATTCCGTGAACTTTTTGAAATTAACACTTTGAAAGCTCAGCTTCAAGACAAAGAGTCAACTATCAACAATTTGAAGAAACATATTTCTAATATGCATGTGAAAAGTAAGTTGGTTACAAGTAATTTTGATGGTAATACTATTGATGATATTCAAATGAGAAATGATGAATTAGCGGTTTGTGTGGCCAAATTACTAAAGAAAAATGAGTCTTTGAGAAAGCATCACATAGAACTAAGTGACTCTGTCAAAGAAGCTAGAACTAAGTCAATGGTACAAACAAAATCTTTGATAGAAAAAATTGATGAACTCAAAGCTCAACTTCAGGAAAAGAGTTTCGCTATTGTTGCCTTAAAAAACGAGCTTAGGAAAACTGTAGGGAAAAGTGTGAACACTAAGTTTACAAAACCATCAACCTTGGGGAAACCAGTTTCTCATCCCATTAGAAACCGGTCCATTGTTAGGCGACCTCTGCGTTTATATCCGAAAGACCAAAATTTTCAAAACACGGTTTGCCTCCCAAGTTGATGAGAAACAAGTTTTGTCAAAACCAATCACTTCACCAGTTACCTAAGAATAAGGCTTCTAGCTCGTTAACTCTCAACACGTAGCCACTTCTACTCCCAAGACCTCTAGGATTAGTTCGAAAACAGTGTCAAAACCAAGCATTAAAACCCATAATTTATATGATATGAATGACTTTTGTGGAAGAACTATTATCTAGAAAAAGCTAGGAAAAAGGCACAGATTCGAAAAGACGGAAGTTTAGGTGCAAGACCTAGGGTGAGGAATTCTACGAGATTTCAAGGCACTGCTAGTAGTTGTAAACCACTACCTAGGAACACTCAAAAGACTAGGGATTGGCGTGCATCTAAGAGTAGTTATGTACATAAGAATGCTAAGCATGTAGAAAACAAAACTAGAAATTCTGAGTCTTTTCCACATAAGAAACATTTTCCTAATTCACATGTCAAGGTACAATCCACTAAGACTACCTACATGGCTAAGGTTCAACATGTTATGATGCAAAACAAACCTAAAACTTCGTTTAGATGGATCCAAACTGCTAAATCTTTGGAGTCTAGGAATAACGAAAAGTCTTCCAATTTGCATAAGAATATCAACAATCGTACACCTTGCCATAAGTGGATGCCGTATGGTAGAATGTTTAAGGATGCTGGACTTAGGTGGATACCTACCGGAAAGTCATTTACGATGACAAAATCAAGGTTGCTCGTGAAACCCCAAAGGGTTTGGATACTAATGTCACTAACCAAAATATATGCAATCAAGTTTGTTTGTTAGGAATTAGAAATTCCGGTGTTGTAAAGTCGGTCACCTCAAGTATATGTAATCGTTAAGCTCGTAGTCGTAGTTCTTTTAAGTTAAGTAGTAATTTAGTTAAGTAACACCGTGGAGGACAGACGGGTCTTTACCAGTCTGTATGCACGATCCACGACCCAAAGTGTGGCGAGTTATGTAAGACTATAAATACTCTCTACCTTCCAAGGTAGAGTTGGAGCTCATAATAATATCTTTCACTTTCTCTCACTAAGTTCCTAAACCTCTAACTTTCTCTCTCTAGAATTCCATCTATATGCTACTTTGTGTTATGGTTTGATGTGTATGTGAAAAGTTATATCTTACAATTGGTATCAAGAGCCATGGTTAGATCATATCTTGCACATCTTTGGATTTCTAGTGGTTTTAGGTGGTTTTGAGTTTGAAAAAGTTTAGTGGTTTTGCATCATTTGGTTGATCTCTTGTGTTAAAGTTTGAATTTTGTTAGTACTTTCATGTTTAGAATCATCACAAGTGTTTAGGTTTTCATTTGGTAGCTTGAATCATCTTGGTTGGGTTGTTTTGGATTGAAAAGTGAAGTTTATATGGTTTTCATGCTAGCGACTTAGTTCACGGATAACTTTCTTCATAGCGACTTGCTTCACAAAATTGTAGCGAGTTACGGTTTTAAACCTAGCGAGTTAGATCTAGCGAGTTAAAGTACAAGTAGTGGACTCTCCACTACAGTAGCGACAGTGGTAGCGACTTGATGCATGCGAGTTGCTCTTTAGCGACTTGCATTTCTAGCGACTTGGGTGGCAATTCTTGCCAAAATTTTGCTAGCGACTTGAGGGGTAGCGAGTTACTACTTAGCGACTTGCTTTGTGTCTAGCGACTTGGGACTCTAGCGACTTAGTTGGCTAGCGAATTAAGTGTTAGCGACTTAGTGCATTAATTCTTAGCGACTTAGTGCATTAATTTCTAGCGACTTAGTGTATTATCTTCTAGCGACTTGAGTGTTTGTTTACGGTTTTCTCTTGATTTAGTAAAATCCCGTGAAAGAATCTATTTCCCGGTTTAATCATAGAGTTATAAAATCCCGTATAATCATTAACATGTCTACCAACGTCCCTCATCATCTCCACTTGTTGCGAGGGATGTACAAGCGGTGGCTCGAGATACTCGTCCACCCATGCTTGCGAGAGGCGACTACGATTCTTGGGCTCAACGAATCAGATTGTATTGCCTTGGAAAGGAAAATGGTGTCAACATTCTCAAATCCATTGATGAAGGACCATATCGAGTTGAGGCGACTAGAGACATACTTGATACTAATGAAGATGGTACTCTGTTTACGGAATGGACGGACCTAAGATGTATGATGAGCTTGATGATAAGGAGAAAAAGAGATTCGATGCGAGATATCGGGGCTTCAAACATTGTTCTTCAAGGTCTTCCTAAAGACATCTACAAGGCGATCAATCATAACAACGATGCAAAGGCGGTTTGGGATAATGTTAAGATGCTTCTCTCGGGTTGAAATTAACTATGGAAGGCAGAGAATCCCACTCTATGGCGAATTTGAGCACTTCAAGATGAAACCCGGATGAGAGTGTCTATGAGTACTATGTGAGATTTCATAAGTTGGTGAATGACATGAGAAACATCAAGATGACTATGCCTAACATTCATTGAACTCAAAATTTGTAAACAATATGAATCCCGAATGGCACAAGTTTGTCACCTCTGTGAAACTCACTAAAGGATTGAAGAATACAAACTATGAGCAACTCTATGCCTTCCTCCTTGAGAATGAGAGACATGCCATGTTTGAAAAGAGGATTCTTGATCGGTTCAAAGGTCGGGGAGAAACAAGGTCTACAAATGATTCAAGCGCCTTCTTCACAAATGATGGGACTTCCACCAATGCTTCTCAAGTTGCACCCATGATTGATGATAATCACAAACCCATTTCGATCCAAGGTTCAAGCAACTTTGATGCAAATCTTGTCATGGAACATTTCATCACTCAACTAACACTCATGGTTAAAGAGAGCAGGACACTTTCACCTCACACCAACAAACTCCACACTGCAATGAGATCCGAACCGCCTCAATCTTCACAACCATGCTTTGATAAGAGATGGGAAAATTATGGGGCAACAGTTCGGGAAAGGCAGTATGATCGGGGAAGAGGTGGAGCGGGAGAGGTTATGTTGGCAACGAGAATCGAGGAAGAAATGGTAACCAAGGTCAAGCTAAGCCAATCAAATGCTATAAGCGTGGTGGTGAAGGACACATTGCAAGGCGCACATCTCCAAAGCGTCCACGAATCTTGATTACTTGAGAGATAAGATGTTCTTGGCACAAGCTCGGGACAATGGTGTTGCGTTGGATGAAGAGGAATTCTTTGTTTCTTCTTGAGGGCAATGCCAAGACCTATGATGCGAGATGTGGATGAGCGGCCTATTCGGAGATAGGTCACAATCATCGAGCGCCTTTCAAGTCGTGGCGTGATGCATCGACTACGATGTAGATGATGGACCTCTGCACACACAATCTTTATGGCTAGCATCTCTCCAATGGTTTCTCCCAAGATCTCTTCTTCACCACAAGTGGCCCATCCAAGGACAAACTCATCTCGGAGGTATTAAAACTATACGATGATCTTGATGTGCAGCGGATGCATGACAAAGTACAATCAAGCGAAACTATTGAATCAAATATTGAAAATATGGGTAATAACAATATTGTCCCATCGATCAATACGTGAAACAAAGTGAAAGTGAAGTTGTATCTAGTGATGCATCTTCTGCGATCAACAATGACTATGTCTTTGATGAATACACTACATGTGCTCTGATGATTCCATAATTTACGAACTAAATGCCTATAAGGAGCGTGTTGCCATTTATGAACAACGTGCAAAATTTGAGTTGACCACTCGTGAGCGGGAAATGGATGACCAAGTGAGTACGATAATTAGAAAAGTAAGTTTAGAGAAGTATTGAAACAAGAATAAATTCCTTGCAAGAAAAACTTTCTAAAACAACTAAACAAAACAAGAACTTCAAGAAAATGTGAAAATGCTTAAGCAAGATTTTAATGCAAAGGAATCAAAACTCTTGAGAGATTTTCTAATCGACAACTTTGAAAAACAAACTTGAAAACAAGTTGTACATACAAGGAAACACCATTCGATTGCTCACATGGTCACCAAACATCGAGTCTTAAGCGATAAGCATAGCATTCCCTTGTTGAGGAACCAAATCGGAGAGGTAATTAAAAGGCTAAAAATGCTCATAAGGTGCTTTATGATGGTGATGAAATCCTTAAGCCTAGGCGAAAACCTAGGCTGCGTTGAGTGCCTTTGAGGAAGATAAGAAATCAAATGAAATCACTAGGGAAAAGATGAATAAGAAACAAAATGATCCAAAATGCAAAGAAAAACATAATTATCACTCCTCATGATTACAAGAAGGAAAAGCTGGATTTCCTTAAACATGTTTAAGCCTCGAGACATTGTTAACTCCGAACAAGTCTTACGGAAAAGGATTTAGATAAGCGAAAGCGGAAAATATTGTTGAAACTAATCCTCCCTTAGGAAAATGCCTAGAAGCGTTGTGTATCCTCCGAATACACCAATGCATCTTGTTCCTAGAAGAATTGCCACTAAAAGCAAGACATTAATTAGCCAATCGTTATATTTCAACTATTTGTTGATTTTGAGAAAACTTGCAAGAAAAGGATCACACCCATTGGTATAAGCGAAGGAGAAAGGGTTTTGAACAAATGAAAGAATGTTATTTAAGCGAGGTCATGCCCTTCTTTAAACTTCTAAAGATCACTTTGAGAGTCTTAAAAGGAATAGAAAGCGATATTAAGGGAATGGAAAAGGAATTTGATGCAATGGTTGTTGAAGTTAGTGACTATGGCGTGCCTTTGAAATATAATGAGATTGAGAGAAAGAACACGCATACATTAAATGAGAATCTTATTCTTGAATGTGTTGCTCAAGATGTGTTTTCAACGCTTCAAATTGCTCTATTAATGCTTCCAAATTTCATGAATTATCTGTGGCCTGAAAGTCTCCCATGATCGTGTCATTGAGCTTGAAAAAACTAATTCTAAACTAAATGAGAAAATTGAGCTGGATGATCACGACAACCGTTAAACATTTTCTAAACTAGAAGTTGAGCATTTTAATTTACAACTAAAATATCAACATCTTAAAGAAAATGTCAAAACTTCAAATGTCAAGACATCTTGGATGCTCGAGTTTGATGCGATTTTCAAATTAACAAAGCGTGATGAGCGATTCAAGCTCGGTGCAACACGATCGAGAAAGTTGAAAGCCCAAATCTCTCAATTAAAGGGTCAAACAAACAATATGACGGGCTCCCAAATGCCTCCTTCTTTAGATTCTCGAGAATTCTCAAGCGTTTCATCTTCAAAACCTAGTAAATGCTTTACAAAAGGAAAGCGAAAGTTTTCTAGAAGAAAATGAAAAGGTTAAGCGTCACTTCAATGAGTTGTTTGAATCAATTAAAGTCACTCGTAACAAAAACAACGAACAAATAACTTCATTGCAAAGGAAATTGAGAATCGAAGAGTCGGTAAAAGGAAAATGCCAATGATCAATGGGAGAATGTTGTATCTAAGGTTCACTCTGGTAATAAATATCGTTATCGTGACATATGTCCCCCTCATCTAAGGAACAACAAACTTGCCATTCAAACATATTTCTCATCCCTTAAGGATTGCTTAGAATGCTGCGTGAGATTGTTGAAGAGGATAAGCTAGAAAACCTCATGATAATGCAATTGGACATGCATGCTTATATGCCAAACGATCTCAAGAAATCTTAGAATGCTTGATCACAATATGCCCTAAGACATTAGGTGAGAGAGTTAACCCTTTGATTCCATGCTCAATGCCTAAGGCCAAATATGATATGCACTCGATTCCCAATGTTTTGAATGTGAGCCGTAGTGTACCCTTGGTAGTCTGATTCTAGATCATCAAGGCTAGGAAAGAGAACTCAAATGTGCCTTCTAGGAGTACTAATCTCGGTACCTCCGGTGTTAAGAAAGTGAACCTTAGTGCACTGCATGTAGTTCGGATCCCAACACATCTAAGCAGGTGGTGCAAAGCGATAAAACAAACTAATGTTCCCATTCCCTCTACAGAGAATGTCGGTGACATTAAAGGGAGCGGTCAAAGTCTCAAGACAATACAAGGAATGATAGGACCTCATGAAGCTAAGAATGTGCCTTTGGAAAAGAGTAGAAGAACAATCTAGGAACCTTAAGTTTGAATCGAATAAAGCGAATCGTGTTGATTCTAGTATTAGCCATAGGCGTCTTGTAATTAATTCGAATTCGATACTATTTGCAAACCTTGTCTTGATGATTGCTTGAATTACATTTCTAATCATGGATGTGATGTTAATGTTACGCCTAATGATGTTAATTGTCCGATTAATTTTGTTAATGCTAAAATTCATGCTAAAAAGGCTAAAAGGCAAAAGCGAAGAGAGTTAGAAAACAATGGAAACCCACGGGAAGAACATTATTGAGAATAGGCTTTTATTGGATACATTGGTCATAAGACTAATCGAGATAATGCCCACTAGAAAATGGATGCCTCTTGGTAGAACTATTCCCTTAAGAAGTGGTCACCTTGTAAGCAGAGGCTATCTGAGACACTAGTATTGCATCTATTCACAATGATTCCATTACCTCATTTTACGATATGAATGCTTCTATTTACGATGTGGGTGGTCCAACCATTGTAACTAACCAAATGGAACCCATTCTTGCATGGGGATCCCAATTATCGATTATCCATTCTTATGCATGTTCAACTGCGGATCGTTCAAATCGTTACGTGGTACACGGACTCAAATTTTTCAAGCATATATTGGAGACCGGTCACGGCTCATGAACCGTGAGCAAATTCATCGGAATATTAGATTTGGTAATGATCATTTCGGTGCTATTATGGGTTATGGAGATTATGTTGTTGGTGATAGTGTCATCTCAGTGTATTATGTGGAAGGTTTAGGTCATAATCATTCTCTGTTGGTCAATTACGTGATTACGATCTAGAAGTAGCCTTGAAAAACATACACCTTTGTTAGAGATCTTAATGGTAAGGAGCTGTTGAAAGGAACTCGTGGCTCAAACCTTTACACCATCTCTATCGATGACATGATGAGAGCTTCACCAATCTGCTTGTTATCAAAGGCTTCAAAAACAAAGTCATGGTTATGGCATCGTCGTCTCAATCACTTGAACTTGGCACCATCAACGATCTTTCGAGAAAGGACTTAGTTGTAGGTTTACCTAGACTAAAGTATGAAAAGGATCATCTTTGTTCGACATGTCAATTGGGAAAAAGCAAGTATGCCCATAAACCCAAACCTACTAACTACATCACGAAGTTCTTCATATGATTCATATGGATTTATGTGGACCAATGAGGTGCAAAATATCTTTGGGAAGAAATATGTGTTAGTTGTGGTTGATGATTACTCTAGATTCACACAGGTCAAGTTCTTAAGGACAAAGGATGAAACTCGATATCATCATCAAACTCATCAAGCAGTGCGAGTTCGACTAAACAAAGCGTCGAATTATCGAGCAGACAATGGGCGGGTTTGTCAACAAACAACTTAGTGAATTCTATGAAAGCGTTGGAATCGACCATCAAAGAAGTGTTCCACGAACCCCTCAGCGAGCGGTGTAGTTGAAAGGCGAAATCGTACTCTTGTTGAAGCTGCTAGAACAATCTTGATCTACTCAAAGGTTCCAATGTTTCTACGGGTGAAGCAATTGCCCTTGCATGCTACACACAAAATCGTTCACGATTCACACTATTCATGGAAAAACTCCATATGAACTTGTCCACAACGAGAAAACCTAATCTATCTTTCCTTCGTGTGTTTGGTGCCTTGTGCTATCCAACTAATGAGGTCAAGACTTAGGCAAACTTAGGGCCAAAGGCGACATTGGAGTATTTGTAGGATATGCATCAAACAAAAGGATACGAATCTACAACAAAAGAACCCGAAATATCATGGAAACAATTCACGTTACGTTTGATGGTGACCGGTCAAATGGCTCTGGACACTCCATTTCGGGACCCGCACTTCAAAACAGTCCCATTGGTTCATCCCTTGTTCCAAACTCCTCTCAAGAAACTCCATATGTACCTCCATCGAAGATGATGTAAAGAAATTGTTTGATCCTATGTTTGATGAAGCTGTATGATTCAATTACTAATGAGGTAATGATTCCCACAACAGAGGATGCTCATAATCCGATGAATGAAGTCAATCCTCGGTCTCAATATCTTTAAGTCAAGAAGCACCCATCTTGATCCTTGATTTCATCAACAAATCATCATTCTTCAAATGTACATCATGGAAATGTTTACGCATCAATGATGAAGTTAATCCCTTTGCGACTCACGAAGATGCTCCATTTGAAAACATATTTGCTACTCTGAATCATCATCGAACCATCTTCTTGAGAGACATCGACTCACTACCTCGGTTCCTCAACAAGCGCCACATGAACACCTCGGAAAATGGACTCACGATCATCCATTAGACAACATCATTGGTAATCCCTCTCGTCTGTATCAACCGGAAACAACTCGCAACCGATGCCTTATGGTGCTTCTTCACTCCGTACTATCTAAGATCGAACCAAAAGATGTTAAAGCGCTATGAATGAAGATAGGCGGTTCAATGCCATGCAAGATGAAATTCATGAGTTTGATCGTCTTGATGTATGGGAGCTAGTACTGCTCTCAGGCGTGCTATGATTATAGCTCTAAAATGGATCTTCAAAGTAAAACTTGATGAGCATGGTGATGTGTTGAAGAACAAGGCTCGATTAGTTGCTAAAGGATATCGTCAAGAGGAGGTATAGACTTTGAAGAATCTTTTGCTCGATTGCTCGAATCGAGGCAATCGAAATCTTTACGGCTAATCTTGCTAGTAAGAACATGGTAGTTTATCGGATGGATGTAAAGGCGGCATTTACGAGCGGAGATCTTAAAGAAGTCGTCTCGTCGGCCAACTGAAGGATTTGTGAATCAAGAGCATCCTACTCACGTTTATCGTTTGAAGAAGGCTCTTTACGGTTTAAAGCAAGCTCCAAGGGCATGGTATGATACATTTGTCAAAGTTTCTTCTATCAACGGATTCATCAAAGGAGCGATTGATCCTACATTGTTCACCGAAGTCGAGCAAACATTTAATTCATGTTCAAATTTATGTTGATGATATTATTTTTGCCTCGGCGGACCCAATGGAATGTGATCGTTTTCAAATGAAATGAGTTCAAAGTTTCAAATGTCAATGATGGGACAAATGTCATTTTCTTGGGATTACAAATTTCACAAAGTCCGGAGGCATTTTCATAAATCAATCTAAATATGCAACAGAGATTTTAAAGAAATTTGGATTTGATTCAAGTGACCTGTTGACACCCCATGATTGACCGAACCAAACTAGATGAGGACCTCTCGGGGATCATGATTGACCAAACGAAATATCGGAGTATGATTGGATCACGATGTATCTCACTGCTAGTAGACCGGACATCTTGTTCTCTGTGTGCATGTGTGCTAGATACCGAGCTAAGCCTACTAAAAGCACCTTGAAGCGATTAAGCGGGTCTTCGGTATCTCAAGGAACCATCAATATGGGACTATGGTACCGAAGGACACGGTATGTCACTAACGGCCTATCTGAATCTTGATCATGCGGTTGTCAAGATACACGTCGAAATCGTCGGGAGGTGCTCGATTTTGGGTGATAAGCTTGTGGTGGTCTTCAAAGAAGCAAATGAGTACTTCTATTTCCTCTCAGAGGCTGAATACATAGCCATGTCATCTTGTTGTGCTCAAATCTTATGGATGAGATCTCGATTATCGACTATGGCTTTGAATTCAACAAAATCCCTCTGTCTTGTGATAATAAAAGTGCTATTGCTCTCTCATGCAACAACGTTCAACACTCAAGAGCAAAGCATATCGACATTCGACATCATTTCATCGAGGAACAAGTGGAAAAAGGTGTGGTGGAACTATATTTTGTGAGGTCGAATATCGGTTAGCGACATCTTCACCAAAGCTCTTCCAAGAGAACGTTTTGAGTTTATTCTTCCACGACTTGGTTTGAAAAGCCTTCAACGAAACTCTCAAACGTCTTGAGGAGGAAGGCGAGGAGTAAAGGTCTATCTTCATCTATCTCTTGTATATATATTTGAAAAACAAAATACAAAATTATAAAACCTTCAAAACCAAATAGAAAAATATAAAACTTTCAAAATCCATAAAAATTTGAAAATCTCGAAAAATCTTCAAAAATATTGTCATTTTTCATGTTTTTTCGGTTCGATAATATCTACGGTCTTTGTCTTTGTCATTCAAAGAATGACACGGGACTTTAGATGTTGTTCTTAAAAAAAAAAAAAAAAAAAAAAAAAAAAAATCAAAAATAAAAATATTTTGGGAGAAAGAAAATGGTTTATTGTCATTTTCGAGGCAATAACCAGTTTTAAAAGAAAAACGAGCCATGTTTTACCATGTTTTCAAATTCCATGCTCGATTCTATAAACTCTTATCTGCTTGAAAACCAAATGCTTTGAAAAATAACTCGGTTTCTATTTTTGATAATCATCGGGACTTATTTGTCAAAATCTCTATCTCTCAATCAACAACCTATGTCATTGATTGAGGGGAGAATGATTTCAATTAAATTAAAAAGTTATTTGGCATTAAATTGTTTTCAAAAGATATACATGCATGTTTTATCAATGGAGTTTAAAGTCTTAAAATCCGATCCTTATCGGTTCAAACACTTTCACAATCAAGTCACAATTCTCCTTAAAAGCTTTCAAAATCAATTTAAATCTATACGAGATCACAAATCTCAAATGTTTTGATAATTGTGATCGGGGAGAATGTGTGATTTAAATTGGATTTAAAGCGATAATTAGGTAAATGGTTTCATAAGAATGTACATGTTGTCCTTCCCACATGTGACAAACGATTTCAAATTTTCCATGCACATGTTGAGGGGAGCATCTATCTTAAACCTTTGATTTGAAACGTGATCATTCATCCCAATGTGCGGGTTCCTCTAGTATGTGCAAAACTCTTTTCAAACCTCGAGGCACATATTGAGGGGAGCAAACTTATGGAAACCTCATCCTTCCGGAAATGCTATATCTACTTGATTTGATGTGGGAAGTGATGTTGATATCTTTAGAAAATGGTAATCAAAGAAGTTAATTCTTTCTCTTGCCTCCGTGTGCAAAACATTTTCAAATACTTGATGCACATGTTGAGGGAGTTCTCGTTCTAAAATATCAAAAACAATTCGGTACAAAATGCTTTGATAATATATCACAAGTATCCGAATTGATTTTCAAATGGTTTTCAATTGGATCCAATGGCGGATGAACAATACCAAATAGACCGACCAACTTTACTTTATATACGGTGATATAAGGATGATAAGGTTAGGTATTGGTTCCCATGATCCGCTTGAGCCGGAGGGATCTACCGAGGACAATCCACTAGTTAGTGTAGAAGTCCTTAGGTATGATGATAAAAGGAGAAAAGTGAGATATGGGAAGAGTGCGGACTAAGGCGAGCTAGTCTTGGAATAAACCCAACAAGGTTCTAGCTATGAAGTCTCGGTAAGCACGAAGGGTTGAAGAATTAAAAGAATTGAATGAGAAAAGGGTGAAAACAAATAGCCCTCCATTTATTCAACCTTAGGGCGATAACGGGTTCAATTCATATGCTCTTGATGGTAACATCGGTATTGAAGACAAGACGTCATGGACCCGGTGGCGCTTGCACTTCAACTTTCCAAACCACTCAAGTTCCTCTTAAAAGGGCTTGTTTCATTCTCACGGGAACCGACATTATCTATCGACTTTCTCTTAGAGATGGTTGATATTGAAGAAGGAGACCCTCTCCTAGTCTCCGTTATAGGATCCAAATATGCACAAATTGAGTCTAGAGCCACGAGATCATCAATAAATCTCATTAGGACACTTTCAATGAAGACTCTCTTTTCACACAATGTGGAAGAGATTATATCTTGAGTCCTCGCATTATCCTTGTGGTATTGCGGAACATCCGAGTGATGTGTTTACATATTCACAATGAAGATGGAAAGCCTTCGGAGCCAACATCAAACAAGCTCTGGTAGGTGGCATGTGAGATCTATTATATAGATCAACCATGTGACAATGAAGAAACAATGGGGCGATTCAATCTCTTGAATCAATCACGGTTCGAGTTATGGATTGACGGATACCTTTGAAAAACCGGTCTTTGTGCTTAAAACTCTTTTCTTTAGCACATCGACC
This sequence comes from Chrysanthemum lavandulifolium, assembly GCA_022545495.1. Taxonomy (NCBI): domain Eukaryota; kingdom Viridiplantae; phylum Streptophyta; class Magnoliopsida; order Asterales; family Asteraceae; genus Chrysanthemum; species Chrysanthemum lavandulifolium. The sequence goes on along the minus strand of CM040238.1, from coordinate 78,367,928 downwards.
GTGTACTCATTTTCAAACCAAAAGGTATTTTTATGATTGATAATTGATTTTCAATAAAACCTTCGTTGTATTGCAAAACAATTTCTATTGAGCAATACACGATTGTTTTCAAATCTCTTTCATCAATCGGTGGACTTAAAATTATTTGGTTCACTCACTCCGTGTTGTCTTCTTTGAGATGTTCGGTTTGAGAACGACTAGAACATTGCGAAACCACATCAAGGAAATTCTTGAATTATACCCGATCACGAGGCGGTACATGTCTTGATCAGCGAGGAACCGTGGGCGTGTACCTCAATTCAACGAAGTGATCAAAGACACTTTCGTGCGATTTATTGCTAATCTGTTGTATGCAGGTACACCCGACGTTTGCGGTGATCGAGAATGGAGCGGTCAATCCATAGCCGCATGCTCACATTCAACTCAAAGAAATCATGATTAGTGCATCAATGACTCGATATTTTCACACCATGCTTCGCTTTCTGCTGCGCCAATATCATGAATCAACTAAAGCTTCCGCTACTCGATGAGAAGATTTCATGATCCGAATGTGAGCATGTCGGTCCTAAAGTCACAACACCACAAAGGATGTCTTAGAGATATTTTTGATAGTGATGATCTCAAATCTTGGCTCAAAATTATTATCACGTGGATCGGTAAAGACCTCCACTTGGAATATCCAAACATGCAATGTGAAGAATCAATGACTACGAGCTTAGGAGCAAGGACTACATCAAGAATGCAAGATCAATTGTTAATGTAATATCTATTTGTATTCTATGTAATTTTGGTACATGATTGAGGTGACCTCCTTAGGGAGATTGTTAGAATTAGAAATTCCGGTATTAAAGAGTCGGTCACCTCAAGTATATGTAATCGTTAAGCTCGTAGTCGTAGTTCTTTTAAGTTAAGTAGTAATTTAGTTAAGTAACACCGTGGAGGACGACGGGTCTTTACCCACCGTATGCCTCGATCCACACCCAAAGTGTGGCGAGTTATGTAAGACTATAAATACTCTCTACCTTCCAAGGTAGAGAGTTGGAGCTCATAATAATATCTTTCACTTTCTCTCACTAAGTTCCTAAACCTCTAACTTTCTCTCTAGAATTCCATCTATATGCTACTTTGTGTTATGGTTTGATGTGTATGTGAAAAGTTATATCTTACACTATTGACACAAGTTGATTACTTGAGTTAATCATTTATCACTTATTTGAGATTGAAGTTGACCTTCACAAGTTCTTATTTGATAACTTGCTCGGCTTAAGAATTTGAGTTAAAGACTTGGTTTATCTAGCTACCAATGAGTCGGGGTTGGATGGTTAAAGACCGACGATGTGGATAATCTCAAGAGGTGTTAATGTCTCGTACTTTGTTTGAGTATTGAGTACTTAGAGATTTTCTTGGGCATAAATTCTACAATCGTTCTTCCATCTTTAAGTGCAAGCTTAAGATACAAATGTCACGAATTCGACTTCGCTTTCAAGTTTTGTATATCGGGTTTTCTTCTTCGGTCACTTCAAATTGTCTACATATGGGTTGGTAAATATAGTCGGGAGAGTTTAGAGCGCTTGATTCTCACAGGATTCATTTGAGCTAATTTGTGTTCTTCTCTATTTCAATAATATTTGGTATGTATAAAGTGTTGCTGGTTTTGAGGCATCAAAACCAGCAAGGGGGAAGGAGACATACATCTAAATACACAACAAGTACACGTGATGAACCCAATACTTCTTCTCTATTGAAGTAATCCCGGGAAAGACAAAGGTCATAACCGTAGAGATACTAAGTGTTTACTCATAGCCTTTGGTTTATTATTCCAACTATTTGGGGGAAGGATATATTATTCCAACTATTTGGGGGAAGGATGTATTATTCCAACCATTTGGGGAATTGGTCTCGGATACTTTTGGTATGTGCTATCTTAGCCTTGAAGTGGGAAGAAATATGAGAAGAATATTTGGAACGTGAGATGAAATTGCTTATCGACATCTTCGATATGATTAATGGTAAAGTGCTTCGGTTAGTGCTTCATGTACACAATGTAATGATGATTCGATGAAATCGCAACCATCGCGGAGAGATATGTGTACATCCGGGTCGCATAACATATTCACATGATCGAGCTTAATCGCTTATTCGGAGTTGACATCCGCAGAGAAGATCGAGAGATTCAACCGCTTATTGTGAGGTCGTTGTCTCTTCTCTTGTTGGGTACATGTGTACGTTATGGGCTGATTGGTTATATGTTAGATAACTGGAGTGCATTTGGTGAAATGAAGGTGTTGATATATTGTTCTCCTGAATTGACAACTTCTCAAACTCGAAGAGTTATGTGTACATCGGGGATGCACAACAAGTTCATGTGATCGGGCTTAATCATTTATTTCGGGTTTGATAACCACATAAATGATCCGTGTTAACCTGTTACTTCGGTGTTATCGTCTTCTTCGAGTTCTTGAAGCTTCATACAATTAGACTTTTTGCTTCACTTCTTCTTCTTGGGGGAAATGGTCTTTTTACGTGGATTGTCGATTTAGGGGGAAGCTACCAAAGATTCACTCTTTGAAGGCTCAAGTTCTGTCGACGATTCAAGAGCCTCGAAAGCTTTGGTGGTGAAAGTTTAAGAGATGATGACTTATCTTCTTCAAAGTGTCGAACGATTTCCTTATCTCGGTACTCGTGATCATCATCTTCTTAAACTATGTCTCTATCTTTGTATATAATTTTCAAAAATCAAAATACAAAAATATAAAACCAACAAAAACAAAATAGAAAAATATAAATCAACAAAAGCCCATAAAAAATCAGAAAATTGAAAAATACCAAAAATATGTTTTCTCAAGACATGTCTTCTGGTATCGATAACATCTACGGTCTTAGAAATGTGATTCAATAATGGCACGGGACTTTAGATGAAGTTCGAGCAAGAGGTGTAAATATTTTTTTTCAAAACATGTCTCAAAAAAATGGCTTGCAGTTACCTCAGACTGTAACTCGTGCTTAAAACAATGGCTTGCTATTATTTCCGATAGCAACACTCTCTTCAAGGAAGGAAAGTGTTGCACTAAAACAATTTTTCTTAAATCTCGTGCACTTATCCTAAAACAAAACAAGGAAAGCACGTCGTCAAAAAGACTGTTGTTCCTACACAAATGTTTTTCCGTCTAAAATTCTTCAGGAAAATATTTGTTGTTTTAACAAAATGGTGGTAAATGAGTTACTTTAAAAACAATCGATTCGAGTTTTATAAAATTTGCAAACTCAATCAATGACTTCACGCTTTTAAAATTTTCGTAAAATGAGTCATTGATTGAGGGGAGAATGTTGTCAAATTTATATCATCTATCGTGCTTATCTAATTATCCTAAATGCTTAATCGAAAATGATGTTAACCTACGTTGAAGGACTAGGTGCCTAGGATAAGATTGTTAGGATTAGATGATTATAGTTTGATGAACACATATATCCCAAGTCTTATATGATCCGATTGATATGTTGAATTGACTTTAATTAGTCGATTCTTGTTTGGGTGATGTCGAACACCATATATCTCGTATGTGTGTTCACTAACGATCGTGTATATTGGTATATAAGAATGTTCCCGATCCGGATCCCACAATTGAAGATGATTGGATGCGAAGGAAAGGGTAACTATATCTTGGGTTGACAAATGAAGAAACGAGCTTAATTGGACTTCTATGGAGTGTTGGCATGAAAAATGCAACGTAAGAGGTCTCATTTGCATCGGCAAATGGTTTTCTTCTAAGTGATTGAAGAAACGAAGCAATTTGACCTCGCCATATTAAAATGCAACGTAAGAAGTCTCACCGCATCGCCAGACGGTTTTCCTTCCAAGCCCTACAAAGAACAACATAAGCTTCTCAACCACCCAACGTATCTTTTGCGAGGATAATAGTGATGATATCATTTTTCTAAAAAACGTTTAATAATATTGTTTTGAAAATGGAAAAATATTGTTTTGAAAATAAATCGGATTCAAAGTTTTGAAATCAACCGGACTTTATTTTGTCAAATCTTAAGTGATTTCAAATTAAATATTTTCAAATGATATTTCTTCATAAAAGTCCGGTTTGTACAATAATAAGTGGTGATCTAAAGATTTAATGTTATGTCATGGTATGATTTTCTTTAAAACTCAAAGATCTTACAAAATGAAATTTTTTCTGTTCTTGTTTGATTGTGAAATTGTTTTATTTTACTAAAAAATCTCTTAAAACAATCATACCGACACTAACAATCTTTAATGTCTTAAATGGTCCTTATCTCATCATTTTCAAAATCAAATCTTGCCACGCCTTTCCCCAAACTTTTCTAAATGATTTAAATCAATTGGGATCCAAAATCTCAATTAGGTTAAAATTTTGATCGAGAGAGAGATCGTGATTTAAATCTCTAACTGCTTTTAGTCCTTTAAAGGCACTCCCGCCTCCATGTGCCAAACGATTTCAATATATGATACACATGATTGAGGAGGAGCATTTATCCAAAACAAGATGAGTATTTAATCAAGGCCACATTTTCTCCCATGTTTTCTAAACCTTATTAAATCACTTGGGATCCAAAATCTCAAAGGGTTTGATAGTTTTGATTGGGGAGAATTTGTGATTTAATAATGAAATCGATAAATGATGATCGATTTGATTCAATGTGCATTCTCTCTCCCATATGTGCTAAACGTTTCGAATCTCGAAGCACATATTGAGGGGGAGCATTTCAAAAGAAAACAAACTTTCAAGGTACAAAAGATTCTATGTTTCAACATAAAGTACTGTGATTGATTTTCTAATGGTTTTCTGTATGGCAATACAATCGTGGAAGTGCTTCAAAAACCTCTTGCCTCTATGTGATAAAATGATTTCAAATATCCTATGCACATAGTGAGGGGGAGAACTTACCAAGAAAATCAAATGGCTTTTTCTAAGGAAATTGTGATCAAAGAAATTGTTTCAAAGTACTCTTGCCTCCATGTGCTAATCAATTTCAAAATCATACGCACATGTTGAGGGGGAGCATTTCTAAATGATCAAAACTATTAAGGTACAAAATGCTTTGATTTTATATCACAAGTACCTTGATTGTTTTTCAAATGATTTTTCAATTGGTTTCACGGAAGAATGAACTGTACCAAAAGACCGACCATTTTACTTTATGTATGGAGTTATAAGGATGGTGAGGTTAGGTATTAGTTCCCACGATCCCGCCAAGGTGAGGGATCTACCGAGGACAATCCACTAGATAGTGTAGAAGTCCTTAAGTATGATGAAAAAAGGAGAAAATGAGAATTGGGAAGAGTGCGGATGAGTCGAGCTAGTAATGGAATAAACCCAACAAGGTTCTAGTTATGAAGTCTCGGTAAGCACTAAAGAGGTTGAAGAATGAAAAGAAATGAATGAGAAAAGGGTGAAAAGAAATAGCCCTCCAATAATTCAACCTTAGGGCGTAAACCGGGTTCAATACATATGCTACGGTGTTTACTAAGGTAACACTGGTATTGAAGACAAGACGTCATGGACCCAATGGACGCACCGCACCTAACTTCCCAAGCCACTCAAGTTCCTCTTAAAAGGACTTGTTTCATTCTCACGGGAACCTACATAATCTATCGACTTTCTCTTATAGTTTGTTGATATTGAAGAAGGAGACCTCTCCTAGTCTCCCAGCATAGGAACCAAATGTGCACAAATGAGTCTAGAGCCACGAGATCATCAAATAAATCTCATTAGGACATCATCAATGAATACTCTATTTCACACAATGTGGAAAGAGAGATTATATCTTATGAGTCCTACGATTATCCTTGTGGTATTGCCGTAACATCCGAGTGATATGCTAACATATTCATAATGAAGATGGAAATCCTTCTAGAGCCAACATCAAACAAGCTCTTGGTGGGTGACATGTGAGATCTTTCTAAAAGATTAAACTTGTGACAACTGGATAGAACGATGGGGCGATTCACTCGTGAATCAACCTTGGTCCAGAAATGAATTGACGAATACTTTTGGAAAAACCGCTTGATGTGCAAATCTTCTTTTCTCTAGCACATCGAATGTGTATTCATATTTCAAACACAAAAGTATCTCTGATTGAAAAATACTTTTGGAAAACCGCTCGATGTGCGAATCTCTTCTTTCTCTAGCACATCGAATGTGTATTCTTTTCAAATACAAAAGGTATTTTGATTGAAAATTGATCTTTCTCATAAAACCTTCGTCGTATTGCAAAACTCTTTCTTCCAAGCAATACGCGATTGTTTTCAAATCAATTTTCATCAATCGCTGAATCTCAATTCACCGTTCACACACTCCATGTTGTCTTCTTTGAGACGTTCGGTTTGAGAACGAATGTGCGAAACCCCGTCAAGGAGATTCTTCAAATCAAACACGATCACAGCAAGACTTGTATCGATCAACGAGGAACCGTGGGCCATGTACCTCAATTCAACGAAGGTGGTCAAAGACACTTTCGTGTGTTTTATTGCTAATCGTTGTTTGCGGTACATTTGGACGGTTGTCGCGATCGTAATTGAGAAGTCAATCCAAAGCCGCATGTCACATCATCCACACTTAATTGAAGAAATCATGACTAGTGCATATCTACGAACCCGGCTCGATATTTTATACTATGTTTCGCTACTGCCGCAAATATCATGAGTCAAGAAGCTTCCGCTACTCGATGGAAAGATGTCATGATTCAAAAGTGTGAGCATGTCGGTCCAAAAGTTACAACATCACATGATGGCAACACAACAAAGGGTGATCCAGAGATTTACTGTGGCTGATGATCTTAATGAAAGCTCAAAGATCATCAAAAACGTGGATCAGCACAAAGACCTCCACTAAAAGTACAAAGCACTTGGACTTTGAAGAATCACTGCTAAAGCACAAAGACTGTGGACATTGAAGAATTGAAGTCTACGAGCTCGAGCATAAAGACAAAGATAGAATGCTAGGATTCAAAATGTAAATCATGGGGTGACCTCCCTTAGGGGGAGATTGTTAGGAATTGGAAAATCCATAGTGAATAGTCGGTCACCCCAACTCTAGTCTAGGATATGTTAGCTCGTAGACATTACGTTATTTACTAGTTAGTTAGTTAGTTATTTTGTTTAAAGCAACACCGTGGAGGATGGACGGGTCTTTACCCACTGTATGCCTGATCCACAGTCCGAAGGAGGACGTTTAGTATGTAACTATAAATACCCTCTACCTCCCAAGGTAGAGGATTGGACCTTTCACTCAATCTAACATTTCTTTCTTTGTTTACTTTCTCTCTCTAGAAAGGCTCCCACCTTGTACTTTCTCTCACTAAACTCTTAAACCATACACCTAATATTATTATGTTATGATGTGTTTGTGAAATCCAATATGTTACATGTCTTATCCTACCTTTTAGTCATGAAGCGTGTCTAGGTGATGCATCGAGCAATCTTTGGTGTCTTGGCCATGGATTTGGTCATGTATCATTGATTTTGTCCACTTCGCCGTGACATGTTAGTAATGACGAGTCACCCCTTAACCTTTGTCGTGTCTACCCATATTGCCTTCGAAAATTGTTTAGCCCTTAACTCTAGTGGTGGAGATTTGTGTAACCGCCAAGCTTATGATAGAATACATGCTATGATCAGACGATTGAGTGATCACCCGAAATTGACACTTAGAATAGTTGAGAGATTTGAGTGTTTCGTTCCCATTTCGTGAGGTGTTCGGCTTTGTTTTATTCTAGCATAAGGGATTTGTAAACTTATATTTTACGGTAATGGAGATATCTTTTAGAAATCTATCTAATAAGGTCTACTTGAGGGCAAGTAGAGTTCAGTGGGGGATATTTGATAACATCAAATTATCCCGAATATTAAGTGTCAATTTCCCCTGATAATGCTTGTAATTTATATCATTTATATGGATTTAAGCTTGTTTTCCATTATTTTCCACTTTTAGGTAAATTACGAGCATTGGAGCTAAAGAGACGCGGAATTGGAGAATTATCAAAAGATTTATCAGAGTATGCTCACTTTGAAGAAGTTACGGCGTAACTCATCTCTCACATTACACCGTAACTAATGTGTGACTCAGAAAGCCAACTCATCAGAAGATTACGGCGTAACTCTCCCAAAAGGTTACGACGTAACTATATTAGGTCAAATGAGGATCCGCGCCGCTGATAACTACGCCGTAACTCGTGATTAAACTACGACGTAACCAAGAATTATTGAAGATACGACGTAACCACTTCTAAGGTTACGCCGTAACCAGCAGATCTAGTGCATTTTACGAAGAATAGAGGATTATGGCGTAACTATTCTATTAGTTACGTCAGAACCCAATCGCCTATAAATACCCCACGATTTCCAAAGATTTCAAATCATCCCATTTCACACACCACAACCAAAGAACGTGGGAAGAAGCGGGCGGTCTAGAGGAGCATACTGAGCTATCTCCAAGGGAGAAATCACTCCCTACGATAAGCATTAGCATTTTATCTTTTCTTTACTTTCGATTCATGTATTTCGTAACATTAATTATTGAATTGATTTGTATGGTTAATATGAGCTGCTAAGCACCTCTTGGTGCCGGCCTAGTTATGATTCATTAATTGTTTTGTTTGCGCTTATATTACTCCGCACAATTATTTCTAAGTGTATGCATGCATAGTTTATTGGTAGCTACCCTTGTTTCGGTAGTTTTGAATGGCGGTAGAGGCTAGTTGCTTATGAGATATGACCAACCGACCTAAGTTAGTAGATCGCGATGGGAAGGGTAAGATATGACCAAATGACGACCCTTTCTACTTGTGCGATTTGACCAACCGATCACCTACCGCTTGGATGAACTTAAGAATTAGGGGTGAGTGTTTGTTGCTAACGCCCGGAACTCACCGTTATAAATCTAGCATGTAGCGGAACTTAATGACTTGGCTTAGGGGACCAGGAACAACTGGACTTATGAAGGAACACATGACTTCTCCAGTGGTGGCATGTTTGCTGATAGGTTAGGGCGAATTGACCAAATGTTGTCCTCTCGACTTTGACCCCACCTGAAGTAATTGGAAGTAATTAGACGTAGACATTACTAGCTAGGATGAATAACTAGGTTAGCACCACTCTCCTCTATTTATTAAACCTTTTCCTTTTATCTGCTTTAGTAATTAATTAATTACTTATTGAAATCATATTAAAATCTGTGACACCTATACTTAGTAATAATCCAACACACATAGCTCTTGGGACGACCTCGGTTTTACCAAATACTACACAACACACGACCGGGTACACTGCCCGTTAGTGCATTAGGGTAGACCATAGGTATAACGAGACATTATAAATATTAAAACATGGTCAGTAAAACCTGCATCATTATGGTTATCTTGAATCAAACAAGTCAAATAGAGTTGGATTCTCCTAACTGAACATACCATCAACTTGTGGTATTTATTAGAATTAATATTGTAATACAATCTAACAATATATAAGATAAACATATTCCTTTTGGCTTACCTATTTACCAACTAAGTCAACTTGATAGTATAATAGACTTTTCAAGCCAATTGCATGCTTTATAACACAAGTACTCTTTAACCATGTCACTTCATATCCATGTCTCATCAAGAAAACATAAACTGTTATAATCCCATTATACGTTATAAATCATTGATCAACTCAATGACTTCTTGTATATGTCTTAATTAAAAAAACATAACAAGTTAACGTCTTACTTTATTACAAGTCTTAAAAGACTTTATGTTTATGTCTTTACAATGAATCATAAACATGTTTAACTAAAGTAATTATAAGCACAACTCTTGGTTTCAATAGTAATTTCAAGTTAATTTATTTGCTTCACAATAATGTAGGACTACATTATTTTACATTTATGTCATTCCAAAATACATAAATAAACAAATTGAAGTAGTATTAGATTACTTCATTTATTTATGTCATGCTAATAATACATAAATATTTAATTTGAAGTAGTCTTATATATCATTTTGACATATGTTTCTAAATACTTGTCTAATTTAGAAACTGCAAATATGTCCATGCAAGGTCTGACTTCACATGGAGATTTACTTTGTTGTTGCAATCTCGCCAAGTTCTCACGTGACATAAATTGCAACACCAAGTGTTTCTTGAATCTAGATATGTACAAGTCATATTAGAACGTTAGTCTCTTACCTTGCAGTTAAGAGAATCCGTTAAATCATATACCTATATGTTGTACCTTGCACACAATATAGATTTCTCCCACTTGTGCATGAAACAACATCATGTAGCAGATAAACAACACGACATATGTTTGTTTATGTGACTAATATGATTGTGTCATTGATATTAGCATAACTAGTAGATGTAGAACCACTTCATTGTCTAATAAGAAAACGTACATGACTATCCTTGAAAACATAAGTGTCTAGAAGTGAAAAGTAATTATCTTAAGACATTTTAGAGATAATCTGGTTACTACCAAGATGACAAAGCTTGTAACTCCCACCGAATTAGAGATCATTACAATAATTCCTTATTCAAGAATAAGAACACAATACTCCCAATCGGATTTGACAACATTGTAAGTGTTTCATTAACCGATTGAAGAAAATAGTGTTCTATTTACATCCCTACACTTTTGAGAAAGTCCATACATAACAATTACTTATGTACTAAAAGAGTGTATTCTACTATGTAGATGATGAATTATCCATCAATGCTATTAACTTGAAAAATTGGGCATGCAATTTCTTTCTTAATAGTTCTACTATTCCAACAATTGTAAGTAGTACTTTTAAATGGTCAAAGCACAACAACTAGATAAAATATGCTAGTTTGTCTTTTACCAATTTTGCAGTAAATTAGTCTAGCTTCTAATTTAATAACTCAGAAAATATGCAATTTTCTTAACTCTTAAAATTTGCTTACGAGTTATGTATTTAGAATTTAGACAATTCTAATTTGTCCTATCATACCTTTCTCATTCATGAAAAGGAATATGATTGAATCTCACTCTTTCTTATAAAAAGAGGACTAATTTATTCTTTTAGCAAAGTTGACTCTACCAAAAAACCCTTACAGGTGTAGATCAATTTACCAATACAAGAATAACATACGTTTACGGTTTAATGTTGCATTAATACATTTAAAGAATTTTCAAAATTCAATTTCAGTATTTTCGATAATTAAACTTTTCCAGAAAATAAAATACCCAATGTAAAATTCATATAACCATAGAATTTTCTAGAAAACTAGGATCCAAATTATCATAGTTCCATTACATCAGTTGATCTGCTAGTAACGAAAGCATATAATAGGGTAATCTGTCGAACAATAATTGGCAAACATTTCCCAATTCCTAGATCATTATGGGATTTACATTTTCCAACGCTATTGAAAATGTAAACATGTTTTATCCCATCTTGTGCCTTGAGTCCAGGTCTCACTTACTACTAAATTTAAGTCGTCTAACTTAAAGAACTGCAAATATGTCCATGCAAGGTCTGACTTCACATGAAGATTTACCTTTCCATCACAATCTCGCCAAGTTCTCACATGACGTAAATTGCAACTTCGAGTGTTCCTTTAACTAGATGGCACTTAACTTAATTTTAAAAGGGTACTAGTTTTGATTTATGGTGTCAAATCAAACATGTACGAAGAAGCATGCATACAACTTCGTATCAATAGTTTTAATAATAAAAAACTTTTATTAACCAATTCAGAAAGATCAAATTATCAAAGTTTTGATTGAGGTATTGGTTTCGCCAATCAAGGAATTTACCTTTAATTATCGTCCATTATATCGTACTTTTGCATAAGTCTAAAGACTTAGTGTTTCGGATAATTACCACAAAGTGGCGCATGGAATTAAAGCTAATTCGCCCTTAAGATGATTTTGTACTCATAGCCTACTTGGTAACTCCAATTTGACTCACAAAGAAGCGGAGAATTTGGTCAGCGCTGAAGCTATGACCTCATTCTTTCGGGTCACAATTTAATGCGCTCCCCTCCTTGTACCCCTCACATAGTCCGTCAAAATTGGGTGAGCCGTTCTCACTATTTGTACCAAAATCATCAATCAATTAAACTTATTGAAAATTTTAACTCTTCAATAACAAATCAAATTTCACCATTGTTTAGTCCGATTTATTTTTCTATTCAAAATTACACTTTGCTTAAAACTTGTCGCACATAATAAACAAACAAGTAAACGATAAAAAATAAATAACTTAAAACAATGCGCACATAACTAACAATTAATACATGTAAACAAGTAGTCATATGCAACTTATTTGATAAAGCCTATTAATAATCAATATCTAGGTTAATTAACGTATATATTAACTAGGGCTTTCACTCGCACAATTGAAAGTGAGCCACATACATCGACGAATCGATTGCGTAAGCCATAATTAAAATACACCAAATTGCACATAATTGATTCATTAATATATAATTGGAGCCTTTCCCAATTCAAGATTTATCCAAATATACATGTGATTAAAATAATTTAACAATTTAAAATTCAAGCAACCATCAATGACGAACATGCATGTATCATCATGGATATAACATAACAATTATACAGGTAAGTCACAAGATCACATACAATTCCATGTCACATAACACTTTATTCATGAATTTATCACGTAACAAATATATTAATTCTAGGTTTCGATGTAGATAACATAACAATTAATATAAACCCTAATTTTTTTTTTAAAGAAATCGACTAAAAAATATATATAGGGTATCGACTCATAAATTTTTTTTTTGGTCGATTCAAAAGAAATTTTAAAACCAATTAGGGCAAAAGGCCTAACCCTAAAATTAGGGTTTACATAATTATAACCAAAACCCTAGAACAATCATATCAAACAACATACAATATTCGTTTTTTACGTGTTTAGTAATTAATTACTCATTAAACAAGACCCGTGATGCCACTGTTGGAATTATATAACATGACTATCATATATAAAACACATAAAACATCAAAGAAACATGTGAAAGCGTATAGGAACGAATGATGAATAATTAACTAACAAAAACATAAAGTATGAGTACCTTTTTTATTCTAGCCGAACAATAATCAATTCACAAAACTAGCAATTGAGATGAACCCTAATTAGGGTTTATAGGATTATAAGAATTACCCTTTACCGTTTTGTAATTCAATCCAAGATACAATCAATAGTGTGATTGTACCACGTTCTTGTACACACGTACTATTAACAAATTAAAGTAAATGCTAGTTTAAATAAACACAAAACAATTTGTTTGATGAACAAAAAAATCCGATCGACCCTACAAAAGGATTAGTTCGATCGGTTATCACCAAAGAAAAAGAAAAACAAGTTTTAGGGTTATTGTGTGTACAAAAGGTGAAAAACAATCAACCCCTAACCTTGTTTATATATTAGTAGAAACTTATAGCCCAAGTTAGATTAGGATTAGGAAACCCCAATCCATATAACCGGCCATACAAACCCAAAAGGGTTTCCGGATCCTTCTTGACATCTAATTTTTACTTTAGTCATTTTCTTTTAATACTTAACGACCGTTAGTCCATTACATTTAATTACTTAATGTTTATTATGTGTGATTAATAACTAAATATAACATTTTATATTTAATTATTAAACTTTAATTCTCATACGTAAAGTGTGCAATCCCGTGGTTTCGAGTTCGATCCTAACACACATCTATTAATATTTTGTCTATTAAACCAACATAAGTAATGCCAACAGTAATGGAAATTATGCGCTTGTAAAACAGGAAGAGAAAAAAAAACAAACAAACAAAAAAGCAACAGTTACCGTGTTGGAAGAGCTATCTTTTTGTGGCTTGCTTATACAAGTTCATAAGAAACAGACAAGCATTAGACTTTGCTATGCCTTCAAAAAGATGATACAGTACTATTATGTTTGAGGTGTTCAGCCAGCCAACAATGTTGGCCTGTTGGGTGTGGACATGGTGCTTTTTTGGAAGATGCATGTGTACCAAATTCTGGAATATACCTCACAGGCTCACATTTTGCAATAGTTTGGTTTGTGATTAGAACATATACATATGACTATATGAATGCATCCAAGTTTCGTAAATACTGGTCAACAAATGGTCGTCATACATTGTATTCTATCTAGATATTATTATATATATAGTAATGCGAGCTTACAAAACGGCGACAAAAAGTTTCGTTTGAGGCTCCGTTCTTTTTAGCTCAGCCCATTGCCATTGTCCAAGGCCTCATATCCTAGCCCGTTTCTTTTTCTTTTTTTGTTTTTCGTTGTAATTTTCTGCTCTTATCGTTTTCGCACAAGAAACGATACTGTATTTAGAATTCACCACCGCCTCTCTTTATTCATCCCTAATTCAATTCTCACACATTCATTTTCACAAGAAATAATTAAACAAAGATTCAAGGTATTGTTCTTTATTCCCTCTTTAATTATGTAATTGTTTGATGCGTACATGATTATTAGACCTAATTAGACTTGATCATCGTTTCTCAAATTGTTAGTCCTGTTCTTTTTTCTTTTTTTTTCTTTTGGTATTAACGACTAGACATCTGCCCGCCTAACTCTCATCTTATCCAAAAACAGAGACATCAATACGCAATTTTCGTGAGATAAGTTTCGTGAATTAGGTATTTGCAAACACAGTATTCAATACTCCGTGAAAGAAAGATGGAGGGTGACGGACATGCTGATGTAATTACACTTTCTCTTAATGATCGTCTAATTAATTTTTTTTATATCGTAATTTGTTTATGATTTTTAATGAGTTAGAATTTGGATTTAGGTATTGAAAGAGATGGAATAAGAGGTTGCTGCTTTGCGTGAGATGCGAGCCAATGTTGAAAAAGGGATGCCCACCGTTGCTTATTGTAACCACCCGCATCTTCAGGCTACTTTTCATTTTCGAGAATTTACTATTCACTTTTACTATTCATTTTCACTATTCATCCGTAAAAATTTTATTTCACATTCTCGTAAGATAAATTATTTTAGTAATGAACTGAGAGTTCGACAATCGTTAGATCATTTTCGCAAAAGTTATTAAGAAAACATCGTTATAAAGTTTTATTCTAGACGGTCCATCGTTTAAACATCACGCGCTTAACGAAAATCAACTCTGATAATTTTCCTAACATCAGATAAATTCTTAGATCACTCATGATTAATTTGAGAATTTTTAAGATTTATTTTTATGTTACCAAATAAGCCTACACAATAAAAACTAAACTTACGCTTTTAAACAATTCTACTTACATCCGATATAACGATTCCTCAAGACAGTGTTTCTAATATGTTTTTGACACTTTTACATTTTTTGAAAAGTCAAACATATTTCCCTCCTCCTTTGACCATAAAGGAATTAACCTTGTACGTTCTACATTCTTGCATAAATCACAGTAACTTTAAACTTCACAAATAATCATTAAGTTATCCCGCGTATGAATAAAACCACATTTTGACATCTCATATCACTTTTAGACTAATTTTAGTCTACTCTAAATAAATTCACGGTCATTTCCTTGAAATTTCGTTCTTTTCTCGATAAACCGCGACCACGCGTTTTTACCCGTATTTCGACTTTAAGCGGCGTTTTTGCACCCAATGAGACTTATCACTCATTTTATATTTTTAGATGGAGTATAATGATGAGTCTCATCATTCCTGCAAGTTTCAGTATTTTTACAATACCGGTTTCGCTTTATGGCTTAACGACTTACGGTTAGCATTTAACGAACCAAAACTTACTCTAAACTCAAGATATTATCAAAACTTATCATCTAAGCCACCTAGGCACATTGAGACCGACCTAAGGGGAGTCATCATCCGGTGGCTTAATCCTAACCAAGGTTCATTTTGATCATTACAAGTGTCCTAACTTAACCATGGTTAATAATTAACCCAATATATGGTTAACCAAACTTACCCTCCTATAAATAGGAAGTGAAATACATCATAAACTCCCTCACATAATGAATTTGGTCGTTCATACCCTAAAACATTCACATCTTCCATCATTTGATCTATAAACTCCAAGTTTATGCAAGGAAGTTCCAAAGATCAAGCTACTACATCAAATCTCTAGCAAGTTTAAGTGATCTTCTTGAGTTTAAATCCACTCAATTCACTTAGTACTTCATCACCAACTCTTCAAGTTTGCAAGGGTTCCAAGGTGTTGAAAGCTAGCTCAATCCGAAGTCTTACGCGATCAATCAAAGTCCTAACCTTACTAAGTTACTCCTTTCTTATTGAAAGCCAAAAGTTGTAAGCAACTTATCACCACCATCATCTCATCTTTATTATTCATAATCTTAACTATTTCATGCTATATATATAGTTACTATGTTGATTCATGATGTACATATACTCAATCACTTGTTTTAATTCACATATGGTCATAAAAGTAACAAACTAATAAACTAGTCATATTCTACACATGTGAGACCATTAAAAACAATAACATAAGGAATCTATAACTTACATAATATGGTAGACAAGATAAAAAGGTAAACATAGCAATTTGAATCACCCGAAACGGACAAACGAGTCAAAAGTTATAAGCAAAAGAAGTTAGCGAAACCTAAACGCCAAAACGCCATATATAAGTCATTAAGAGTTCGCGCTTTAAAAGTGATACTCGTCCGAATCATCAAAAGTTAAAACACGAAAGTTTTCCGAACGACGTTTTCCTTTAATAGCATAGAAGCTCGGACCTTGAAAACGCATAAATAGGCCAAAATCTTTCAAAACGAACCGTAAATATAGTCTCATAACTATACTTTTGTCACAACTAAAAGCAAACCAAGAGGTCTAATGGCCATAAGCCAAGACCACGGCTACGGCTAAGGTCAAAGCTAAGTCTCAAGACCATGGTAGTCAAGACCAAAGTCACGGCAAGGCCATGGCTAAAGCCTCAAGGCTTGTTTGCCCAAGACCGTTAACTATGGTAATTATATTTATGAAACAACGAGAACTTGTAAGATCTAGATAGTTATTAAAACATGATAAACTTTATGTTATAACAATCTTCACTCAAAACATATGTTGTATTTACTAAGTGCTACAATAGTAGGGAGCTTCATGTGAGGGTTTCATTTGAGTAAAACGATCGACGAGTTCTTTGGATTTACTAATTAAAGTGTCCTAGCTCCTCGAACGCTCTTCGCATGACCTCTCAATTATGATGGCCCGAACGGTAGTACGATATCTATAAACTAAATACGTTTCACATATTAAAGATCTTTCTATAAACATCATATGATAATTGGCTACATCATGATCAATATAGGAATATATATATATATATATATATATATATATATATATATATATATATATATATATATATATATATATATAGGATGGTTTATGTTTTCTTAAACATTATTCCAAACTTAAGTCGCAACATTTCATTTTTAGGTTGCACGTAGAAGTCTTCCGACTTATCCATCACATCCGTTAGTACTTAACATCATCAACTCTAGGTGAGTTCATAGCCCACTTTCTATTACTTAATTATTTTACAAACCCTTGGGGAGATACATGCTTTATTTTAAACCGAACACATTGCTTTCAAACAAAAGCGGCTCAAGTATCACAACGTATTGAGGCAGCCAGATCAAACAAAAGCGGCTCAAGTATCACAACGTATTGAGGCAGCCGTAACAAACAAAGCGGCTCAAGTATCATATACTGAGGCACCTTGTATCGCAATAATATCTGCTTTGCTTTCAAACCATTGGTGTGAATTTATAACTCACACTACGAACATTATGTGTTCTACTGATTTCCTAAACTCTATGAATTTCACTCAACCTTTGTGTTGACAGTTTTAAGCATGTATTTCAGGTCCATAAGGTCGGAAGTTGGCACGGAAGGGCAAGGACAAGATCAAGAAGGCTATAAATAATTTATCATTCACAAAACATCAAAGACTTATATTGATGTATTTTGTAAACAATGGAACCAATTGGGACCTATTTTGTAAACTCGATATATTTGAATGATAAAGCTTTTAAACGACTCCTTTAGAGATCGCTTTCTATTATTATGATTGTTGTGCCATGAAGTAACACCCGCTTTAATTCATTGCAGTATCTCGAAATTGGGGTGTTATGATTGGTACCAGAGCCATAGTTATAGAGAAACGAGTCTAAATTAAGACTTAAACTATAACTGCTTTTACAAACAAAAACATTTTATAGCCTTCCGTTCTCCGTGCCTTCCATCCTCCAGACGATTTTGGACTTTCAAGACATTTTATAATAACATGAACATATTAGTATGTTGATATATACACTTGAATTATTGAGCATTCCCCATAAACATTAGAATTGTTTTAACATCATAATACTTATTGTAGATATCATGTCTTCTTCCGCCTACCCCATTATTATCCCGTCAGACTCAGATATTGAGGACACTTTTTCATCTACCAATGCGCATGTATCACTAATCCTACCGACCTATACCCTGACATCTTCAAACTACTCTTCATCATCAGACGATAATTTCTATCTTATTGAAGAATTAACCTCGCCTCAAGAAACTACTACTTTTCCATCACCACCACCACCATTTCCTTTTCCATCCCTACATGTGATGAGTTGGATCACTCATTATGGATAGTACCACGACCACCATTGATTCAACAAGAATGTCGGCATGGGCACTATAGCATCTCGGATATAATCAACGATTCCTTCATGACACACTAAACCAAGAAGTTGCCAATCAACCGAGTTACTAGGATATTCTAAACCTATAATAGACTAGTGTGATAATACTAGTTATCTTTTGTACTTCTAAACCGATTAGACTCGCTTAGAAAAATCTATGTAATCCATGTAATAGCTAACAAAGAGTAAAACGTTGTAATTACTAAACTGAAAGTTTCAGTTAGTAAATTTTGAAGAAGCTTGTAATAGGTTTCGATTTTGTAAATCAATCAACGTTATATGAATAAAACTATTGTTTTATGCTATCGTGTGTTATGGTTTAAACCTCCAACGTTATTATTCTATCATTCCAGTCGAAAATCGTGCTTATTTTACCAACCCTCTACTTACGAAATATCTTTTATATGATAGAATCTTGCCGCCAAAGAAAGCTAAAGCACCTCAACCAATGACTCCAGCTGCTATTGAGCGAATGATTACTGAACGAGTGAATGCGGCAATTAACGAACGAAAGACCCGTTGCATTGAAGAAATTTGTCGCCACGTCATTGTTGAAGTTGCCCGCACGCCAGTGAGGCATTCCGCCGCAAAATAAACTTGCATTTCAAGTCGCTAGGCTTGCCGCAGCTAATGCAACTAGAGGTTGCTCATACAAAGAATTTATGAGTTGCAAACCCACAAATTTCAAGGGTTTAGAAGGAGCCGTGGGTTTAACTCGCTGGTTTGAAAGAATGGAGTCTGTATTTTCAATCAGCAAATGCGCTGAAAGTGACAAAGTTCAATAGGCCACTTGTACACTACTAGATCAGGCATTATCATGGTGGAATGCAGTTGCTCAACCAATGGGCATCACAAATGCTTATAAAATCTCTTGGGTCGCTCTAAAGGGTTTAATGATCAAGGAGTATTGCCCTCGTAGTGAAGTACAAAAGTTGGAAGTAGAGTTTTGGAACCATGTACTCAAAGGTGTTGACATCACAACTTACAACCGCCGATTTCAAGAATTGGCGATACTATGTCCATCAATGGTTCCAACAACTGAAAAGCTGTTAGAGAGATATATTTGGGGACTTACGCCTATCATTCAGGGAAACGTGACATCGTTTGATCCAAATTCACTTGATGATGCTATGCGAATGTCTCGAAATCTAATGGATCAAGCGGTTCGAGCAGGGGCTATCCAGGGACAGAATCTCAATAGCAACACTACCACCAACAACACCAACTACCGTAACAACAACGACAATACCAACAACAATAACAACAACAAACGACAATGGGATAACAACCAAAGAAATACTTCCAACAACCAAAACCGCAACACCCAATACCATCAGCAACAAAACAAAAGACAAGAAGCCTCAATGGCTTATGTTGCAGCACCAGCTAGAGGCAATTATGGTGGAATCTACCCACAGTGCAATAAATGCTACTATCATCATATGGGTCCCTGCCCAGCCATGTGCCGCAAGTGTCAAAAACTAGGACATTCTACTAAAGACTGTAAGAGCGATGCCATGGCTACTGGAAGTAATACAAAGCCAATAGTTACATGCTTCGGTTGTGGAGAAAAAGGGCACTACAGAGAAAATTGCCGGCAAAACCGTGGCCAACAAGACAGAGGTGCTCGTGGTAGAGCCTATGTTATGGGCAACGATGAACCTCAACAAGACCTGAACGTAGTCACTGGTACGTTTTCACTCAATAACCTTCTTGTTAGGGTCTTATTCGATTCTGGTGCTGATATGAGCTTTATATCTTTTGCAATTGCACCTTTACTTAATATTGCACCAACCACAATGGATACTCACTATAGTATTGAATTAGCCAATAGGAAACTTAGTAAACACCAAAACTGTACCCTCACCTTTTAAAGGAGCATCATCATCAAGTAACAAGTAAATCACGAGGACGTGATTTCTCCAACGGGGGGAGACTATAACCACCCGCATCTTCAGGCTACTTTTCATTTTTGAGAATTTACTATTCACTTTTACTATTCACATTTACTATTCATTTTCACTATTCATCCGTAAAAATTTTATTTCACATTCTCGTAAGATAAATTATTTTAGTAATGAACTGAGAGTTCGACAATCGTTAGATCATTTTCGCAAAGTTATTAAGAAAACATCGTTATAAAGTTTCATTCGACGGTCCATCGTTTAAACATCACGCTTAACGAAAATCAACTCGATAATTTTCCTAACATCGATAAATTCTTAGATCACTCATGATTAATTTGAGAATTTTTAAGATTTATTTTATGTTACCAAATAAGCCCTCACAATAAAAACTAAACTTACGTTTTAAACAATTCTACTTACATCCGGACATAACGATTCTCAAGACAGTGTTTCTAATATGTTTTGACACTTTTACATTTTTGGAAAAGTCAAACATATTTCCTCCTCCTTTGACCATAAAGGAATTAACCTTGTACGTTCTACATTCTTGCATAAATCGCGTAACTTTTAAACTTCACAAATAACTGTTAAGTTATCCCGCGTATGAATAAAACCACATTTTGACATCTCATATCACTTTTAGACTAATTTTAGTCTACTCTAAATAAATTCACGGTCATTTCCCTGAAATTTCGTTCTTTTCTGATAAACTGCGAATTACGCGTTTTTGACCCGTATTTCTAGCTTTAAGCAACGTTTTTGCACCCAATGAGACTTATCACTCATTTTATATTTTTAGATGGAGTATAATGATGAGTCTCATCATTCCTGCAAGTTTCGTATTTTTACAATACCCGGTTTTACGTTTTATGGCTTAACGACTTACGGTTGGCATTTAACGGAACCAAAACTTACTCTAAACTCAAGATATTATCAAAACTTATCATCTAAGCCACCTAGGCACATTGAGACCGACCTAAGGGGGGGAGTCATCATACTGGTGGCTTAATCCTAACCAAGGTTCATTTTGATCATTACAAGTGTCCTAACTTAACCATGGTTAATAATTAACCCAATATATGGTTAACCAAACTTACCCTCCTATAAATAGGAAGTGAAATACACCATAAACTCCCTCACATACTGAATTTGGTCGTTCATACCCTAAAACATTCACATCTTCCATCATTTGATCTATAAACTCCAAGTTTATGCAAGGAAGTTCCAAAGATCAAGCTACTACATCAAATCTCTAGCAAGTTTGAGTGATCTTCTTGAGTTTAAATCCACTCAATTCACTTAGTACTTCATCACCAACTCTTCAAGTTTGCAAGGGTTCCAAGGTGTTGAAAGCTAGCTCAATCCGAAGTCTTACGCGATCAATCAAAGTCCTAACCTTACTAAGTTACTCCTTTCTTATTGAAAGCCAAAAGTTGTAAGCAACTTATCACCACCATCATCTCATCTTTATTATTCATAATCTTAACTATTTAATGCTATATATATAGTTACTATGGTGATTCATGATGTACATATACTCAATCACTTGTTTTAATTCACATATGGTCATAAAAGTAACAAACTAGTAAACTAGTCATATTCTACACCATCATTTGATCTATAAACTCCAAGTTTATGCAAGGAAGTTCCAAAGATCAAGCTACTACATCAAATCTCTAGCAAGTTTGAGTGATCTTCTTGAGTTTAAATCCACTCAATTCACTTAGTACTTCATCACCAACTCTTCAAGTTTGCAAGGGTTCCAAGGTGTTGAAAGCTAGCTCAATCCGAAGTCTTACGCGATCAATCAAAGTCCTAACCTTACTAAGTTACTCCTTTCTTATTGAAAGCCAAAAGTTGTAAGCAACTTATCACCACCATCATCTCATCTTTATTATTCATAATCTTAACTATTTAATGCTATATATATAGTTACTATGGTGATTCATGATGTACATATACTCAATCACTTGTTTTAATTCACATATGGTCATAAAAGTAACAAACTAGTAAACTAGTCATATTCTACACATGTGAGACCATTAAAAATAATAAAATAAGGACTTTCTAACTTACATAATATGGTATACAAGATAAAAAGGTAAACATAGCAATTTGAATCACCCGAAACGGACAAACGAGTCAAAAGTTATAAGCAAAAGAAGTTAGCGAAACCTAAACGCCAAAACCGCCATATATAAGTCATTAAGAGTTCTGCTTTTAAAAGTGGTACTTCCGTCCGAATCATCAAAAGTTAAAACACGAAGTTGTCCGAACGACGTTTTCCTTCAATAGCATAGAAGCTCGGACCTTGAAAACGCATAAATAGGCCAAAATCTTTCAAAAAGTAAACCTACCAGAATATAGTCTCATAACTATACTTTTGTCACAACTAAAGCAAACCAAGAGGTCTAATGGCCATAAGCCAAGACCACGGCTACGGCTAAGGTGAAAGCTAAGTCTCAAGACCATGGTAGTCAAGACCAAAGTCACGGCAAGGCCATGGCTAAAGCCTCAAGGCTTGTTTGCCCAAGACCGTTAACTATGGTAATTATATTTATGAAACAACGAGAACTTGTAAGATCTAGATAGTTATTAAAACATGATAAACTTTATGTTATAACAATCTTCACTCAAAACATATGTTGTATTTACTAAGTGCTACAATAGTAGGGAGCTTCATGTGAGGGTTTCATTCGAGTAAAACGTGTCGACGAGTTCTCGGATTTACAATTAAAGTGTCCTAGCTCCTCGAACGCCATCGCATGACCTCTCGAATTATGATGGCCCGAACGGTAGTACGATATCTATAAACTAAATACGTTTTCACATATTAAAGATCTTTCTATAAACATCATATGATAATTGACTACATCATGATCAATATAGGAGTATATATATATATAGGATGGTTTATGTTTTCTTAAACATTATTCCAAACTTAAGTCGCAACATTTCATTTTTAGGTTGCACGTAGAAGTCTTCCGACTTATCCATCACATCCGTTAGTACTTAACATCATCAACTCTAGGTGAGTTCATGTCCCCACTTTCTATTACTTAATTGTTTTACAAACCCTTGGGGGAAATACATGCTTTATTTTAAACCGAACACATTGCTTTCAAATTCTATACTTATCGATTATTTTACTTGCACTAAGTTACCGCGTTTGCCAATCTTAAGTCCCTAAATCATGAATCATTAATCACGAGTGAAGTGAGCGAATATTGTGGATAGATCTATCGATTGATGAATCCCGCTTGTTTGACCGTGATCCGGTAAACAAACGCACTATATTTGAGTACATCAGTAAAACGGTAAATTTTACCTACTGGGGCATCGGTTACTATTATATGACAGCAAGTTAACACCTTGATTACATGATGCTTAGTAAATAATAACTGTTTTGTTTTCTAAACCATAAATGTGAGACTAATTACCTCACGTTATGAATATTGTGTTCAAGCGATTTCCTAAACTCTATGAATTTCACTCAACCTTTGTGTTGATGCTTTAAGCATGTATTTCGTGTCCATAAGGCTCAAGTTGGTACGGAAGGGCAAGGACAAGATCAAGAAGGCTATAAATAATTTATCATTCACAAAACATCAAATACTTATATTGATGTATTTTGTAAACAATGGAACCAACTGGGACCTATTTTGTAAACTCTGATATATTTGAATGATAAAGCTTTCTTAAAATGACTCCTTTAGAGATCGTTTTCTATTATTATGACTGTTGTGCCATGAAGTAACACCCAGTTTGAATTCCGCTGCGTATCTCGAAATTGGGGGTGTTACACTTATGATTCTTTGTATCAGTTTTATTGTTTCTCAGTTTTGGATTAATTGTTTGTAATTTTCGGGTATAATATGATCTTTTGTAACAGGGAAGATGAGGAGCTCAAAGGGCTTTGTTTCTTAATTTGAATCGAAAGTCGACAAGGAGATGGCATCAGTTCAAGGTATTTTTTTGTTTGGTTTTGTACTATATGAAGTTTTGGAATTACGCTTATGTTTATCGGATATGATTTTTTAGGCTTATGTCTCTTTTGTAATTGGCTGGACAAGCTAGGTGGAATTAGTGCTGGCACGGTCTTTGATACAAGTATTAACGGACTAAACACTTTAGTAAGTTTGTTTTCGCCAACTTGAAACCACTTTTAACTTTCGGTTTCTATAATTATGTTCAAAGTTGCTTTTCTATGTGAATGTGTTGGTCATGAAATGTGGCGACTTCGAAGCGAAACGACGACGGTTGAGGTGTGGGCAAACACGTTGGAGAAAGATGCTACTACTGTTGTGGTGCTTCATACGAGTCAAAGAATGGGGGGTTTGGTTGGTTCAAGGATTGAGGTATGTGTTTCGACTCATTTGTTGCAAACGAAAGCTTCAAAATTTACGTAAGTATTCTAAGATTTTTGCTTTTACTGCGACATTCAGTTGGAGAGAGGTTTGTTTTCTTTATTTGAAGTTCATTTGCGGCTTCAAAGAAACGGGTGTATATTTTAAAGTATACTCCAAGAGGGAAGCGTAAACTCTGCCCATTCAGGCTACTCGCGGTACGTGTTTACAGAAAAGTGCCTGCCTATGTTCGTTATCAATGGTTTCAAACTATCACTGGCTTAATCAATGGTTCCGAACCACTGACAACTGGTATTTTCTATTTTGGTAATTGGTCAATAATTTCTGTTACTGGCAACGTTTTATTTACACAGCGGTTATACAAACTTCTATATTATTATATGGCTACACTCTAATTAATTTATTTCACGTCCCTAACACAAAGTTGTTCGTGTATAATATTCATTAGGATGGAAGACATGCGTGGGAGTACTTTCAATAGGTTATCGAACCTGTAAAAGTGAATATCAACATCCAATGAAGAAGAAAAGTTTGTACAACAAAGTAACAAGGTATATATAACTGTCTTGGTTTGTTTGCTATACTATAATAGCATTATGGATTAATGGCTACAATTTGCATACCAAACAAATTTATCAATAGTGCCATTATAATGCTTAGGAAATGGGGTATTATTCATTTTAACATGTTTAAGCATTGATTTTAGTATTATACGATTCATAGTGCAAAGATCACTTAAAGGAGTCGAGTCGCCGTCTCTAAAGAGAATAGCTTGAGAGCATCGAGTAGTCCGAAAGTTATGTTGCAAGGAAGCTTGATAGAAAGAATTAAAGGACTCATATACAATCCGAAATACGACCAGTTGAACATTTGAACACGTACGGATGGATTAATTTATGATATATTCATGCATAGCGAATTAGCAATGCAACTGTATATGGTCTTGGATGAAGTTTCAGAAACAGAGATTTGGTTATGATATTCATTACAAACTGTTCGAAATCTGTAATTAGAACTTGAATTGCATGTTTTTGTGTTTTCGAATTATACACTTATAGTTTTAAGGTACTAATGAAAGTATGTCGAAAGATGTCTAAAAAAACCACTCGATTATCAATGCTTGCCTATTCGCGATAATGTTAATGTAGCTTCATCGCCTCGCGATCCAGTCTGCTTTCTCTGAGGTCAATACATCGACAACTTTCCCTACAATTTAACCATGAGCAGCTATATCGATAAATATAAAATCTTGCAACGCCATGCAAGATCGTAGCAATCCTTGTTGATATAAATCGAAGATCAAACTAACAAACTTTGATGTCAGCCCAACTTTGTTCCTCATATGCTCAAGACATTCACATGGGTAGTTGATACACATATATTTGTTATGCAAACGACTTACATATTTGACCCTCGCAACCGTGACCATGATCCAAGGAACCAAGAGGATGGAAATCGGAGAAAATACTTGTGATGAATATATGCTTTTTCGAACATTGGCAAAGATCCCTACTCAACATCTGGACAGATTGTCGTGTCATCGGGTCAAGATACTTAAGCAAAAACTCATTTTTCACGTATCATAAAATACAAAAAAACAGTATAATTAAATACTAAGCTACTCAGTTGGAGGAAAAGACATCATAGAGTTTAATTTGGGTACAAAAGAAGTTCACCAAATTTGGAAATTGGAATTTTGACTAAAATGAAACTCGATGATTTATAATACTAGTAGATGCTAGTACTAAAGACAAAAAAAATTGATATTTTGATTTGCATCAATACTACTATTTGTAATTTCTGTCAAATGTTATGTTTGCATCAATACACAGTTTTCATACAATTTAGAGTGTAATTTCTGTCAAATGATACGAACTTACTTAGAAAATAACATCCAAATCCTGTCACCAATTTTTCTGAAATAACATCCAAATCAACTGAAACAAAAAAATAACCTTCACATATTTTAATCCTCTAAAAAAATCCAGACCTAATTTATTATATTTCATATTCACCCACCATTTTAATATTTACAGGTATACACCCGACAAATAAAGCAGAAAATTAGGTTGGAAACATGGAGCCCTGCAACATCATCGATGCAATTCTAGATGCAAAAATAATTACCAACCTACCTCAACTACAACCACACCCTAATATTAAAACTTTATATTATACTTTTAGTAACAAAATAAAATACATCAACCATTAATCCACAATATCAAATATGAATTCAAGAACAAAAATGTGTAAATGTATATAACTTTTATACAAAATTGACTATATGTAAAATTGTTCATCATGAGATTATAACAAAACTCAAGATCTAAATGTTGATATTACATAGTATAGATTTCGTAACAACCTCATATTACACTAATCTACATAACAAGATTTTCTTGAAATTATAAAAAGTAAACAAGAAAATTGCATATAACATCGAACGGCAAATCCGTCAATTTGTAACAAAATTATAGCACAAAGCGGTGACAAATAAGTCACCGCTATCTCCGCCTGTGACGATCTCATCCACAGGCGGAGGGAAGTTAAGATCAAAGGGTAACTGTTTTCTTGACGATGAAAATATTCATCGTCAACAACAGAAGACGAAGAGTCACAATTATGACAATCATCGTCCGGTACAGCTGTTTTAATTTGCACCGGACGATGCGCGTACGACATACGAGGCCCACTAGTAGACTCAACAGTACTGCTGAGACTACTCGCCGTGGGCCTTGCTTGATTAATAATAACATCATTGCTATTAACATGTTGAAGCTTGTAAAGGCCATCTTGTTTTTGTTTGTGATTATCGATATAAAACTCGGGCACTTGATGAGATACAGGAAAGTTCGTTTTCGCCTTTGGGCCGCGGAGGGAGACCGCGGCAGCGTCATAAGCACGCGCTGCATCCTCCGCGGAATCAAATGTTCCGAGCCACACGCGCGCTTTTTTCCATGGGTCACGGATCTCCGCAGCGAACCGTCCCCATGGTCGCTTTCTAACTCCACGGTACCTGATTTCTGACGCCACCTGTCTTGATCCGATTGGTTCTCCTGCTGTAGACTTTTTCGCCATATGGGTATGTTAGAAAATGATCAAAGATGATAAAGGGTGTTTGAAATATATGAAAAAATATGATCTTGATGAAATTTTGGGTTTAATTTATCATATCACCAAGATGTTGTTGATTTTCTTGATGATGTTTTCTTCTCTCTTATCTTTTGTTTTCTTTATCTCCAAAATGGAGAAAAAAGGAAGCTGGGTATTATTCGTTGGAGATCATGTGGTTTATGGATTTATGAATGAAATGATTTGCGTGTGAAAATATATGTAAATACTAAAATATCCTTAGGTGTGGTGTGTTGTTGTAATGCGTGTTTGGTTGATTTTTTTTAGTTGGGGTTAAGATTGGAATTTTGTGTTTGCTAGCAATTTGATGGCCTTTCATTTGTTTTTATTATAAGTTTGTAAGTTGGGTGGAGATGACCCTTGTGTTTGTTGTTTTGCAACTATGGCCTGACAAAAGTATTGTGGAACCAAATCAGATGGGTGTCTAGAAATAATGGAATATTTAGATTGTGTTTGGCGATGGTTTTAAAAGCGTCGTAAAGGTTTAAGAAAGATGTGAGACTTGGTAATGTCGTCGGTCACGTGTCACGCCCACCTTACGTCACGCCTTTTGTAGAACTCGATATATATGAAATATGATATAAATATATAAATATTTTCATATTTTGTGCCGCCTTATATCACGCCTTATAAACGCAAAAGTTTTGCTTTAGCCGCAAATGCGTGAGGTTTGGTCATGCCGTCACGCCACGCCTCGCGTTATTTATAACCTTGGTTTGAGGTGAATGGTGTTTTCGAATGAAAGGTTAATGTGAAATAAGGATATTTCTTTATTCGAAAGATAATTAGGGATGTTTATTTTCTTTTTAGTGGAAAGAAATGTGGGCTCAAAGCTTTGGTCTTTTTTAATTGGGAGAGACATTTAAACTTCCCTCTTCCTTATAAGAGGCTAAATAAGTGCCTTATATCTAACCATTTAATTTGGTAAGCACCTTTTTAAATATGCTACTCCGTATGAAACTGTTGTTGCTTGGGTTCTACGTATATGGCTAAAAACAAACATACAAACATACAAACATCGGAATGGGATAGATTCAGGCGACAAACATACAAACATCGTAGTGGGATAGATTCAAGCAAACAATGACACGAGGTGAGAATGAATAAAAGACATAAGAGATCACATCGTGCTTATTTCACGATCATGGCACGCATGCGTGGGGTGTGTTACATCTTCTAGAGTCCTCTTCATTTCTTCCGACTATCAAGGTTTTAAAAAATGAAGGTTGATTGTCACATAATAGTAGTCAATAGGCGTCAGCAAGAATAATTTTAATAGCAGTTACGATAGATGTTTGTTTAATAACATTGTTTGAAAATAGTTGTATGAGTTAAAACAATGTAAAAGCTAAACATCGACACTACGAGATTCTACAAGTAACGAGTTTTTCAAATAAACAAAACGTTAAATGCTTAAAAAAAAACAAAAAAACAAAAAAACAAAAAACCTTTGGATTTTTAATGCTAAATATTTAATTGATCCTAGACGATCTAAAATCTCTTTTCTAAACTTACTTTATAGCATCTTCAATGTACAACACTAAATTTTATACTAAAATAATGTAAAAATAACATCTTTACGGTATGCTTGCACTAAGCAAGAGTTGCCCCAATGCATGAGAGCAATTTTGACACTAAACATTTTTAGCTTGTTTAAATTAAATTCAACACAATAAATGAAAAAATAGTAAGAAAAACATATATCAATATTAGACTCATTATAATTGTATACATTAATAAATTATAAGAATATAGTTTATATAAATTAGTCTTTATATTTTTAATCAAATATCAAACATTTGACAAATATATTGAGTTTAAATAAAACGAATAGTGTTTAGTGTCATGAATATTATTGCACTATATTTGGGGTCTTATTAGAGCATGTCCATTGATAACGCCGGATCCGCGTAAGTGGGCGTTATCCGGCGTTAACCGTTGGACTTCCGGCGTTATTCTCGCGTTATCCGACCGCGTTAAGCCTCTAACCAAGCATCCTTTATAAAAAACGCTTGCGACTCATTGTTTATGCTCTAGCGGGCGTTATCCGACCGCGTTAAAGTTTAACTCGGATGTTATTGTTGTGGGTGTTTTTGGGATGTTAAGGTGAAATGTTAAACCGATGCCATACGACGCTACTTGGTGTTAAACTATAACTTGAGTTATTGTTAGAGATGCTTTCTTAGGGTATTTATTATGGTGAACATTTATAAAGATTTATAATAAAGTCATCATAAATTCATTAAAGTTTTTTTTTGTTATATATATATATTTTTTAATATGCATAAACTTCTTAAAACTTTATAAAACCTTATTAAACATAAAAGCATTAATTTATAAGATGTTCAATGTATTAGATTTTTGCATTAACCGTTTTCATCACATTTAATAAAATGATAAACCTTCTTCATCTTTTTTTTGATTTTTTTATAATTATCATAGTGAATACATCTACTTATTGCATTAAATTAATGCTAAATTAGAGAAGAATTTGTGTATTCTTTTTATATCTTTTTACACTAACTTAAGGCAAAAAATACTCTTAATACTTATATGGGAGACGTTCTTAGTTTTGCTCAACTAAAGAACAGAAAATGTCAAATAGTATTTTCTTAATACTAACCCAAATGACGGCAAACAATGATTTATTATACAAACTGCTAAACAATCTGATTTTGAAATTTTGGCATTCACTTTTTGGCTTTCCTAGTTTCACCTTTTGCAGTGTATTAGTGGATATTTTATGGCGGCTAAACTTAGCTTATAAGGTTCATGTTCATGTAGTTCGAGGGCTTAGATAGGGATATAGCTACAAAACTAGGGGTCAATTCTGTACATGGGGGATTTTTATATTTTGTTGTTCAACACCGAGTGGGATGTGATACTGATAATACCGCGTTATAAAGTTTGGACCGTAATATTGTATCAATGGGACGGTCCTGGTCATTTCCCAACAGAATTCGAGTCTAGTGAGTCATCACGGTCAATTCATCTCGTGCTCCTCGTGGAATCTCTTTAGTAAATTCGTTAGTTTTATACCCGTGATTATCATTTATCAACCTAACTCTAGCGTAAGACCATCTGTATTATGATTCTTTTTGGTTTATTTTGATTTGAAAACGTTAAATAAAAGAACATGATGTGTACACAATAATTTAACCAACTACCATTGTGGCATGACATAAAAGAGAGGTGGTTTAGACATTACAAATGTCTAACCCACTACTCCACTAGCATCAAAATTATTGAAGCCAAAAAGATATTTAACGAAACTATATATCTTTTTTATCTCAACAAAACATCTACCCTATGTTTCGCCACGGGATGGTCTTGTTTTGTTTTATAACGTTCCTTTTCTAGTGATTAAAGCAACAAGACATGCCTCGAATCCTTGATTATCATCTATGTGATTATAAGTTTATAACGTGAAGCCTTGTCTAGTGATAGTGCAAATATAGTTTAGTTTACACATTGATATCTAACCCACTATCCTATTATATTACCATCCACCATGTACCCCCGTAATAAGATAAAGCAACACCAAGTCTACAACAGCAAATATAAACAAACAGTTACGAGGTACCTTCAACAACCTTCCATCGACGCAAAACCCAAATGGATCAATTGAAGCCAAGACGTTTACATCGGTTCGAGATCCATAAAAGCGACAAAATTTGAATATGGGGAAATATATCCTCATCAATAACAGTCTGCCTTGAATCAGAAACCGTATGAACAATACGATTGCGTCACCACCAAATAGCCCAAAGCACTACCAAGGTTATACCATGATAAAGTTTGGCAGCCACTTATTATTACGAGAGAAGAACGATGAAACCAAATAAACAAAAGATGGAGGATGGACCGAAACTGAGAAGTTCCACCAGTCAAAACACCTAAGCCAAATCGATTTAGCCTTCTGGCAATTAAAAAGAGTATGATCAGAGTCTTCGATAGAAGAATCACAAAACGGACAGAGGAGGAAATGGACATCAATTCCCCGCTTATCAAGGTTTGAAATATGTGAAATTTTGTCATTCATCACCCTCCAATTAAATATATTCACTTTTCTCGAAACCAATTATAGAGTTGAAGACCCGATCCAAACACCCGAGAGAAAGAATACGAACATCAACCATCTTTAAGAGATGGTTTACAGAGAAGCATTTATTATTATCGATAGACCATCTCCATCCGTCACTAACATTTTTCTCTAGAGTAAGGCCATTAAGGAGATTCTCCAAGTTAATTATGACACCATTCGTTCTTCCCCTAGGTTTGATTCGCCATTCCCAGTTATCCCGCCACTCACCATTGAGAAACACCCAGCAATATTAGAGAAAACAATTCTTATTAGATTCTAAATCAAACAAACGAGGAAATGTTTCCTTAAACCACAAACCATCATCAAACCAGTTCTCTGTCAAGATCCTTATCTAGGAACCTGAGCCAACTTTACGTTTAAAAGAATGACGGTATGAAATGCCTAAGGCATCAACGGATCCACAAATGTGTAAAATATTTTGCCAAACACCCTTACTTAACCGTGAACCAATGATGAAATTAAATCCTCCCCGAGGCCTATAGAAACACCCTTATTTTGACAAACACCCTTACTTAACCGTGAACTAGTTAACTCTAATAATCAATTCGTCCAAGCATCAAAGCGACTCATAGATTTACCCACTCGGAGACCCAAATAAATAAACGGGAGGGACCCAGCCTTACAACGTTTGATGTGAGCAAACATCTAACTTCGTTCAAATTAATTCCCACACCATAAATACAACTCTTAGAAAGATTTTCACCAAGCCCTAACATATTAGGAAAGTACTTTAGAATACAGTTTTATATGTTACTTAAAGACCATTCACGGAGGCATAAGAAGAGAGATATTCGTTTAACCACCATTCACCGACACAACTTTGAAAATACCTTTATCACAAGCCTCTAAGATAGTGACTTCAAGAGCTTCCGAAACAATATTGAATAGAATAGGATAAAGGGGGTCACCTAGCCTAAGTCCTCGTTCCATGTGAAATTCCGAAGTCATGGAGCCGGTTACTAAAACAGAAATCAAAGCTGATTGTAAACAACTTGAAATCCATGAGATCCATTTTGCACTAAACCTCATCTGCTTCATAACGTCTAAAAGAAAATCCCAACCCACTAATGGAAAATAGTGTAAAAGGCAATAATTTTAAAATTATTTTAACACTTAAATAAATGTTATCATTAGATAATACACGCAACGGGAGACTAACTAAAATTACTAAGTGGAGTATTTGTGCTTGAATAACACTCATGATCCTTCGTGGATATAGAGCTTTATGCACTAATGATACGAGATAGATTAGAAATCTCTCATATGAAACATGTCATGACCCGAATTGCATCCGTGCAAGAGATGTAAAGAGGTCGCATATGAGTACTCGCTACGTAGAGAATTCATTATATGTATCACGACGATTAAAATCGATAGCTACTAGAAATGTGATTAGATATCACAACATGTAACACCCCAAAAATTATCGCAATGAAGATCGTGTCAGTTCACGTATCGATTCTGACTTACCACTCTAAATGAGGCGTTTTGAAATAAATTATCATTTGATTAAATTATCGAGTTCTAAAAAGAGTCCCCACAAGTTTGTAAAATCATAAAAGTCAACATAAAAGTTCTAAAGTTTTGAATGATAATATATGCATCGTCTTCAAAATATTTTCCGTCTTGCCACATGCCAAAGATATACCTTGAAACCCGAGATAAAACATCGCTAAAAGTGTCAACACAAAGGTTGAGTGATTTCATAGGTTTGTAAGTAAAATAGTTTGATCACAAGATTTTAAGTTAAACATAAAGTGGGTTATGTTGTTATACACCCATAGTGCATTTGATTGCCTAATCGGTCAATACAAACGATAGGAACCAGATTAAAGCAGTTGGGACCGTATTTAACGATTGTTGGAACCGTATTTAAACAGTTCGTATCTAAATAGTTAGAACCAGTATTTAAGCAGTTGTTGGACCGTATTAAACAGTTCAGATCTA
Organism: Chrysanthemum lavandulifolium; assembly: GCA_022545495.1. NCBI lineage: Eukaryota > Viridiplantae > Streptophyta > Magnoliopsida > Asterales > Asteraceae > Chrysanthemum > Chrysanthemum lavandulifolium. The sequence continues at coordinate 78,333,763 of CM040238.1, read as the reverse complement.
AACACTTGGAACCGTATTTAAACAGTTCAGATTTATTATTCAAGCACATAATTTCAAGTACATAATCACAAGTATCAATAAAGATTGAGATTGATATAGCACATAGTATACGAGTTTTCAAGCAATTGTGATCATAGAAAATCGGTAGTAGCATGTATCTCCTCAAAGAGTTTATAAAACAGTTAAGCGATAGAAAATGGGGCTATGAACTCACCGTAGTGATCAACAACGGGTTACAATGATATAACGTATATCGAGAAGTCGCGAGCTTTAACGGCAACCTAAAAATATAGTAGTCGCGTCTTAGATATTTATACATAACGAGGTTATAAAAGTAATTATATACTTTTGACATTGTACATATTTTTGTAGGTTTACAAAGATATGAGAGTTGTATTTTTATCAAAAATATTAACAAGCCTTATAGATAAGTCATCTTAAGGTCGGGCAAAAATGCAATCTAATGAACAAGTCTCAAAAACAATTTCCGGGTCATCAAACCCAAGCTAGTCGTACGGCTAGACTATGGTTAAACAGCTTTGAGACAACAACCAAAGCCATAGCCATGGCTATGTCTAAGCTAGAAGGCCTTGAGACAACAGCCTTAGCTTAGCTTTGGCCGTGTCTCGGCCTCAAGAGAACCAAAATGCCACAAAAGTTCTTTAGCCACGATTGTTTTCGGTTTACAACAGTCCAATTGGTTTTGTAGGTTTTAGTCTTTGTTTTCACTTTACGCTTCGTGCACCCGAGTTTTTGTATAAAAATCATTCGAACAACTTTTGTGTTTTACACTTTTGCTAATTCGGAAAAAAGGTCAAAATCGCGATTTAAAATCGATATCGAGAACCTTTCTTGTTCCAGCACTATATTTCCTTTTAGTAAAAACTTAATTAGGCATAACTTTTTAACCACAAGTCCTTTTTAAGTGATTCAAAAGTCCAAATTCATATTTTTATATTATCTACCTGTTTTCTTAAGTTTACTCAAGTCCAAGGTCCAAATTACTTATAGCAATAGTCTAATTACAAGTATATACTTATATTTCATTGCGAAAGTTTTGTTGCACATTTAGTCTCGCTTAACGACCACAAGTTGAGTTCTACAACTTGTTTTGATGTCTTGATTTCGCCAAACTTCAAGTTTAGGTCTTAGATATATTTCATTAAACTTGGCTAAATTCTAGAAATGAACGAAACATGACCTTTTTCCAAATGAAATATGGTGTGCGATTTTGACATCTTCGGCATTTTGGCTCTCATTTACTCATCGGGATGAGTTATGAGGTCGCCACCCGCGAAACGACCGTAAGACATAGATCTACAAGCCTATCTTATTAAATTAACCTCAAAGTTTACTGAGATGATCAGTTTAATCAATCTTCGGACTGTTGCGAATTTAAACTCATAAAACCTACCTAAGGCTTGTTCTAGCTTATCTTCATGTTACAAACTTCATGTACAATGTCAAATACATATAATCTTACAAATATCATACAAATAAGTGAATTCGAAGTTATTTACAACCATATTGAATGAAAACATAAAAAGAACATAAATCTTACAAAGATTAGGATGAAAGTAACAAGATAAACAAGAACAAATCAATCCTAAACCCTTCTAATCTTTACCCTTACTTCAAATCTACAACCCAACTTTATATACCCTTGTTACCTTCTTGAATATAACCGTTGATCAACTCTTTTACTTCAGCCCCTAAATCTCCTAATCAACCCTTGAGATGGAATAGGTTTTGGTTCCAAAAGAACCAAATAATCAGTAAATTATCTAGACCTTCAACTAGTAATACTTAATCTTTTAACAAAATTATTATTGATGGTGATTTAGGGTGTATGGTGTACGGAAAGATGGTGATGAAGTAGAGGATTTGTGAATTTTGTTGATCTTATAAAATGAAAAGATAAGACTTATGAGATAAGTAATTGCAATATACAAAAGGTAATGTACATATGTTCCAAAGAGTGACATGTATGTAAAACGTGGCTTAAGGAGAAAGAAAGTAGAAAAGTTGTATCAATATAGAGTTTATAGTGTTATATAATGATAGTTTAGTGATTAGAGGGTATAGTTTGATCCGATAATTACTAACGTTAAGCCCTTAAGTCACAAAACTTAAAACGGACAACGTAAAAATATAAAACTTATAAAAATGTCTAAACTTGTCAATATACCCCAACTAAGTTTATTAAAAGTGTGATAAGCTTAACGGAGTGTGCTTATGTTGTTAAAACCTAATAACTTAGGTTTGAGTACGCGTCTTACGTGAAAAGTAACATGTCTACGTAAAAATGATAAAGTGGCAATAGTTCATATAAAATATGACTCTTGGTGATATTTGAGTATTTTGAACACATGGACTCATCCTAGTCTTGTGTTGGTCGCGAGAAAAATTCACACGATTAAACTTTTGAGATTACTTATAAAAGTAATTTAAATTAAATTGTTTATTGTGTTTACTGTTGTGTTCAGAGCGTTGTGTCGCGATTTTCACGTTTTGCCGGATAACTTCTCGTTAAATAAGAGGTGAACAAAACGTTGAGAGTAATAATTCAAACAGTGAATTATTTAACTTGAAAATTACCGGTTAACTACCGATTACGGTAAATGCGTTTACATTACGGGAAAGTCAAATAGTCAAAAGTCAACTTTAAAATTCAATGGGTAAAACAGTCATTTTACCTTATGAAAAATTACGGGTTGCTACACAACATGATAGCACGATGATTAGACATCTTATCATTAATAGAGATGTGATTAGATATCACATATTAATAGCATGGCGACTAAATGTCGATAGCAAATGATGAGTTATCGTAATTGTTAGTGCAAATATTACGATATTTAATCTATATAGTCTCGCTTGTTTTGATTGATGACAAACATGTAACATATAACGAAAATGTACAAGTTACTCGCAATCATATTTTGTCTCAACATACATTCAACACCTCTCGATGTCTCAAAGTCCTCGTATGTTACAACACATGTTCGCACATGTTTGTTATATGGCATTATGATCAAACCCTTAACAAATCATTTATAATTGTTTAAAATACATTTAGAGTCACTAAGTATTTGAATAGGTTAACCATTCTATTTCGAACCTCATTTTACATTTTGCATTCACAAGTATTTTTTACAAATACATCTTTTGTAAAATGTCTAACAAATATATACTTTTATTTGTACAAGTAAACTAACTATAATATTCATACAAGTACTAAAATTTACTTACACTTGACAAAATACATTTTAGTTTGACAAGCACTCGACTAGATATTTTATTTTACAAAAGGTAACTAGACATTTTACTAACTAGTTACATAATACATTTTACAAGTTTACTTTGATAAACATTTTAATCAAAATAAAATTGCACTTACAATATCTAAGATATCAAATGTAACACCCTCAGTTTTGAATAGCAGCGGAAGCTAATCGAGGATATAACTTATTAGCACAAAGTACACATTACAGAAAACGACTCTAAAATGAGACGTTTTAAAATACATTATCATTCGAATTTATTCATAATATCATAGTAGAGGTCCCATAATGTACATAATAAGTTTAAAAGTTTTCGAATGATAATATGCATAGTCTTCAAAATGCCCATTCCGTGTGCCTTCATTCGTGTGTCAGACATATCTTACGGACCTGAGATAAAACATGCCGAAAAGTCAACACAATGGTTGAGTGAATTCATAGGTTTGAAAACAGTAGAGGACAATATAGTTCGTAGTATAATTGTAATTTGTACAATTATCTTCTTGATAGTTATTATTGCTCTAAGCTCATGGCACTCACATTGATTGTTATATATATATATCATACGACGATATATATATATATATATATATATATATATATATATATATATATATATATATATATATATATATATATATATGTGTGTGTGTGTGTGTGTGTGTGTGTGTGTGTGTGTGTGTGTGTGTGTGTAAATAATAAGTTGCCCGGGTAGGTATTTTGCCCTATACCTAGATAATTTAAATAATGTGCTTTGGTTACCTATCCGGCTAACACAAACGAGATCGGCAATCCCGATAGGTCTATCCACAATATTTAGCCACTGCAAGTGATTAGTGGTCTATGATGTTGGGGACTTTTGGCATAAACAACTTAGACATGCAATAATACGCTTAAGGCATTCACTTTGCAAGTAATTGTCCATAATAAAACGCTTTTAGCATGTATCTCTTCCAAAGTAGTTTATAAAATAGTTAAACAAAAGTTGGGGCTATGAACTCACCGTAGTTATCGTGAGTAGTTTATAACAACAATAGTGTATGGCGAGACCACGATCTTTAACGATTACCTACGAAAGCATAGCAATCGCTTTAAGTATAGTGTATGATATGAGTGTACAAGTATATGTAATGTCATTGACTTGATTAAGATGTTGTACATTGATCTTAAGTTAAGGTATCCCTTATGTTTGTTTGGCTTATAGCCTTTTATAAATGACCTCGTTACCACCATTCGGCTATCAAAATCAAGAGGTCGATAGTAATCGTGATGAGGAGCCGTGGCACTTTAAATCGTAAATCCATAACTCGTCGACACGATACCCGAAGAGGCCTCTTTATGATAATGAAATTCCTACTATTGTAGTACTTATCATTTATAAGTAAGTATTTGACGAGACAAATGTTATATAAACATATGTCGTGTTTCTTCAAAGACTATTGTTTGAACTCGTATGCGATGATGTTATGAGTTGTGTGTCGTGAAGTGATTTTAAGTCAATATAGTTTTGCGGGTTTAATCATAATTGAGTCTTTTGAAAATAGTATTTATATGATCATTTTTTTTCATATGGTTCTTTACCTATTTTGACAAAGTCTCGCAAAATTCCATTTAGTAAACAAATTTTGTAACAAGTTTCGGTCATTAGACTTATACTAGCTGATAAGGTTTTAAAAGTACCATTTTGAGGGGTCGCTTAAGTCCTTATTTGATCACTTTTGTATCCGTTATTGCTTAATATCGCTCCTTTTCACTTTTAGGTCTCTTGAAGGCAAAATGTCGGAATGGCACTTATTTGGACTAAAAGGCGCGAATATATGAAGAAAATGGCCAAAGTCAAAATCGAGACACTTACAACCGCCGAAAATAGAAGGCGACGGCGTCGGTGCTAATTGCGACGCCGTCCGAGGATTTTGTGACGGTTCATAACCCAAAACTCAGATTTTCAAGTGACGACGCCCGCTTGTAAAAAGAGTAGGCCGTCGCTACTCGACGGCCCAGATGCAATCCGACGACGCCGTGTCAAGAGGACGGCGTCACGGACATAAGGTGACGCCGCCGCAAGGTTAACGTGGCCAAGACGAAACCCTAATGACGCGACACGACGGCGTCATTTAAACATAAGGTGACGCAACATATGTAATCTTATATAGAATCCAATTTTTCGCTTTAGAGAGTCTTTGGAGTGAAAACCTAAAACCGAACCTAAGGTGTCTTGTACAAGATTTTAGGGTTTAAACCCTATCTTACATCAAGATAAGTATTTACTTCATTAATTCAATTATGTCTTTGATTGATTGTGTGTATGCTTGCATGTTTATCATGTCCTACTAAATTACTTGTGTGTTTGCTTAGATATATGAAACCTAGTTGTTAATTATTGTTAGGTTGTCTCTAATCTTAATGTTAATTGGCTTAGGAGTGCGACTAGGCCATCGTTGTGTTTAACACTTGATAAAACTTTTGATAGTTTATGAATGACTTAGTGGATTTCGCTTACTAAACCAAAAGATAACCTCAAGTTAGTTTATGAATGACTTGGTGGATTTCGCTTACTACACTTAAAGGTGACTTCAAAGAGTTAGGAATGCACACCTTATGACCTTAGAAAACACAACGCGTTAAGAATAAGGACGTGACAATTCAACCATCAATAGGAGATAACTAGGAGTAGTAGCATCTAGGTAAACACATCTTTAACTATCATACGAGCACACAACAATAGACATAGACTATCCTCACCTTAGCTTAGTTAATTAGAATAGATAAGTAGAGTAATTGGTAGAAATACCAACCCCCAAATCCTATACCCCGAGATTCGTACCTTTCAATTTCATAAAATATAAAAATACAAAAATAATCTTCCTCAACCTCAACCTTAGCGTAGTAACTTCTCACTAGCATTCCTATTCCCCAGAGAACGATATCAATACCCGTGGCTTACCCTAATTACTACACTACAACGATTAGGTTCAACGCTTAGGGTGTTATAAAACTTGCTCAAGAAAAGGAAGTTTCCTTGACCCCGAACGACGCTGTAGCGTTATCAAGTTTTTGGCGCCACGCCGGAATAGAATAGCTAGTTAGTAGTCCACCGCTTAGGTTCTTTGCTTGATTCCTATCAAGTAAATTTTTCTCATTTTTAGCTTTCTCTTAGTCTATCCCCCTTCGTGATCTTTGTTCGTAACACCCATCACTTTTCATCACGGAGGATGATAACCAACCACCACTCATCAACCCACCACCAAATGACCCGCCAAGAGCCCGCACTTTGGTGAATACTCAAGACCAAGCCACCTAGGCTATAGGAACACCATTGAGCTTCCCGACTAAGCCCAAATTACGGCCCTCATGATCCGACACCATCCGGTTGGTGCAAAACGGATGTGATTCCATGGACTTCGTTCAAGATCCAAATCAAGATCCGAGGGATTTCTCAAAATTGTCGATTCCATCGACCTTGATGCTACTACTGGGAGACCACGCTACTGCTGCTCTTCCACGCTCACAACCTTCCAAACTCGAACTTGAAGATCAAGTTTTGAGCTCCTACGAGACAAGTTCGACCAAATAACTCATGAATGGCCGACCGTCAGAAACTTAAAACGGTTCGTAAACGAATGCAATGAAGATCGTGGGAGTATAGTGTTTCCCGGTCGTTATGTCCCAAATGAGCTATGCGAAGAATCACCAAACGATAGTGATCGAGAGATTTGAACGGAAAAAGGATTTGATTTGATTATAACTACGTAAAAAGCCTATAAATTACAAAGGCTTAAATGCAAATTAAAGGAAATTAAAAAGATAAAAATATTAAATAAACGCTATCACTATTTGCAAAATGATGTTTTTATTTTTATGTTTTTATAAAACTTGAATTTAAAAACTACGCGACGCATAAATGAAAATATGAAACTTAAACAATATTAATCCTAAAAATATGAAATGATATTTTTACAAACCTAATGATAAAAGAAAATTTTTAGAAAAAGAAAATTATTTTTATAACTATTTAATTAATTATTATTAATTAAAAACTATTTTTAACTATTTAATAATAGCCTAAAATACAAGAAAATATGAAATAAAGCTAGAAAAATAAAATTTTGACTTGGAAAAATCTAAAATAACAAAAGAGAATTTTCAAAACTATTTTTATATTTTTCTGATTATTTTTCTATTTTCTAGGAATTAAAAACTATTTAAAACTACTTAAATTACTTAAAAATACAAATTTAACTAAGAAAAATCTGAAAAATATTTTTTGTCTTTTATATTTATCTTAACTTAAGAAAATGAAAAATTATTTTTTGAAACTTTTCTTAATTAATTGTATTAAATGCTAATTAAAAATGCTTAAAACCGATTTAAATTAAGAAAATAGCAAACCGACTTGGAAAAATCTGAAAAATTCAAGATAAGTCTAAAATAATATTTAGAATCTAGGAAAATATAAAAACAGGGGTTGTGTGCAAGAATATGAAATCATAAGAAATTGCTTATAAATAAGACTTAAATAAGCCAAATGGAACCAAATAAGCACCAAATGATGATGTAAGCTCTAATATACTACAAGTACCTCAATGCAACTAATCACAACTGTCCTAACCTCTAAATCACCATTTAACAGATTTGATGTATTGAGTTTTAGTAAAAACAGCTTTTAGTACTAACTTTAAGCTTAAGAACAAGCTTCAAAATAAGCTAAAATGAAAACTAATATGGGAACCTAGAGTAGACCTAGGCAAGAACCTATAAACCAAAAGCAGACCTAGACAAGCTCTTGAGAGCTTGTGGCAAGATCTCAAGATCTCGATAAAACTCGGTGTTAATCGAGTGCTCACAGCATAGGCATATAAGCCCACATTGACAAGCCTTTTGAAGCTTTTAAAAATTTGCAAAATTCCACAAAAATGCTAATAAGAAATTAGACCAGCTTAAGTTTTAAAAACACCAAGTTTCACTTGATTTGACCCAAAATGAAGCAATTAAAAATCAACTTAGTTGGGTGAAACTGACTTTTTCAATTTTGACTTTTGAAAGCAAAATTGAAATTTGACTTTATTGAACTTTGATTCCAATTTGTGGACCGATAATGAAGTATTATGATGAAATGAAGCTAAAGCAAGCTATGTCTATGAATTTTAAGCACAAAACAAGAGTTTACTTTTTCAAAATCCCAACAGCTAAGTGATTAAGACAATTTTAAGATGATGTTGACTTATTTGAGTTATGTAGCACAAAATTATGACAAATATGAGTTCAACTGAACTAAACTAACCTAAACAACAAGTCTTAACTCACAGACAAACCTCTAACACGCTTTAAGCAAGAATCCAAACACCCTTTAATCAATCGATATGCAAAGTAAAATTAAACTAAACACCGAACTAGCTAATATTATTGATCAAACTAAGTTTACCTAACCTAAATACAACTTAATTAATGATTTGAACTACTTATAACTACAAATGAAGATTATGCAAAGAAACTTGAAAATCACTTACAAAGGTCCTTAGCCACAATGGCTTGAAACAATGAACCCATGAACCTCTAACCTATATTATCCAACCCAATATCTCTCGAACCAACCCAAATCCAAAGAATGCTTCACCCATTATCCATTTCAAGACAAATTGAGCTCAGCTTGACTTTCATTGACCAAGTTCCAAAATTGCTTAAAACTTAAACTTAAGCTTACAAAAGCTATTATCAGCTTAGATAAGCTTATTTGAACTTGAAAATAAGCTATTGAAGCTTGAATATATGAATTTGAAATTGAAATTTTCAACAAGAATTCAAAACATGAAATGTGAACAAAAGCTTGAATTGATATTGATTAAAACTTGATTATACCGAAAATGTAACTTAGTTTGATACAATGAAACAAAATATTACAATTAAAAATTAAACTAAGACATTAAGAAGAAAAACGACATAAGGAAAATTTTAAACTAAAATCTACTACTTTGTCTTTGCTTCTCCTTGCTTCTTTTTATACCCAAACTGCTTCTCTCTCTCTCTCCGAGCGTTTCCCACTTCAAATTGAGGCCATTGGATGCCTTGAATTCATCTTGGCCATTCAATGCATTTTGCGCCAAAATAAGTATTAACCGCTGGGGTTGAGTGTTAGGGGATGAGCATTAAATGCAATTTGGAAGGTAGTTGAAGGTGGGGGACAGGGAAGAGTGATGGTGAGGAGGGGATGGGTATTGAGTGTTTGCAGAGAAGGTGATGATGGTGGTATCTCGACTTTGAGGGAAAAGGAGGTTTGACTTGGGATTTGACCGGATATTAAAATTAAAGGGGTCCAAATGTAATTGATAGGTCCAAAGGGTAATGCAGGGGTCCAATTTGGTTTTGACAAGGCCAAAGGGTTTAAAGGTTTTAATAACAAGGACCTATGTTGTAATTTCAAATTCAAGGACCAATCGCCATATTTGCAAAGTTGCTCCAAGGGACTAAAAGTGACAAGTTTCAATAGTATAAGGACCAAACTTGACATTTTCAAATTTCCAAGGACCATTTTTGCCAATTTTCAAACTCGAGGACCAAACTTGTAATTTCTCAAAACTTTTGATATTTTTCACCAAAGGACTAATTTTGACAACTTATGATTTTAAAAGGACCTTTGGTGATTTTTCTTTGAAATTATGGCTCAGGGACTATTTCGACAATTTTGAAACTGGGGACCTAAACCGCCAATTATGCAAACTTAGCTCATTTTTCATCCGATTTTAAACATTTTGCATCCGAAACATATAAAATGCAATTTTGGAATATTTTCAGATTTTGATGCATTTCGAGCATTTTAAACGCTTTGCGCTCAGATTGAACAAAAATGATGAGTATTTACACACTCATCAATCCCCACACTAAACTATTGCTAGTCCCTAGCAATCTTTTGAGAAAACTTAATGGATTTGAATCTCTTTACCAAAAGCCATTACTCGAGTAGCCAAATGTTTCAGTTCAAGTAAGAACCATGGTACACCGATAACCATGTGATTTTGAGCAAACCACCGCCTTCCAACGGATTTGATTTGTCTTTACCGTGCCGCTTGCTTCGGACTAGCCAACTCTTAGATAAATTATCAATATTATCTTTGGTGAGTCGATTACCAATTATGGTTTTTCCACCGCTTTTACCACAAGCCATAAACTTGCGGGCTAGCCAACTCTTCACTTTTAAGGATATGGTGAGTGAATACCATACAATTTTGGGCAAATTGCAAGTCGTCAACGGATTTGAGATATCTTTACCAAGAGCCGCTTGCTCTCGGATTAGCCAATCCTTTGTTTATTAGACATGGCGGATCGATAACCAATTGAGTAAGTGTAAAACACTTACTCCAAAAAAAATTTTGGCCAAAACTGGGAATTAGGCGGTATAATTACATGATAAAATTCGTGAGAATTCCCCACACTTAGAAATGAATATTGCCCTCAATATTCAAAGTACCGCGGTTATGCCGAAACAAAGAACGTAAAAGGGAAATACTACGCCATTATTTTGAAAGTTTTTTTTTTTTTTTTTTTTTTTGAAACTTATATATATACACAACATGCGGGCAACCCCCACACTAGGGTGGTAGAAAGATAGAAAGAAGTCGAAATATGGGTGAAAACCCATATGGCATGCTATCGTTTTTGATTACCGAGTCGCTAGCTTGACTCGACCCGAATTTATTTGTTCATGGGGAAAGTAACGTGAAAACCAATCTCGATCGGACTTTCGCTCACAATGTTAATAAACATATGAACATCGAAAGTTCCACACCGACGAGATATATTCCGCTCAAGATAATGGTACATGGAAATGCCGGATCAAAGATAATGTCTTCATTCCCAAGGAGTGAAGAACAGAGAAGTGACGTAATATATGAAGAAAAGAAAGAAAATCATGATAGAAATCATGACTAACTCTTCATCCTCAATAGGAGAATTCATAGTTTCATGAATCTCATCGCTAAGCTTGCTTGATCAAGACATATTATGGGAGTGTCTAGATCAGTAGAAATTATCATACTCCGCGGAGATATGATATGAGTGAGTTCATCCGAGAACTCCATGAAGGTGAATGAATCATATTCGACTGATATGAGCGGTTCACCGGTGAACTCCTCCAATGTAAATGATTCATAATCGGGAGAGAATTATGAGAATGAAAAGTGGTAATCGCCACTAATCTTCTCTCCCATATTATCAAAACAGAAGGCTTTCATTTCCGGATTAGAATCATCGGAAAGAATGTCACTACCCTTAATGGGGATAGGAGATGAAATTGGTTTCTCTTGAAAGCCTCGATTTTAGAAATGAGAAGACCGACATTCAATAATGTAAGACGAAGAGCTTCATCTTTGATTTCAAAGTGTCAAGAACTTCATCATTCTCTCTTCTAAGCTAACAAGCTCGTAAGGTAAATCTTCCACATAAACGATGTCTCCACAAGATAACGAATCGTCATCATTAGAATCGGAGAACATCTCAACATGATCATTTTGGAAGACAAGAGGAGGAGGATATCACACATGATCAAGAATTCCGTGACTCTTGGGATTGGGACAAGGTTCTCAACACTAGACTTTATGAATTCGTCCGATTCCTTTTCGTGAAAAAGGTCAAGATGCTCGTCCCCATGCTCGAGAGTGAGTGGGAGCTTCGGTGTGATAGCGCTTGTTTGAGATGGAATCTCAACACGGGATATCAACCGACCGAGGAGTTGAGAAATAATATCCTTAAAAGAAATACTCTCCTCGCCATCATCATACATAGCTGCTTTAAGAAATTGGGAACGCCTTTAGAGCCGCTTGCTCTAGGACTAATAATTCTTCCCTAGATTTACGGCCTCTCGCTCTTCTCGCTCTTCGCCAAGAATTCTCCCATGGTCTTTTCACCACTCACTTGATTCTTAAAGTTACTAATCATATCATCAAGTGTTTTCATTACGGTTTCAAAATCTTGGGAGATTTTTGAGACAACGGCTCGTGGAGTTTGAACCGTATGGTGTCGTGGAGGTTGGAAATTGTCAAACATGTGAGAGTCATGATTGTTACAAGGAAATGGATTCCTATTTGACAATCGAGTGAAATGGGACCTCCACAAGACTCACAACAAGAAACTGCTGAGTCGGACAGTGAATCATATGGATATTGGTCATAACCAAAGTTCGAGCATCACCGAAAACTGCTCATAGACAAACGTGTTTCCGGATTGACACTCAAATCCTTGGTGAGGACCTCCACAAAATTCACAAGAGATATGTTGATTATATGAAGATAAGTCGGCCGTGGTGGGTAATTGGAAAAGTTTGAGGGTCGTTAAATGAGTTCGGATTAGGATCATAATCAAATGAATTCCTCGAACCACAAAACAAACAACTCCCGCTATGAATATCATTACCACATTGTACACACGCACACCAACGACATGGTGAACCAAAAAGAGGCTCACCACAACCGACACAAGGAATAAACGATTTCATTTGAGAGTAATGAAAAGAATCGGTTCATTCAAAGAATCAACAAAACCAACATGGTGATCCGAATGACTATCAAGTCTCAAGAGCATTTTGAAAATCCGAGGTGGGACAAGTGGTGTGCTCGAGAGCTAGCAATTTCCACCACTCCGTTATGGTCTCCGGTTCGGTTCTTGAAAACGTGAAGATTAGGCAAGTCATTCTTGCTAGTCACCGTGTTTGAACGGGTTCATCGAATCAATCGATTTCGACCTTTTTCATCGGCTTGAATTTGTTCAATTAGATTACGGGCTCTAAATTCAAAGAGATTGTCCTCGTAACCCTCGGTGGGTGCTTGAGGTAACACTAACATTCGAACGGGTTCACAACATTAGAACGTATTTCGGGATGCGGCGGGGTCGAAATAACTTTGAAAAGACTTTTGATGGATAATTCGCACAAATCGCAAAATTCGCTTGAACTAGGCCTTCCACACCGCCTCACACACGTATTTGTGACAATGATGTTGATCCTTTTCCATACAATCAAGATGATCGTCGCCATTAGAATTAAACATATAGAGGGTTAAGAGAATCAAATGGTCATGAGGATAAAGATGAGTATTTTGGATTTTTATAAGAAAATATAAATATATATAGATGGATGGTATGAACAAAGAGTGAATATTCAAATCACTAACTGCTAAACGAAGATAATCAGCACAACACCAAGAATGGCGCTAAAATTTGATCCGCAAAACCGCCAAGTTTTCTCACCAAGCCGACCACTTGTGAATGGCCAATCGTAAGAAACTTAAAACGGTTTAAACACGAATGCAATGAAGATCGTGGGAGTATAGTGTTTCCGGTCGTTATGTCCCAATGAAGCTATGCAAAGAATCACCAAACGATAAGGTGATCGAGAGATTTGAATCGGAAAAGAGGATTTGATTATTATAACTACGTAAAAGCCTATAATTACAAAGGCTTAAATGCAAATTAAAGGAAATTAAAAGATAAAAATATTAAATAAACGCTATCACTATTTGCAAAATGATGTTTTGATTTTATGTTTTTATAAAACTTGAATTAAAAACTACGACGCATAAATGAAAATATGAAACTTAATCAATATTAATCCTAAAAATATGAAAATGATATTTTTACAAACCTAATGATAAAAGAAAATTTTTAGAAAAAGAAAATTATTTTTATAACTATTTAATTAATTATTATTAATTAAATACTATTTTTAACTTATTTAATAATAGCCTAAAATACAAGAAAATATGAAATAAAACTAGAAAAATAAAATTTTGACTTGGAAAAATCTAAAATAACAAAAGAGAATTTTCAAAACTATTTTTGTATTTTTCTGATTATTTTTGGATTTTCTATGAATTAAAAACTATTTAAAACTACTTAAATTACTTAAAATACAAATTTAACTAAGAAAATCTGAAAAATATTTTTTGTCTTTTATATTTATCTTAACTTAAGAAAATGAAAAATTATTTTTTGAAACTTTTCTTAATTAATTGTATTAAATGCTAATTAAAAATGCTTAAAACCTGATTTTAAATTAAGAAAAATAGCAAACTGACTTGGAAAAAATCTGAAAAATTCAAGATAAGTCTAAAATAATATTTAGAATCTAGGAAAAATATAAAAAACAGGGGTTGTGTACAAGAATATGGGATTGCTAAGGAAATTGCTTATAAATAAGCACTTGAGAAAAGCCAAAAGGAAACAAATAAGCACCAACTGTTTACAGAAGCTCTAATATACTACAAGTACCTCAATGCAACTAATCACAACTGATTTTAACCTCTAAATCACCATTTACACAGATTTGATGTATTTGAGTTTTAGTTAAAAACGATTTGAGTACTAAGTTTAAGCTTAAGCACAAGCTTCAAAATAAGCTAAAATGAAAACTAATATGGGAACCTAGACTAGACCTGGGCAAGTACTTAAATTCCAAAAATAGACCTAGACAAGCTCTTGAGAGCTTATGGCAAGATCTGCAAGATCTCGATAAAACTCAGTGCACTTAATGAGTCACATGCACAGGCATATAAGCCCACATTCCCAAGCCTTTTGAAGCTTTTAAAAATTGACAAAATTCCACAAAAATGCTAATAAGAAATTAGACCAAATTAAGTTTTAAAAACACCAAGTTTCACTTGATAAGACCCAGAAATGAAGCAACCAAAATCAACTTAGTTGGGTGAAAATCACTTTTTCAATTTTTGACTTTGAAAGCAAAAATGAGATTATTTGACTTTGGTGAACTTTGATTCCAATTTTGGACCGATAATGAAGTATTATGATGAAATGAAGCTAAAGCAAGCTATGTCTATGAATTTTAAGCACAAAACAAGAGTTTACTTTTCTAAATCCCAACAGCTAAGTTGATTAAGACAATTTTAAGATCATGTTGACTTATTTGAGTGTGCAGCACAAAACTATGACAAATATGAGTATATATGAACTAAATAAACCTAGAACAACAACTCTTAACTCTTGGACAAACCTCAAACACGCTTATAGCAAGAATTCCAAACACACCTTTAATCAACTCGTTATGAACTTTAAACTAAACTAAACACCAACTAGCTAAAATTAATGATCAAACCGAGTTAAAATAACTTGAATACAACTTAATGAATGATTTGAACCGCTTATAACTACAAATGAAGATTATGCAAAGAAACCTTGAAAATCACTTACAAAGGTCCCTAGCCACAATGGCTTGAAACAATGAACCCATGAACCTCTAACCTATATTATCCAACCCAATATCTCTCGAACTAATCCAAATCCAAAGAATGCTTCACCCATTATCCATTTCAAGACAAATTGAGCTCGCTTGACTTTCATTGACCAAGTATCAAGGTTGCTTAAAACTTAAACTTAAGCTTACAAAAGCTATTATCACTTACATAAGCTTATATGAACTTGAAAAGAAGCTATATGAAGCTTGAATTTATGAAATGGAAACTTAAATTTTCAACAAGAATTCACAAATATGAAACTAGATGAAACTTTGAATTAATGATTAAAACTTGATTATACTTGAAAATGTAACTTTGTTCAACACTTAGAACAAAATATTACAACTTTTAAATTAAACTAAGACATTAATAAGAAAACGACATAAGGAAAATTTTAAACTAAAATCTACTACTTTGTCTTGCTTCTCCTTGCTTTTTTATACCCAAAATACTTCTCTCTCTCTCGATTGTTTCCCACTTCAATTTGAGGCCATTGGATGCCTTGAATTCATCTTGCCATTCAATCGCTTTTGGCGCCAAAATAAGTATTAGCCGCTTAGGTTGAGTGAGGGGGATGAGCATTAAATGCAATTTGAAGGTAGTTGAAGGTGGGGGACATGGAAGAGTGAAGGGGAGGGGGATGGTGTTGAGTGTTTGCAGAGCAGTTGAAGGGAAGAAGACTTTGCTGCTTGGAGGTTTGACTTGGGATTCAAAGACCGGGAATTAATATTAAAGGGGGTCAAATTGGTAAGGGTCCAAAGGGGTAATGACAGGGGGTCCAATTGCAAATTGTGACAAGGGTCCAAAGGGTTTAAAGGGTTTTAATAACCAAGGACCTATGTTGTAATTTCAAATTCAAGGACCAATGTCAATTTTGCAAAGTTGCTCCAAGGGACTAAAAGTGACAAGTTTCAATAATGCAAGGACCAAACTTGACATTTTCAAATTTCAAGGACCATTTTTGCCAATTTTCAAACTCGAGGACCAAACTTGTAATTTCTCAAAACTTTTGATATTTTTCACCAAAGGACTAATTTTGACAACTTATGATTTTAAAAGGACCTTTGGTGATTTTTCTTTGAAATTATGGCTTAGGGACTATTTCGACAACTTTTGAAACTGGGGACCAACCGCCAATTATGCAAACTTAGCTCATTTTTCATCCGATTTTAAACATTTTGCATCCGAAACATATAAAATGCAATTTTGGAATATTTTCAGATTTTGATGCATTTCGAGCATTTTAAACGCTTTCGTCAGATTTAACCAAAATGATGAGTATTTACACACTCATCACCTATAACAACCCTCCAAACACCGGAACTTCCACTAGTCTTGAGGAATGGTGTCCAAATTCATGTCATTCAAGAAGCTCGATTGACGCAACTTGAAGCCAATTTCAAGCAACGACAAAGCGAGATGACAACCAAGATCGACACCTCTTAAAATCCTTCAATGGACAAAGGGATGAAACACGTAAAAAATGGCGGAGTGATGGACTTAGTGAAAGAGTACACTAAGACGAAGATTCCCGAGAAGGTGCTAGTGAGGAACGATGAGCATGCCACCCCACTTTGTCTCGTTAACGCCATTTCCATTACTCCGGCGAGGATGGAGCAATGAGAAGAAAGAGCCCGAGAGCAACAAGGATAGTAAGGATAAGAATGAGACTCGGATCGATGATGAACCCAAATTCATCAAGCATTACCTTAAGCATGAGATCAATAAGAAAACAATCGTTAACCAAGTGAAAAACTTTAGGTGCAATGATGTTCTTAGGAAAGCCCTCTTAGGTGAAATAGAGAGGAAGAGTATGACACCATGCCTATTGGACCTATGTACGAGTCGATTCGAGAAAGCCAAGAACTAAGAAGCAAGAGATCTCCGGGAACTTTGTAATTCCATGTAGCATAGGTGACTTAGAGAACCTAAATGCCTTGGCCGACCAGTGATCCGATGTAAACATAATGTCACTGTCACCTATAATAAGTCGACTAAGGAGGAACCGACAAAGACCAATCTTAGACTTTCCTTAGCAAATCATTCATATGTTTATCCCATAGGAATAATGGAGGATGTCTTAATTGAGGTTGCCAATATTGTCTATCCGTGGACTTCGCAGCTTGTAGACATTGAGGAAGATAAAACCCGCCATTAATCCCGGGAACACCTTTCCCGACCACCGCCAAAGCAACCATCAAATGCGGTGAAGGGATTATGATACTAAAAGTGAAAAGGACAAGTTAGGATACCTATTGTTCCGAGATATCCTCTAAGATCATGGAGAAGATTACGGATGAGAATCTACAAGTCCCAACAATGTGGTTAGAAGAAATGAACGATTGGGAAAAAGGGCTTAGAGAATTCATGGTTCAAGGATTAATGCGACATTGTGGAAACGTGATAAAAGTTAGGAAATAACTATACCACAATACCACAAACTCAAAAGAACCCTAAGGAATTTTTGAATGGAGAAAAGGTGCTTTTGTATAAATCAAGGATAAAAGCATTATGGAAGGAATAAGCCAAGATGGTTTGGACCTTATACGGTGAAACAAACTAATCTAAAAAATAAAACCGTTATCATAATAGACGATGTTGGAAGAGAATTCACGGTGAGCATACAACGCCTACAACCTTATGATGAACGCTAGTGGAAGAAAGAAGGACGGCAATGAAGTCACGTAGGGCACGACTTCGAGTCTAGCTACAAGACTCATAAATAAAGAAAAGCGCTTCGGGAGGCAACCCATGCTTAATTGTTTGCTTGTTTGTGTATATATCTTTTCATTGATTGTTTATTCTCATGTTTGAATTTGTAAAAAAGCTTTATTTTGTCTTTAACCTCGCCTTAATTACATATAAAGGTATTTTACATAAGGATAAGTGTAGGAGGATTACACACGCTTCCAAAAGAAATGTAAACATGAGAATTTCAATTAATTAAAAGATATATATGTGTGTGTATGTTCGAGTCAAATGCTTGTATCGAGTCATAATGGATGTTTTTCGTGAAATTTTTCCGATTTTAAAGATAAAATTTTCCGTAATTTTTCCGTAAAATCGCACCGCTTTTTGTCAGATAACTCGACGGCGTCAGATTGCAACCGACGGCCAGAAGGAGTAAAACATCGATTACTTTTTCTCGCTTTCGAGCTACTTATAAATTTTTGGAATTTTCCGTGTCTTAATTTTCTTAGAAATTCAGAAACATCCATTCCACAAGCATTATATCCTAGTTTAAATCGAGTCTTATATATATTATTACCGCCGATTTTACGAAGGTTTCGCTTTGTTTTCTTCAAGTGTGCAGTTTAGTTTGTCGAAGAAGTTACATAAGATTGGAAGGAGCTTTTCACGCAATAATTCTTCTTGAAAAGGATTTAACCACCACTTTACACGGATCCTACCGAGCTAATCGGGAGTACTAGTTTCTTCGCTTTTGATTACCTTCTTTATCATAACTTTGATATTTTCGGGAACATTGGGGACAATGTTCGCTTTAAGTATAGGAGGGAAAATAAACGGAACTTTGAAACTATGCTTATCCTCGACTATTTGCTTTGTCCAATTGTGATTGTGTAATAAACCATGAGGAAATGTCGGTTAGGTAATTTTGGCACCAAGTTTAAAATTTTTATGACATATAGAGTGGGCCATTAGTCTTAACAAAAGCGCCTCATGGATAGGAAGTTGCATGACTAGCACAAAACCCTTTACCACCCAAATTCCACCAAAATGTGAGGATCGCCTTAGATTAGTAGGAATTAAAGCATTCATCTTCAATGCTTAGAGTGTGAACCGTAGTATATTAGATTCTAGAACTTGTTTTGTGATGCATTCCGAGATCGCAAGTGAGGCTACACTTGTGTAGTTAGAATAACTAAATGATAAGAGGCATTAGGATAACCCTTGTTTGATACCCGTAATATAATTACTTCTTCCATATCGGTTGAGTAATTCCCCACACCTTTGCGTTGTACTCATCTTTAGTACACGATACCCTAGTTAACCCTCGTAGCCTATCCTTTCGCGGTTCTCGTGATGTTTCGTTTTTCCGGAATATCAATGAAGAGCATTGTTTACACCCCACCCCAAATATACACCCAAATCGCCTTAGCCTACCCCTTATGCACTCACTTTTAGTGCAAATGTTTGTTATCACCCTAAACCCTTAGTTCAATTATCTAGTTGTTGCATAAGTTGCTAAGTCGAGTCATATCCTTTGTATACGCTTTGGGACGATTGGGATTCATGGAAAAGTTAAAGTTTATGAAATAACGGGAAGGAACGTTAAATTCAAATTCCCTTTGTTTGCATAATAATGTACCCCAAGTGTTTTGATCTTTTCAAATCGGGTCAAATTAGTGTTGAGTAATAAAACTCAAGTGTAGGATATGCCTATAAATCCCTAGTATTTTGATGTTATCGTAGAGGATGGTAGAGTAAAAGTGTATGAAAAAAAAAAAAAAAAAAAAAAAAAAAAAATTCAAAAAAAATAGAAAAAGAGAAAAAGAAAAAATATAGAGTGTAAAAAAAAAAAAAAAAAAAAAAAAAAAAAAAAAATACTGCTACCATCCTACATCTATCTTTGAATTTATGTTTGTTTATTTCAGCTTATCTAGAGTTTAGAGTGTCGAGTCTTGGCTTAGCAACGCCATTCTTCATATGCATTTAACATAGAGATTTTTGACTGCCACCACTAAATAGCCTATCCCACCAAACCCTTGTTTCCTACCAGAAGCCTAACATTACAACCCTTTAAAAGACCTCTTTGATAGTCTTTCCTAGGTGCTTACGCCAAAGCGATGGAGGTTTGATCTATTCTCGCCTATGGTAATCTATGTACTAGGACCGTTAATGAGTGTTTATCTTCCATTTCCTATTTGTTATATTTCATGTATACACCCCGAGAGATGCGAGTATCCAAACACCCCATGCGAGGTGCTAGTATGTATTCCGTGTTTGTTATGACTTTCTGGGCTTATATGTGTTGTGGACCGCTTTGAATTAATGCTTCATGACCCTAACTTATAAATTAATTGGTTAAAAGCACATTTGCTTAAGGACAAGCAAATAACAAGTGTAGGGATATTTGATAAGGTTTTAAAGGTACCATTTTGAGGTGTCGCTTAAGTCCTTATTTGATCACTTTTGTATCCGTTATTGCTTAATATCGCTCCTTTTCACTTTTTAGGTCTCTTGAAGGCAAAATGTCGGAATGGCACTTATTTGAACGAAAAGCGCGAATATATGAAGAAAATGGCCAAAGTCAAAATCGAGACACTTACACCGCCGAAAATAGAAGGCGACGGCGTCAAAGCTAATTGCGACGCCGTCCGAGGATTTTTGTGACTGCCGTAACCCAAAACTCAGATTTTCAAGTGACGACGCCCGGTTGTAAAAGAGTAGGCCGTCGCTACTCGGACGGCCCAGATGCAATCCGACGACGCCGAAGTCAAGAGGACGGCGCCACGGACATAAGGTGACGCCGTCGCAAGGTTAACGCGCCAAGACGAAACCCTAATGACGGCGACACGACGGCGCCACGAAACATAAGGTGACGCCGCCACATATGTAATCTTATATATAGAATCCGAATTTTCAGCTTTAGAGAGAGTCTTTGGAGTGAAAACCTAAAACCGAACCTAAGGTGTCTTGTACAAGATTTTAGGGTTTTAAACCCTATCTTACATCAAGATAAGTATTTACTTCATTAATTCAATTATGTCTTTGATTGATTGTGTGTATGCTTGCATGTTTACCATGTCCCGCTAAATTACTTGTGTGTTTGCTTAGATATATGAAACCTAGTCGTTAATTATTGTTAGGTTGTCTCTTATCTTAATGTTAATTGGCTTAGGAGTGCGACTAGCCATCGTTGTGTTTAACACTTGATAAAACTTTGATAGTTTATGAATGACTTAGTGGATTTCGCTTACTAAACCAAAAGATAACCTCAAGTTAGTTTATGAATGACTTGGTGGATTTCGCTTACTACACTTAAAGGTGACTTCAAAGAGTTAGGGAATGCACACCTTATGACCTTAGAAAACACAACGCTGCTAAGAATAAGGACGTGACAATTCAACCATCAATAGGAGATAACTAGGGAGTAGTAGCATCTAGGTAAACACATCTTTAACTATCATACGAGCACACAACAATAGACATAGACTATCCTCACCTTAGCTTAGTTAATTAGAATAGATAAGTAGAGTAATCGGTAGAAATACCAACCCCCCCAAATCCTATACCCCGAGATTCGTACCTTTCAATTTCATAAAATATAAAAATTCAAAAAATAATCTTCCTCAACCTCAACCTTAGCGTAGTAACTTCTCACTAGCATTCCTATTCCCCAGAGAACGATATCAATACCGTGGCTTACCCTAATTACTACACTACAACGATTAGGTTCACCGCCTAGGGTGTTATAAAACTTGCTCAAGAAAAGGAAGTTTCCTTGACCCCGAACGACGCTGTAGAAGGTTATCACCAGCCGCATGGCTAAGTTATGGTTAAGCAATAATAATCAAGACCATATTAAGGATGTGTCTAAGTTAGACAACCTCAAGACAACAATCTTGACTTAATATTGGCTTTATATTAGCCTCAAATGATCAATATATCACTCAGAGTTTCTCACTAAGGTTGTTTTCTAGTCAACAGCAGGTCAGTTTAGTTTTTGTAGTTTTTAGCAAGGTTGCAAAAATCGCTAGGCGGTAGCGTGGCGGCCGGGTACTGCCTAGCGATTAATCGGTTAAGCGGGGATTAATCAAGATTAATCGGATTGAATTCTTTATATATAAAGTTAAAAGTTTTGAAACTATATGCCCGACGGCCTATTTTTCCGACGGCCGATTTATCTCCGATTCGACCGATTTATCCTCGATTGGCCGATTTCTATCCATTACCGAAGTTGGCCGATTTATCCGATTTTTGTCCGACGGCCGATTATGCCCGATTTGACCGATTTTTATCCGATTAATCGGTATGTTGACCGATTTTTAACCAAACCGATTAATAAGGCCGATTAGTGAAAATCGTGGCGGTTAATCCCGCCTAGCGATTAATCGCCGATTAATCGGCCGCTAGGCCGATTTTTGCAACATCGGTTTTTAGCATTCGATAAACTTTCGTGTTTTACACTTTTTATGATTCGAACCAAAAAAGGGTGAAAATCGAGACATAAACTTTTTGACTCAATATCAAGTTTTCATCTAGTCATCTTCTTTTAACCATAACTTTTTATCTACATGTCCATTTCAAGTGATTCAAAGACTCAATTTCTAATCTTTACTTCCTCTAACATCGTATTAAACTTAATCATACCCAAAGTTTATGATTTTATGTCAAAACTCATGATAACTCACTAGTTTCTTACTAGTAGTTTTGATGAGTTTCTATACTATTTTTTATCCATCAATTCTATGTACAACATCAAGCAAGCCCTATTAAATATACTACTTATAACAAATTACATCAAATAATTATAGAGATCATTACAACCATATTGAATGACAAGAAATATTAAACAAACTCTTACAAAGTTTGGTTGAATAGTTACAACAATCAAGCCTAGTTTTCTTTATCTTTCAACCTTGTCTTCAACCTCTTAACCCAAGCTTACAAATCCTTTTACCCTTGTAATAACCTTCTTTATTCAGCCCTAACCCTCTTGTGTAGCTCTTATTTCACCCTTGTAATCAAAAAAACGACCCTAGGACCTTGAGGATCATCAACACCATCATCTTCTTAGTGTAACTTATGGTATGAATCAAAGTGGGTGATGGTGATTTGGGTTGAGGATTGAACGGCCAAGGGAGGGAAATGAGAGGATTTTTGGTCACTTTGCATGTAAGAAAGATAATTATGAAGAGTTATCTTCAAGTGGGGATAAAAGGATGGTTAAGTGGAGGGTTGTAAGACCAAGGTGTCTAAGACAAGACCATGTGGCCTTGAGGTGTTGCCTTTGTACGCCACCTCTATTTTGAAGTGGTAGTGTGTGCACTTTTGTGCATAAATTTGGTTTATGAGGTGTAGTTTGGTCCCGATAATTATTAACGTTAAGCCTTAAGTCACGAAACTTAAAACCGGGTAACGTAAAAATATAATACTTACAAAAATATTAAAACTTATCAATATACTCCAACTAGGTATATTAAAAGTGTGATAAGTCTAATAGGTTGCGTTTATATTGTTAAAACCTAATAACGTAAGTTCGAGCACGCGTATTACGTAAAGGGTAAAATGTTTACCTAAAAATGGCAAAGTGGCAATAATTCATATGAATTATGACTAGTGGTGAAACTAAAGTATTTTGAACACATAGACTTTTCCTAGTCTTGTGTTGGTTGTGAGGATAATTCACACAATTTAATTTTTGAGATTACTTACATAAATAATTAAAAGTAATTCATATAACGTAAAATAGTAAAGCATAGACCTGAAATGTGCGAGGGGCTACATCAAATCTAATAGAATCATAGAAAATATTTTGGAAAGATATGAACTAGATTTGCAATATTTTGGAAGATACTCTAAGATACCAAATCTAATAAAAGATTTTGGAAATATTTGATAAAGATTTTTTAGATTACCTCTTTGGCTATAAATACCAATCCATTGTCCACACATTTTCTCATCCCTTCCAACACACATTCTCTCTATAATTCTTGCATCATTTAGATCTATATATAACCATGTAGTAACATACATTAATCACCCTCATCATCACATGATCATAATGCTTCTAACATTCATTTTTGTTGTAAGCATACTTTACATTTTGATCAACCAAGGAAAGCTTGGAGATCTGGCCATCCTCATTCCCCACAAGCATACACACATGAAGATATATCACATCAAGCTTGGGGAACTTGTGATCTTCATCATTTGAAGGCTTCCTATCAATGGAAGTTCATTTAGAAGTAGTCATTGATATCCATTAGACATTTGTGTCATGGATCATCATTGTAAATTGTAACACCCCAACCCGACAAGGGTAGAAGTATCACATTATGGTGTCAAATCGTAACATACATAAAACAAACGCAAGCGGAAGTCTTAAATAAATACTAAAAGATAACAAGTCAACATGACTTGAACGTTATATGAATCCCAAAAGATAACCAAAAGAAATGAAAACATAATAGGTTTAAGTCTCAACAATAGATATAACAATGGTATCAAAGTCTATGATGACTAGGGTCAATCCACACTCAAGACCTACCTCAATCCCCAAAGATAGCCCCACCCTAGCTTAACAACCTCCCGCAGAAAAAGAAATGCGGTTGAGCTTAAAAGCCCAAAGGAATGATATACAAAGCAAATCAATGAAACCGAACTGAGAACAAAATATGGAGCATTAGACAAATCATAAGGTATATCAAAGGTATAGAGTAGGGTAAAGGAAGTCAGTAATCTACCACGATCCCAAACCAACAAACCACATCATACAATAGTAGCCATAGTAACCATAGAGGAGCGACCTCTCAATATGTGAATGACGTGTATTGCACACAACATCAATCACGAAAACAATGTAGCAATATCAATACAAAACAAATCTAGAATGCATCCATACGCCCCTGCAAAAATATTAGTGGCCATATCTGTAATAAAAAAATATAGGGACGGTGTGGCACATCACTCGACCACACTGTAGTCATGCCATTGGTGCATCAATGATAAGGACATGGAATCCTCATGCCTAGTTAATGGCTCGGGTATCAAACTGAAGGGTCAAAAGCAAAGTCCAAAGTGTAGCAATATATAAGTCATCATAATCAAAGGTTCAATATTAATGATTCACAATTCAAAAGATCATAGCAAAGGTTCACAATTCAAAGGTTCATAGCAATGGTTCAATAACAAGGTTCAATAGCAAGGCTCAATAGCAAAGGTTCAATTCAATGGTTCAAAGCAAAAGTTCAATTCAAAATAGCAAGAGATCAAAAGGTGCATAGAGATCATGAGAAACCTTACAAGAAAGGTCAGAATATATGTACCTTATTCAAAGAAAGCAAATAGGAAGGAAAGGTCACAAAATGATCACTCCCGCTGCACGGAACCTATACGAATTAAATAATGTTTATTACAATCATATTACCCATTTTAGACGGCTTTCCATTTTTAGTAAGTTAGGGCTTCCGGATAAGTAATGATTAGGTTTAGGGCTCATAATTCCAAATGAGTCAAATTAGGGTTTCAATATAATGACTTATCATAGATTAGGTTTATTATGACAATCTATATAAGTTTAGGGTTCATTTATGACAAGTTATAATAGTTCGTGGTCTAAAATGTTATTATCATAAAGTATAGGGTTAAAAGTGTAAATATCACAAGTTTCACTTAGTTTACAAATTAATCCATTCTTTTACCATTTTAACGAACCAACCCTTCATGTTTTATTGTTAACAATATTAGTCCCTTTTCTTTTATTAAAACCAAAACCTTTTTAAAGATCCCAATCTAGGTCGATTACCATTTTCATTTTAGCAAGTCGTAACCAAACTCAAACAAGATTATAACGATCCTCTTATGTGCATTAACCTAGTCGTGACATGTATCCAAATCCACCCATACAACACCACAAAAAAATTCGAGACATAAAACATAGATCATTAGCGATACGAAAAGAATCAAGTCGAGACATGTACGTTTGTTATTAGCGATACAAAATAATATAGGCAAGAGACACACCAAATCGACAAGGGAACAAGGCACATGATATCACGTAACATCATTTACAACCGAAACCCTAGCAATTCCATACGCCCCTCAATTTGATTTCCTAGGGTTTTCTAGGCTTTATTTCTTATTTTTAGGACATGATAAAGGTTCGACTAGGGTAGAAATAACATGGGTCGATTCATAGAATTCATGGGTCGTTAAAAATAGAAAACAATGGATTCGAATGCACAAGTTCTATCGTGTTATTCTTACTATTTCATGTGACGTGAATATTCAATTATACATGCATGCTAGTCGATTTCAAAAATGGTCAAGAATACATTCGAAGGAAAAACAATCAAAGGAATAATTATGAGGTCAAGTGTTACCATTGTAGTGTAATTACAAGAAAAAGGACACGATCAAAACCGAGTATGGGTCAAAACAAACCACCACCAAACAACCACAAACCTTCGACCCAAGTACAAACTGTTGAAAAGTAGTTTTGCAAAATGAGTTTTGCAAATTTTGGACACTATTTAATATTTGTATATGTTATATATATTTATATTTCTTGATAGCTTATGCTCTCCTCGACGAGAGCTTCTCGAACGAGCTAAAGTATGTCCAAAATGGAGTTAATATGAATGAGATATCGTGTCTCAAAGCGAGGCACGTGAAACACAAAATATGGAAAAGTGGAGTATCCCACATCGCCCAAAACAAGAAGTGAAACCTTGTTTATATAGAAATCTTGATATGAACCTTCAAATGATTTGTTGGTTTTACTACAACACCTACGTGCGCCGCAGGGGGTGCGATTTCGCACTGGCCAAATGAGTTCAAGCTTCGAACTCATGCGAGCCCGCGACCGCGGACACGAATGCAAATCCAAGCTTCGTGACACGCACGTATCTTTTTGCGCAGATTCGGTTCCTTTTTTCCGAATATTTTCAGAATCTATTTAAGGAATGGATTGAAACTTGGTGACAAAGTTTAATGTAATATTTGTGTGTAATTAAGATATATGCAAATCGCTTTTATTAGTTAACAGATTATGCATATCGCTTATTATTGGCGATATCTTGTCTTGGTGAACAAGATAGGTTTAGCCTATATAATAAACGCCTTCTCATTCGGGCCAGAGGCGTAAAACGCAGCCCAACACATTACTGCTCCAAGAATCTTTTCGATCGAAACGCTCAAGCTTTCCGTGATCTTTCGTGCAAGTTGTTTAGTCCAAACGTAACAGCACGCACGTGACGATTAGACCGGGAAACAGACGGCTTAACTGCTTTTAAGGAATCGATCCAATACGAGCCTCGCACAACTCTTTTTACCGCTTTCGCTTACGACACTATAGAGTCCGCTTCCGCTTCACCCCATTCTCACTCGTTATTTAATTTATCGTTATTTGTTTCGTTAATTTATTTATTGGTATTATAATCGGTTTTCATAAATAAAGTGTACACGGTTTCCCACACAAACCCCACGTACGTTTCCAGCGCTTTACCCACGATCACGAGCTTACCAAGGATCACGTACGAGCCTCCTTTGTTTTCCTTCCTTGATTGACAGAAAGATGGAGTAGAAAAAATGACAGTCGTGCCTTTTGAGATAGGTTCTAGGGTTTTTGAACTTTTTGTGATTTTGGTTTTGTGACAAAAAAAATGTGATATCCGGTCTTTATTGCCAACCGAATGGGGAGGGGACAAAAATGGAAAAGCCAATCAATCAAGGAATTAAAATTGGAACTTGCCATATTTGCGCCAATCACGAACTTGGTCTCAATTCACAATTTGATACATTTGTGCACCTTTAATAATTCGGCTAGGGACAAATAAAAGAAAACGTGTGACAAAATCTTGTGTAAGTTTTATTTTCGTATTACTTTTACTTGTT
The DNA here is from genome assembly GCA_022545495.1 of Chrysanthemum lavandulifolium. Classification (NCBI taxonomy): domain Eukaryota; kingdom Viridiplantae; phylum Streptophyta; class Magnoliopsida; order Asterales; family Asteraceae; genus Chrysanthemum; species Chrysanthemum lavandulifolium. Next base: position 78,305,664 of record CM040238.1, on the reverse strand, counting down.
CGGTGTTAACGATTTAGATATTTAAGTTATAGTCATGACGAAATATTTTAATAATTAATGTCTTTCATAAGTTCGAGATTAAAGGGTATTTTGGGTATTTTAACGTGTTCAAAAATGTGGGTTTTACATAAATATTATTGCATCATCACAACACTTTCACCAAACTAGATTAGATGGTTTATGTGTTTGTGCCAAAAAACACAAGGTTTGTTATGTTGGGCCTTAAAACATAACAGGAGTGGTTGTACCCGGAAAGAACTCAACATCTAGCTTAGTGTCAGAAATATTGTATAGGCGACGTTAGGTTGGTTCTACCTCGAACTAGAACCCGGTATTTAGCTTTGTACCGGAAAAAGTGTGTTGACGATTGTAAGGTTTTCTCCACGAGAGCGGAGCTTGTTGATTTAGTGAAGTAAATCTCGAGTTGGGTACTCGGGAGTGGAGTAGGCGAGAGGAGGTCCGTGACCGAACCACTATAAATCATCGTGTTCGGTTTGCATTTTCCTTTCTTTATCTCTTTACTTTTATAATTGCACTATACTATTGCTTGTGATGTGGTTCGAGTTCATGCTTGTATGACAACTTGCTTACTATGCTTTATATTAGTCACAAACGATAATTGACACTTTCATATTATAACAAACTTCATAAGCGATTTGATACTAAAGATTCAAAGTTTTTAAATGGTAACGTATTCACCCCCTCTACGTTTTCACAATTGGTATCAGAGCTTCATAGCTCTTATTTTTAAAACAAATGGTTTTTAAAATGGAGTACGATCCATGTATCAAATTATCATTGAAGCGAAATATTATATGAAAAATGTTTTGCTAATTACACTTAGAAAATTTTGTTGTTAAATGTAACTTTATATACAAGCTTGAAGGTTTTCTTGAAAAATAAAATAAAAGTTTCTTGAAAGAACTTGTAACTGTTGTATTATGTGCTTATAGAAAATTTACGAAGAAATATGATTTTAAAAGGAGTGTTTGGGATAAATATAAATTTAGTTGAAAAATCACCTCCGTAAATGTTTAGATAAGTCACATAAGTAGAAATGTTGTTAAATATGTGTATTATATGTTCACTATTGTAATACCCCAACCCGACAAGGGTCCGAATGTCACATTATGGAGTCATATGAGAACATACTAATAAAATTTTCAAGCCGAATTCTTATAAAATAAAATACCAAGTCATATAAACGAATGACTTACAAGGAAAAATACAAAATCCAATATGTCAAAAATGTAATATCAAAATAATGATCTTCAAAAAAAGAGTCCAATAAGATAGGGAAACTAGGGTCGGTTCACTCAAATGCTTCTACTCTCAGCCCATCAAGCCCATCATCCTACTAGGTACCTGCCGCATGGAAAAGAAAGTGTTGCTGAGCTTAAAAAGCCCAATGAACAGATATGGCAAAATGAAAACTAAACAAAATAAAGATATGAAGGGAATCAAAGGAAACTGATATCAAGGTCATAACAATGAACAAAATGAGTCAATGAGAAACCTGCAGAACACAATATTAACATATAACAAGAAGAACAACAATCGAAGAAGACCAAAACAAAGCATCGCATTAGCGAATAGATATAAGCACGTATAAATAATCAAACATACAGATACCGAACATAAACAAATAGGGTTGATTAACAAGATTATAAACAAAACAAGTAACCAAACAAAGGTACAAGCATAGCAACAGATCAACTAAACCTAAATATGGCAACACAAATAAATCGATAATCGAATACATACAAGCCAAGTCAATTTTATAAGTAGGCGAAGCAACTAAATTGAATGTAAGCATAGCAATCACACGAATCGATAACCCACGCTTAATAAACAAGACAAGTATCATAACCAATGGAAATAATAACAAAGAAGATAAGCATGATAGTCACATGTATCCGTAGGAATACCAAACGAACATCATAATTTAACGAATTAACTAAACAAGAATATAGCATGGCAAACTAAACAAGTCAACTAGACGGACAACATAAGTTGAACCATATTCCTTCATCAACCAAAGAGTATGAATGTAAGTGAAAACATGGCAGATCAACAAGTCGTAAACATCAATTACTAAGCCAAACCAATATCATAAGCAACGGAAAAATACAAACCAAAAGTACAAGAATGGTAGTCACAAATAGCAAATAGGAATACTAAATGATAATCATAGCCCACAAAAATAACTGAACAAGGTATAACACGGTAAACGGATGAGTCAAATAATTACATACTAGCATGGAAAACGGGTGAATCAATTAGTCACATAATAGCATGGTAAACAGATAGTCACATATTAATCATACAATAGCAGGGTAAATGGATGAGGTGGTAATCTGAAGTATAAACTTGGTAGTCAACCAAAATGGAATGAGAGTATGACAAATCAAATGAAGTGGAGTATAGTATGGTAGTCGGATGAATCACATAAGGATACTGAATGAATGAGAAATCAATGGAAAACTAAAGATGAGAAATACAGAATATACTGCATTGTGGCATAACAGAAGGTACAATATAGGTGTATCAAAAGTGTAAAGATTGTCATAAATCTACCACGAGCCCAAACAAATCAAATCATATCATATCATAAGTAACCATGGAGTAGCTAGCTCCCAAAATGTGAAAGACGTGTATTGCACACAAGCGTCAGTCACCAAATAAATCATATCATATCCAAATCAAATACAAATCAAATCTAGGATGCATCCATACGCCCGCAGTAAATCATAGTGGCCAAACATATATCTTGAGCTCATAATATATAATGTAAAAGTGGACGGATGGTTCATCACTGCCACCCCGGAGTCATGCCATTAGTGCATCAATGACATGGCCATGTTACCTTCATGGCTAGGAAAATGGCTCTGCATCAAACCAAGGGTCAAAGGCGTAGTCAAAAGTTTGGCAAAATGTCTAAGTCATCAGAATATCACAGGTTCATAATCAAAGTTTCACAATCAAAGGTTCACAATTAAATGGTTCAAAGGTTCATAGCAAAGGTTCATGACAAAGGCTCGATTCAAAGGTTCACATAAGATGGTTCAAGGTTCATAATCAAAATAGCTAAAGATCAAAATATGTGTAAGAGATCATGAGAAACCTTAAGAGAAAGGTCAGAATATTTGTACCTCAAATCGCAAATGAAACCATATCGGAAAACACAAGGATCGGAAGTTACTCCTTCTTCAGCGAATCTACACGAATTAATTATCGCTTAATATTCAGAAGCTATTTCATAGTTTTAGGGTTCATCGATATTCATATTTCATAATTAAGGTTTCTTTCCATTTTTAGAAACTTTTCGAATTAAAAAATTTTCATATTTAGTAAGTTTCTCGAATTAGTAATATAATACTTTAGGATTATAAAATAAATAATCTTAAAAGGTTAAAAATGACCATTATAATATATTTGGGTTAAATATGTCAACTTATAAAAATCCAAGGTTTGCATGCGACAATTTATAAAAGCCTAGGGCCTAAAGTGTAATTACACTTGAAGGTTTTATTTTACTTATCAAAAAGCCTTGTTCGTTTAATATGAAGAAAACAAAACGTTTCATAATATGAATTTCATGCACAAGATCGACACATAAACAAGCTCGTCATGGTTTAAAACACTTACTTTTACGACTGCTTAACGTGCCAAATGACTAACTCCCGACTCACCTTCCCGATACCTTTTCAAAACATTAACCGACTCACCCATTTGCCCCATGATTGCCCTTAAAGTTACCCCTACAAGATTCCATATGCATTTTCGACCATCTTCATGCTCGCCGCGGCTTAAACGACTAACATATATGATTTAAAAATCATGCCTTATGACTAACCCCAACTCGACTTTCCCGACACACCTTTAAAACTCCAAAAGACTCAACCATAAATCCCGTGATCACCCTCCAAGTTACCCCCACAAAACAATGCTTATACTCTTTCCTTTATTTCAAATATGTTTCAGACATCATATATCGAGTAGTCCCTGGCCATGTACTTCACGAAAGTTTTAGCTTCGCGTCAATGCTGTGTTCAGACACGTAAGATTATTTAACGCTCGAAAAGTGTTCTTATTATATATGCTAAGATTTTAAGCGTGAATAATGTAATTAAGCGGTTGCGAATTTACAAAAATATATTATCGTTCTTCACAAGGCTGCTTTATATAAAGCTTTGAGTGAATTACATAAATCGTCTCTGTGGTTTGGTCAAAATAACGGATTTTGTCCCTATACTTTTTTTTGACGCTGTCGTCCTCGTGGTTTACAAATCTACTGATTTTGTCCTCGTCCAAAATGTCCGTTAAGTGTTTTGCAACCGTTAGTCCTTCGTTAGTGCAGTTCGTTAAGTGTTTTGCACCGTTAGTCCTTATTTTTTAAAATGTAGTTTTCCCAATTACCCCTCCGTTAATAATAGTTATCGCCCGATTTTTACGCTTTTGTCCGCTTTTATCCGCTTTCATTCGCTTTTATCCGCTTTCCCCGCTTTCCTTTTTCGTCCGCTTTTACGCTTTTATCCTTTTCGCTCTGCTTTTATATGTTTTCGCTTTTTACGCTTTTGTCCGCTTTTATCCGCTTTTTGTCCGCTTTTTATCCGATTTCACCGCTTTTACATTTTTATTCGCCGCCATTTTTTACGCTTTTGTCCGCTTTTTCGCTGCCGTCGTCCGTTTTTTTCGCCGCCCGCACGCTTTATCGGTTTTGGTATGTTTTGCCCGCTTCAAAAAATTTTGAATAAAAAATATTTTTCAAATATGTTTTTTTTAATATGTCCGCTTTTTTCAAAATATTTGAAAAATATTTGAAAAAATATTTTTGTTCAAAATTTTTTTAAATTTTTATTCAATTTTTTTTAAATTTGATTTTTTTTTCATTTTTTTCGAAATATTTTTTCCAATATTTTTTGGAAAAATTTTAAAACGAAAGAAAACGGACAAAATGTAAGAAAACGAAACAACAAAGCGAAACGAAAAACGGACAAAACGTAAAACCGTCGAAAACGAATAAAATGTAAAAACTACGAAATTGATAAAAAATGACAAAACGGACAAAAGCAGAAAAATGATTTAAAGCATATGAAAATGATTTAAAAGGATAAAACGTAAAAAACTGACGAAAACGAAAAAACGGGAAAACGGATAAAACGAATGAAAACGGATAAAACGACAAAACGTAAAAATCGATAACTATTATTAACCGAGGGACTAATTGGGAAAACTACATTTTAAAAATAAGGACTAACGGTGCAAAACACTTAACGAATCGCACTAACGAAGGACTAACGGTGCAAAACACTTAACGGACATTTTTGGACGAGGACAAACTGTAAGATTTGTAAACCACGTGACTAAACGCTCAAAAAAGTATAGGACAAAATCCGTTATTTCGACCAAACCACAGCGACGATTTATGTAATTCACTCTAAAGCTTTTTAATTAAAAATGATAGAATATCACATGTAACAACCGCTAAGACCTACCGTTAGGAGTATTTGTGTAATCTAACATCTAACACGAAGGACTTATTATGTAATTTTTTTACATCGTTAGCCTGAGAGGACCAATTTTGCAACGCAAGTTAAACGTCAAGGACCTGCTTTGCATTTTTTTAGGTATTTAAAACAAAAAGTTAACGATCGTTAGTAGATAACGGACGCTGACTAACGAATCGTTAGTATTATTATTCATTGCGCCATAAAGAAATAAGGATCGCTCTTGCTTTTTTTTTTCAAGATATTTTACGACAGAAGACAACAATTTAACGCTTGTTACTATTCATTAAGCCATAGAAAATAAGGATCGCTTTTAAGATTTTTGTTTAAGATATTTTACGACAGAAAGACAATAATACCTAACGTTTGTTGGGTGGACTCAAGAAAAAGAGTGGCTTTAGCCACCCTGATAAATGTACTTTAGAGGAATATATCAAGTAAGAGTTACTCTACTTCATTTATTAAACAACTTATATGCATATATGAATGATTAACGTACGAGATGAGATGGACTATAATATTAAGATCAATGATCAAAACATGAATGGGATTCGAGATTTTACCTCCTAGTCAAACATGGATAGATCGAGATCCAAATCAAACATAAGTATGAATACTGAACCAACACTATGACCGGATCAAGATCAAGATAAGAAACGAAACTAGATCAAAATTCGAACCCAAAACATGAACTTGAAACTCCAACGAACAACCCAAAAGTCCCAGCTAAGAAGAACCGATCGAGCAACCCAAGTAGCCCAACGTATGCTCTTAAAAGTAATTTTAGAGGAGCTTTATATAGATGGTGGATATGCAAATGTGAGATGTCAATATTTTAGTGCAGATGGTCTAGAGTTTTTAATGTGATCATTATCAGAAACGAAAAAGACGGAGCTTAGACAGGAGGAAAAAAAATCAAGTTTTAAATGCTAAGTCAAACATTCTAAATTTTTTGTTGTAACCTTGAATGGCAGTTGAGGGAGTCGAGGGCTATCTATATCTATATCTATACTATATAAAATTAAAATTACTAAAGCTAAAAAAGTGAAAACGCTGAAAGCTGAATGCTGAAATACACTAAATTATAGAAAATAAATAATATAATTAATACCTTATTAAAACACCCCATTACTTAAAAAGATAATAATTTATTCACATCAGACACCCAATTAAAAGACATATACCAAATTAAAACAATCAATTGAAACCGATACCGGTTGACCATTGAACCGACACCGGTTGACCCGGACGCTTCAAACCCGGCTATCAATCCGATTTAATTTGACATTTTTTGACCCAACCCATCGGGTCGACTTTGCTTAAATCGACTGCTTTTTATCTAACTGTTCAACCAATGAACCACCCGGTGAAATCGGCTTCAAATTTGACAAAATTATATGAGAAATGACGAAGAATATGAACCCGCGACAATTTTTTTAAAGGAGGACCAAGAATCAGTAGTTTTTGGCTTATTTCTTTGCTGACATACGTAATTTATTTTAAAAACGTTGCTTCGCACCATTTGGCTGGACTAAAGATATATGAATCGTCGCTTAAAAGTTAATATATATCAGATAAATCTTTGTCCAACAGATCAATAACGCATGTAGTTTATTAAAATCACAAAAATAAATAGATTGTTATCTTTAGCGATAATTATTCAGACCTCAAACAAATAATTTTCAACAACGATAAATATCTATACAAATTGATAGTACAAAATAATCATATACGTGATATCCAATTTGCAAAGTTACAATTTTAAAAGCCACACAACCAAACGATAAACGTTACACACGTAAAAAAATAGTTATCATCGCTTAAATTATCGACAAAACAAGAAAAAATGGCCACATACGCTTATTATACTCTAAACTATAATATAATATCGCTAACCACATAATACCGTCATTAGAATGCTTGAATCTATTATTACTAAAAATCTTAATAACTTAAAACAATCCTATTAAAAAATACTCACACACTTAGATCGACCCACATAATTTTTAAATACTTTTTTACGTCGCTACGCAACCACGCATCGAATCAGAAGTATTCGAAGCGATTCTCTAACGCTACAAACGCAATTATTGAAAGAAACTTACGGCCATCGAACTTCGCAGAAACTCAGACATCGCCGCCACAGCCAGCGTGACTGCCTCAAGATTTAATGTTGTATGGGCTGATAACTCGACGTAAACGTGATTTGAGATTTCATTTTTTTGTTTAACATATAATACGAAGAGCGAGCTGCCGCGTCATGGGCGGACGTGTTTTTCCATTGAGGAAGTTAATATGATGCCATGTATTGCAATCGAGTTGCTATCCTGGTATATTCAGAGTCCGTTGAGGAAGTTAACATGACGCCGAGTATTGCAATCGAGTTGCTATCCTGGCATTTTCATTTGCTTCACAGCAATCAATGTCGCTATTGATCTCCCTCTTGATTGCTTAATCTTACTACTACATTGGGTTTTCAATTATCTAGTCAAAATGGCTTTGAATCATGCTGTCTTTAGATTAACATTATAAATATCAAATTTCAAAACCAAAATGCGCCTTTTTTATGGAGTCAAAGTGTTAAACAAATTACACAAAAGATGTAAGAAGTAACACAAAGGCTGTAAAAAGTCTACTAATAATCTACCATGGTGGCATGTTCACACCATCTCGGTTATCAATCACCCCATGTTCATTTTGGTTAGTACCCGAAAACCAACAAAGATGATGATGTAACGGCCTTCCCTTTACTATCAGAAGTAGTCATAGGCAGATCCATCTGCCAACTGCTGGTGCTGCTACTACTTTCTGCAACTGATTTTTCTTGGTTTCAGGCTTTTGTATAAGTTGAAGCCACCTGTTGAATGAAGGCATATAGTGGTGAGACATGATCCAACTCAAAAGACAATTGTTATAAGTGTGGTAACAATGGAGTATCATATTTTACAGGTGATATCTTCTAATAAATTGGATCATTGTGTGAAACAGTAAAGAGGTATTGGTACGTTCTATAAAACGGCTTATTACAATCTTATAAATTATCTCATTGGTTATTGCCAATCCAGGCAGACCATATACCTCAGGGCCGAGTTTACTTGTTATCGGCCATTCCTACACATCAAACATTCGCAATATTGTTTTTTAATCGTAAGTATCATTTTAATACATTATTTTTGTTGTAAAGAAAGGTAAAAAGAACTAACAATAGTGTCGGTCAACGAAACTGACCCAATCTGTATGACTATACTAAACATCGGTTTGTTAACGCATCAGCCTGTACCCATTTGAGCCCAATATAAAGATAACAATTAACGACATGAAAGTAACCTACACGACAAAATGATTATGTGCACCTGAAAGTTGATATGCTTCCTCTAGGTGGAAATTACTATTAGCACCATATTGTGAAACAACATCAAGCAGGCTAACCAAGGTAACATACTCGATCTTATAACAAATTGACCTCCAATAGCTCTGTGTGCCACAGCAATGAAATCTGCAATTTAAAAAAAAAAAAAAAAAAAATGACTTGACAAATTTTGACGTGTGAGTTACTTTTATGTACAAACCATTATCCACTTTATAAGCTAAAAGATATTTGAATACAGATTCCTATATAGAATTAAAATGCATTAATTTTTCACAATTATTCCAAGATCACTTTATCAGCAAAGCACTCGAACCTGGATCAGTCACCTACTATCTCACTAATGTAAACATTTTTCATGTGTAGATTCATTCAAGTGATTATGTTAATGTCTTATTAATGATGAGTGAATTTAAGGTTTTACCTCAATTCTTATTATTGTTCTAACGAATTGGAAATGTCATTCTCTGAAATGTATAATAAACCGATTGTGTATTTGCAAAACTGTAACTTGCCTTTAAAGGTGTGTTATGGCCGGGAAAAAACGTAGATTACCAATTTATCAAATAGTTGTTTTTGATTATTTAAGGATTACAGGTTTACAGACACGGTAAAGACATAGTCACGTCCAAAGCGCAATCCCAAACAACCTCATAATCATTAATCCAATATACCATGCAAATCATTGCATTTATATATATCGTAAAATGAAATAAGGATAATTACCTTTAATCATAACTTTGAAATCATCAGCAGTCTTGAGTTCTCACAAAATCTCGCCAATCTGGCTTTAAGTCCTTTGAACACTTTGACAACCTAGCCTATAACTGAAGCTTCTACCTATAACAGTTATAAAGATATTCCACCTGTAAAAGGATTGGTATTGAACTAAATCACAACTGTACATGATTAAAACTATACATTTGGGAAAACCAAAAAAAATAACAAAGAGAGTTGGTCACCTCTTTTGCTGTAAAATGACTGGTTTAAGTAGGATATACAAAAGTAAATGGTTTTAGTTGGATATACAAAAGACAATGACAGTAGAGCATCTCTTTTTGTAGCTTCTAGAGGCACCTCATAAAAAACTAACCTTGGCACACTCATTAAGACTGTTCATTCCAATCATGAGCAATGTTACTTCCATGATCGGCAAGCAAGCATCAACACGCCGAAAGTGCAAGCCACCATCAGCAACTTGATCACATTTTTAAGTAAGTCAGAACCTCAAATAAGCAAACTCATTAGCTGAAAAAAGTAACCTTATGTTTAGGATAATTTGCAGAAGTGGTTACTTCTTCACCTTGAAAAAATGAGAAGCTTTATCATAGTAGGCAATGGGCTGTTCCAAGTTCTATTTCTGTTCATATAATTCAAGAATTTCCTGAACATAGTAACAATATATTAAGACTAATCACCCGCAGGTATCCACTGTGTAGTCATGACTAATAATTAATAACAGTCAAGATATAGTGACGTTATGGATTAACGTGACGAACCTGGTGACTTTGTACATTGATCCACCCCTTATCATGTTGATGTGTGTACTTGCAATATATGAAATCACCTCATTAGAGCCAAACCAAGTAATGCCCCTGACATAAGCAAAAGAGAAAGTTACACGTTTCAGCTCGTAAACCCACACGTTTCAGCAAAAGAGAAAGTCAGTCAAATAAATAATTTGAAAGATAAGCAAAAGAGAAAGTCACCTATTTATTTGACTGACTTTGATCCACCCATTTAAGGTCCAAACCCACCCAATCCAGCTCCTGAACCCACACGTTTCAGTACCCAAAAGGGCAGATTCCAACCCACGTTTCAACACCCAAATGCACCCACTTCAGCACCCGAATGCGCCCATGTGAGTCCCATTTCAGCATCCAAACGCACCCACTTCAGGACCATTTCAACACGAAATCCACCTTTTTCAAACCCCACTTCAGCCCCCAAAAGCACCTGTTTCATTAGTAAGAAAGTGACTATGTTTGTTTTCTTAGAGGAAAAAAAAAGTTTCAAATTTTTTTGTTGTAAATCCATAGTCCAAATGCATTTTAGTTTTGCAAACGTAATCCCAGACAACCTAACTGCGGTGTAATAAATGGTTAGGCTCAGATTTGTAGATGGCGGTTGAGTGACAGAAAAATCCGAATTCCACTACGGCTGCAAAGAAACCCAGTTGCATAGACGCATAATGGCCATACGTGCTATGCTATCCGTTCATTGCCCTGCCAAGATGTGGTCGGATCTTCAATGATACATTTCATCGCGGTCAGATTTCAACAATCATCATAGCCTATTTGGAAAACAATACCAGGATCAACATCAAATGAAAATCAATAGAAACTCTCATATTGACCATTTCAAAGCGCAAAAATTCTGATATGGCTGCAAAGAAACTCGGTTGCATAGACGCATAATAGCCATACGTTCTATGCCGTCCGGTCATTGCCCCGCCAAGCTGGGGTCATATCTTCAATGACACATTTCATGGTGCTCAGATATTAACAATCATCACAGCCTATTATAACGATACTAAAACCCATTTTTGAACGCGCCTAAAGGTAAATCTTTAACGTGCCTCTTTGCTACTTCACAGCTATCTGCAAGAAAAAGAGGCATAAATTAGAAAACACCACAGGTTAATCATTTTGATTAAATAGCTAGGTAAAGTGAAACCAAAATAGTTGCAAACAAACATTAGTTAAATACTTTTCTTAACGCAATTTGTGTAAGCATCTATCTGTCTCAACTAATACCTATTACTGACTTCATATCGCGCAACATGGGTTTCCTTTCTTCGTTTTAATAAACAGACATGAACATAATTAAGTGCCTAACTTTGTAGTTTTTTATTATGTAAACAACTTTGCTAGCATTATATTGAACTTAATCAACTAAATAAACAACCTGGTATAAAAATATAAATTAAAAAAAAAAAAAAAAAAAAAAAAAAAAAAAAAAAAAAAAAAAGTAAATGGCTTACCAAATATGGTGCTACCAGGGTTCATAGCTACCTGGTTCTTGGCACCTTCTCCTAAACCGTTTGCCTCAACATAGGCAACAACAAACCATGTTCCTTGATCATTTGGTAAAATTACGATTCGACCATTTTTCCAATTACTATCACTTGTGCAAAATCAAAACCCTCGTAGCTCCAAACCTCAAACAAATTGACATATGCAAAATCCAAACCCTACAGATCAAAAAGTCTCAATCTTTTATATAAAACTGTAAAGGGTATAAATTTAAAGTCAAATAATTAAAATTTATTAAAAATTAAAAGCATATGATGAGACTTACTATTGCTAGCCGGATTGAATACAACGGCGCAAGGTTCGCCGGAAAACCCAAAGATACTCCGGCGACTTCATTTTCATATTCATATAAAAGATATCAATGACCCCGTTAGAGAGGTGAGAAGAAGAAGATTCAGGAAGAAAATGGAGGGATGTGGGATTTATTAGAGTGTGGAGAAGCTTCTCTTGAGGTAGGATATAGTATTAGAGAGATAATAAATGGATGGTGTATCTGTTTTAAGGCGTGGAAAAAAGTATACGTATTTCAACTGTGTAACTACAGTGAAATGAGGTGAACAGTAATTGCCTCAACACACATTCACCAATAGTATTGTGCCACACACTTAATTTGTGTAGTATATGAATGAATGGACCAATAAAATTTGGACATCATAGTGTATATTACATGTATTTGTATACACCCCACAAATGGTGGTTAGTATACTTGTTGAAGATAATCCTGCGGCAGGATTCAACGACTTCCTACTGCTACTGCCTTCTCGGTTCCCCTAAGAGACTGGCCAACAAAGAAACCTGTTAGAGCGACCTTGCCGTGCCCTGGCCCACCTCCGACGGTCAAGCAGATGCTGCAGATAAAGAAAAGACAAGCAGGCTAGAGATAACCCGCGCGCATATATATAAGACGACAGGCTTTAGCAGAAGAGGCCATTGACGCCGGCCTCGACCCATTCCCTACCAGCCCCGACCATACGTCAACAAGCCCCCAAGTCTCAGATGAGATAAGACATGGCTACGCATGCTGTAGACTTAAGCTCACGGTCAGCGAGGTGAAAGTGGAACCCAGACGTCAGATCCCTGTAAGCGCGCACTTTGTACCAAGAGCGACGCAAGATGGTGCGACAAGACGCGCTCGTATCAGGCGGCGCTACCGCGCGATGAAAGAGGCGCGATGTAAGACGGCTTCACAAGATAAGGCGCACAAGAATAACAAAGAGGCATGACGAAGACGCGCTTCGCGCGATAAGTATGGCAAACACCGATCGCGCTGACAAAATGCGCGCTGCGGCGCGAGTCCTTATAACCAACAGAAGATGTGCGCTGCGCATTACATCCATCTCTTCAACCGACAGAGGACGCCTCCCCGGGCATTATATGCGTATGCCGCAAGATTTAAATGCCTTTATACCGGTCTTGCAATACTTCACGCATAACTGCTTCCAAATATACCGCGCAAGTGAAACAAGAGTAGGATATGCCCCGGTAGCCCCAAGTTTGATGGTGCTACTCGTGAAGGAGCATTAAACTTATGTATGCTCACAGAAACACTTAATGCAATATTAAAGATATGCCGCGAATCGCAAAGATATAAAACTTAATGAAATTAAACAACACATAGCATGAATAATATAGTGCACATAGCATAAAAAATATATATAGCACATAGCATATAAGAAAATTGGCGGCGCACCCGCGGGACGCGCATCGACTAAATAATAAATTGTGTTGTTTTTTTTCTTTTAATGATGGACGCATCGCGACCGCGATTTAATGACACGTATGGATTTATCTTAACCGCACAGACTCGAACGCTTCGGATGATCGCAGATGTTTATACCACGCTTTTGGTCCAAGGCGCATCATGGTGATCGACTAGCATCGTGGTTTCGCTGCACGCCGCTTCTCCGCGAAAATGTCCGAACGCACGGCCTAATCCGGTAGATTTATCGCGATCGCTGTTCGAGCGCCAAGCCGCACCAACCGTAAAACAGATTCCGCGCGAATTAATTCGCGCTAAAGATAAAATAGCCCGATCGCGCGGATATTTGCTTAGGTCCGATCGCAAGGACTAAAATATAAAAGAGGTCCGATCATGTGAACGCTTTTTTCCTCGACCGCAGCGAATTAACGCAACAAAGAATTTATATTCGAATGTGAAACAGTATATATATTCGAATGTAAAACAATATATATATTCGAACGCAACAAAGAATTTGACCAAGTAAACCTTTGCCGTAATATTTGACCAAGTAAATAAAACGTAATTTGTATTTCAAACGCAACAAAGAATTTTTTTCTTTCTTTTGGTTTTAAACAATAAAGGGATAGAATGTTATCTTGTTAATAACATTTGAGGTTGCATCGTCCAATTTAATAAAGGGATAGGAATGCAAAGGTTTTAGAGTTACCGACTTTAGAAATTGATTTATGTTTTTCGGTAATATGAGAACACGAAACATAGTTTATTCGTGGTCCCACGGACGGCGCCAACTTGTTGAAGATAATCCGCGCGGCAGATTCAACGACTCTCCTGGCCGTTAGTCGCCTTCTCGAGCCCCAAGAGACCGTCAACAAAGAAAACTGTTAGAGCGGGACCCGAGCCGAGCCCCGGGTCCACCTCCGACGGTCAAGTTAGTATGCGCCTGTGGCATAGCAAAAGATGTTAGGTTTAGATAACCCGCGTGTATATATAGGCACGACAGGTTTAGGCAGTAGAATGCGCCGACGCCGGCTCGACCCATTCCCCGCCCAATTCCGGACCATACGCCAACAATACTATACTAGCGGTTAACCCGCTGGCGACGGAGTGCTGTCCTCGATCATTTTATTCACGGAATGAATTTGCTAAAGTTTTTTTTTTTTTTTTTTTTTTTTTTTTTTTCACAAGACTGCTCATGCGCAGTATTGTTCATGCTGCAGATCGTTTCATCCCCAATGAGTTTTAGTATATATATATAATATAATATGGCTTAAGTACTCTATCATATTCATACATTGTGTGGTAGTGTCACAAATTATTAATTAGTATAAACTTAGGTTAATCTTAACTTGCATACTTAAATGATTTTTTTTTTGGGTGTTATAACTATTAAATCTAGTAAGTCCTATACATTCTCGCTATGAGAAAGTACATTCTTTTTTCGATCTGTGACATTTTTCAAGGTGAACCACGGATTGGGCGGAACAAAAAAAAAGAGGGTCCGCCCTTGTAAAATTTTGGTTCATTGGACTGCATAGTATACAAGTCTTGCCCAACTTCAAAAAATCATAACTAATTAACCGTAAGTTCGTACGAGTTGCACCACCTATCATTTCAAAGGGAATTGAGTCTACTTTCATTTAAAAATACTCTCATGGCCTGAGTCTAAATTTAAATAAGTAAAATAGACCAAATACTATAGTATGTCTAATATATTAAGTTTCGCTTTAACATAAAAACTCAAATTTTTGAGTCAAGCAATTTAAGTTGGTATTCTTAGAACATTGATATAATTTCTTTTGAAACTAAATAATTTGGTAATATGTTTAAAGAAAACTAGGTGTCGTAGGGTCGGGTCGACCCGACCAACCCGAACCCGAAACCGATAAGTGCCTTATCTGGCCGGGTCTAATCGGGTCAAAATCTTGTTTGTTATTTTGACCGAATCCGATAACCCGATAATGTTATCGGCCGGGTTAGTTAAAAATAATGTTATCGGGTTATCGGGTCAACCCGATTAGACCCGATAATCAATTTTCCATTTTTATATTATTAGTTTTACTTAGATTATAGGTTTGCCGCACATGTTATTGGTGTATTGATGCAATATATTGTTGAGGTACTTAGAAGGTTATAACCGAACTGTAGAGTCAAAACATACATATTCATTCAAGATACAAATTCATTCAAGATACACATGTTATAGGTATCACGCACATGTTACTGTGTAAAACATACAAATTCCAGCTTATCAAGATACAAATGTTACAGTGATAATGCAACTTCCTTGACCAAATTTCACGCACATGTTACGTGTAAACATACAAATTCATTCAAGATACAAATGATACAGTGTCCGTCAGACATCTTTTCAAGATTGTATGTTTCTGTGTCCTCACGACATCTTTCAAGATTGTATGTTTCGATGCAATATATTGTTGAGGTACTTAGTCATGTTGATCTTAGTACGCTTCACACATGTTACCCGCCAACCCGACTCAACCCGACCCGACATAACCCGACCCGATAACACCCAACCCGATAACTGATTATTATCTGCGGGTCATGGTGACTTTTTAAAAAATCATAACCCGACTCAACCCGACCCGACAAACCCGATAACCCCGATAACCCGACCCGATAACACCCCTAAAGAAAACTAATCAAGCTTGGTATACATCGTCATATTTAAACGCAAAATGACGAAAAGTGTTTTTCTTTTATGCTATGCTAAATGATTACTTGTTTATGTTCTTTGCATATATGTTGCTTACTTATTTTCAAATTGTTATTTACACTTGTTTGTTTGTATAACATAAATGTCAACCTTGCCATGTCATTTATTCGCTTGTTTGTCGATTTCTTGTTTATGCACAATAGGACATTTGCTAGATTTTGTGCACTAAATTGGAAAATTGTTTTACCAACGCTTATAGACTTAGATCACTTTCTTTGCATATGTTATACTAACATCTCGTGATAACTTATGAAATGTCATAACTCACTTAGGAATAACTACTTAGTAAATTAGTCAAGTACTTTGAAAAATGTTGTTTTGCATAATCTCCGCATATAAGTTCAAGTGTTAAATGTGTCGCTACTTTCAATAATAGTCAAGACATTTAGTATTAAAAGTGTTTGGTACAAGGCGTTAAAACAATTATGTTTGATATATTTTCGCTTCTAGGATGATAACTTGACTTTGGATGATTATGTTAACTAACCATTTCTGTGGAGATAACATCTGATGTTATCAATTTTCACCATTTTCACCTTTAGTGAAATCGCTAGCCCCTACTTGAACTATAACCTCCCATGTGTTTATATATGTTATATGCTTTTTTCTAACTACAAATGATTTGCTACATATGTTTTAGGAAAATTTGCAGGATTCAAAAGTTTACGTGAGTTAAAAGCCCTCAGAACAAAACAGTACCCACGAACCGATGAACCCAAAATTATGGTTCCGCTTTTATAATTTTTGTGCCTCCAATATTATCGCCGACCCAAAAACGGGTTTCGCCTGTAATTTTTTGGTTCCGTGGTTACCTGCAGGTTAGTTTTTACATTTCGTTTAATCCCGCACTCTAGTTCACTATATTTTGTTACTAGAATACTTTTTACTGATCATTATTCACATTAGGACTAGTTTAGCTTGCTTGGACCAATAGAATATTCTTTTCCCACCAAAATTCAAAATTTCTCAAAATCCATCCAAGGAACCCTTTTCTATAAAGGAAGGAACCCTTAATTTGGTTCCTCATAACCGCTGGTGTCTCGACTTCTAAGATTTTGCATTGATTGAAGTTCATTTATCGCATATCTTTCATATCTCACTCAACACATCCTCAATGGATTGACTTAGGATGTTCGGCATCCTTTAAACACTTCCATCTCATTAGAAACCACCATCTTGTATGGATTAACATCAAATCAAACACATTTCTCCATGAACTTAGTTCCATAAATTGACACATTCAAGATGGTCACTTTCACACCTTCACTATTACTTCTCTGCTTAGCATTTCTTAAAGCAAAGTCAAAATGACTAAATCCTCAACCTCATCACCTTCAAACAAGCCACTTAAGAAAACCGCTAGATTAGCTCGATCTTGTTGCTTCATTAACTTGAACTCTTCATCCTCGACTCACACCTCTCAACATCTCATCAACCATTCGAGATGAGAACTTTCTAAACTTAAGTACTCTAACTCCACCACCAAAATCACCCACCATTATGACTACTTCACAACCATCCAAAACACCTTCACTACCAAAGTCTCCAAAACTTGTACCTATCGAACTTTGTGCAACACCACCAACATCTCTTCATCCGTTTGGATGACTTAGATGACTTGCCACCGAGACTAACAAACCGACTCATTATTTGCAAAGATATCATACACAAGTCTAACATATGACTATAGATATTGTTTTGTATCTACATGTTTTGCCTCACTTGGTTAACATGAAAATAATGTGTCATCCTCCAAGACGATAAGGATTTACATCGATTCATAACTCACACGTATGTTAAAGATGTATTATCAAGTCTTGTTATCCTTGAGTGCAATCTAAGCTCTATAATTTCAACAAGGTATGATTGACAACTTAAGTATTTCATCCGAAATATTCAAGTATATGCAACTTATGATTGTAGTCATTAAAAGTCATATCCGAAAAATCAACACCAAAGTATTTTAACAACACATGTTAAAACACTAATTCTAAAATGACTCAAACACTTATCCCATCTCAACTAGAACACTTATCCAAAACAAACAACACACTCGTGGCACTTATCCCACTTTGCCACCTTCTGGCACTTTTCCTAACACGACTCTTCACCAATACGGATTCATCACCCACACATGTTGAACAAGTCACCAACGTAAGTCCTCTCATCGCACAACAATCCTACTAAATCACTACATCCCTATTTAGGCACACTATAGGACCTATCACCCAGATCAACCCATCCAACATCCTTGCCATCATTTGAATCCATTGAATGTATTGATCTAAAAGCCCTTGTCCAACACCCGCGGCGGATCAAAAGCACGCTGAAGAAACACAACCATACCTTCCTACCTATAAGGTCTTAGATGATTCATTATGACTAGAGCCTCCATAACCAATCAAGCATGAAGCTCCTTGACATTTGGAACTTCACCATCAAATGTCATATCCTTTAAACCATAAATTAACATTTTAACAACATATGTTGAAATACAACCTCAAAGCTAAACCTCGAAGATATGCACCCCAAGTGACAATATCCTCGAGAAGTATACGAAGAAACTCGAGGGAACCCTCTTGTCATCATCTAGTCAATATAATCACCTCGAGACATGGTATATTTAGAATAGGACTATCCGACTCAACCAACATTTATATGGATTCCTTAGATCTTACTCAACCTTACTAGTTTATTTTTTTATACCCACTTCCACTTCAAGCATGTGTTGAAATTCTCATTTCAAACATTCTAGCTTCAAATCTTCATTTAGGACAACATGATGTTTTGGAAAAATATTATACCTAAGAAATCATGCGTTAAGTATTCATCTTATTAAAAGGATAATGTATATCCTATGCATCATTCTCTCCTTGCAACATAAACGGTTGTCTTACAAGAGATTTCATTACATATCATTGGCTTAATAGTCTTAAACAAACCTCTAAAACGTTCTATGAACTAGTGTAACTCCTTCATCTTGTCTTACTTGCTTTCATAAGTATGATAACTTTATTCTTATTTGTCGAAAGATAAAATTTGTATCTATTTCTTTTCAAGCATACATCATCACCAAACCTTTCTCATAATTTAGTTCAAACCTTGAACACATCTAAGGTTATAATATACACATATATAGAATATACACAAGATCTATTGAGGTTAGTAACCTTACCAAGATTCTTGTTGGAAAACACTCCAAGAAGCATTCTATATAACGCTCTTACTTCATTATCACACACAAACACATCTCTTGGTCGTAAATGATCAAAACATGTCATCCATTAAACTATCTAATTTGAGCTACTTTAGATTCCAAACACGAGATTGAGATTTATCGTTTGCTTTCTAAAAGTCAACACACCATAGTTAAACTTTTGTGTATATTGCATTTAGTTAAGTCACATTTAGCCAAGTATTGGCAAACTATCAATTATTATACTTTAGTAGGCAAAAATAGGAATTCCCATCTTTTTAACATGAGAATGACTACTGGAGAACCTATTGCACTAGAAACTCAATTTAACCTATCGGTGAAATTGCTTCTAGGAAAGTCGGTATGTGGAATCACCGTAAAATGGTCGTGTTTAGCCTTAATTGAGCACCACTAGTAATAGTCTCATATTCATTCTCCAACTTGAAAATTTGTATTCCTATACTTGCCTAAAGTAAGTGTTAAAATAGTGATAGTTTGCCTCGCTTTAGGACTACTCATCAAACAAGTATTTTAAAACCACTTGCATTACACATACATGTGTTGATTACATGTTCTTGTTTATATTGTTCATATGTCGTGACGTTATCTTGGTGTTCAATATCTACTTGATTAATTGTCAAATGTGTAAACCCTAGAAAGGTTTTTGTCTTTGTGATGCTTTATGCTACTTAATGTTAAGCGTAAATCATGATTTGCATGATATTTACAAATAAGCAATTATGTCCTCTATATAATGTTTCGCATGACTAATGTGCTACTTGTGAACTCATAATATGTCACTTTGTTATGAATGTATCCATGTTTGAAAGCTATTATCTTTTGTTGACATTCCTTAAAATCTATGCATAAGATAGTCTATATGATACATGCTCCTAAATGTTATAATTTAGACATGGCTTGCATGAATCTCTCGTCTTGCTTCTTTTGCGTCTTTGTCACACTATTTGTTTGCTACGTTTGCACTTATAATTTGTCAAAGTGATTTTGGTATGATAAACTTTTAGAAATGTTTTTATCCTACAATATAATCTCATAAATTGTCATACTTACTTATAGCTAAGTATACTTAGATGTCTAATTCTAACGACAAAACAATCTAAAAATAAAATGTCTTGAATGTTGTCGCATTCTTGTATAATATGATTGTTTGTCTTGATGCTACCTTGTTGTGTGGTGATTTCGTGTCTACTAAGTGGAACGTGTTGTTTTTGCTTATATAAGGTGTTATCATTTGATTTCTATCATGTTACCATATTTTGTCACTAACAAATTTGTTTTGTAGGTTGATAAAAATTATTTGTTATCTCGCCTGTTTCTAACTTTTATATGCTCATTTTGCATAATCCCTTTATTGCTACGTAGATTAGTAATATGTTTTATGGGACCCTTTGAACTTGCATATAGTTTTAGAACATATAAAATTTAGTGATTTGGCATTACATCTTCATATCATTCAACCGACCTCTTTCCAAATCTCATTATTGCTTCTGCTTTACAAAAATTGCCTCCGCCACTATTTAGCTACAACAATACTTTAATTACAACATCCTCTCCACCTCCTATGAGGAAACCACATGCCTCGTCATACGATCATCTCAGACAACCGAGAAGAGGTACGTGACTTTAAGGATGAAGTTCATTGTATGCTAACCATCATCCATAAAAACATCACTAAGCTCGCCTCTTTCGCTAACCCGAATAACCTCCTAAACACTTTGTTGTCATTCTTTATTTGATACATTACACATTATGTTGATGTCCACCAATTAATGGGGAGAGAACCATTCACATAATTGTCTTTTGTCAAATTTTATGTCTCTACACCCTAAAATATCAACACATAGGTAAACACCACTTAGCTAAAATCGGTTCACGAAACCACAACTAGTTCAACCTTTTAACCTTATATCACAAGTTTGCACCAATACCTCATCAATTGAAAACGATCATGTGTTTTACAAACTTTTCATCTCCACAATCAACAAATCTAGGATTTTTATTAAACTAGCACCTTACAACCTCACTATCTAGAACACCATCATAGATCTTATCCTTTTCTCGCTTGACACATATCATGCATGTCATTGTCAGTGCAAACGATATATTAATCAAAACCGCCATTCCCAACACTTCTTCAACACGTTAGTCTATCCAACTCTCTCTCATATAATTTCATTCTCATCCTCATATAGGTACTTATTATTTTTTTGGGTACATATTGTCTTCACTTCTTTTCAATGTCATAATCGTCCATGTCGGTCAAAACCATGTTAATACTATCTCGTAACACCCCAAAATACCGCAATGGAAGATTGTGTCATTGGGTGCTACTTCATAATACAAAGTACAAGTTATAGAAAACGACTTAAATGAGACGCTTTGAAAAGTTACCATTCGATTAATGAAACCGTAGTTACAAACACGAGGTTTCAAAGTATAATACAAAAATGTTTACAAAATGTTTCAATGGTAAATGATAAAAGCGTAAGTCTTCAAAATATGTCGTATGACTCTAAGTTCCATGAAATGCCTATCGCCTTATAGACCCGAGATAAACATGCTAAAAGTTTCAACACAATGGTTGGTGAGTTCATAGAGTTTGTTTAACATGTAAAAGCCTTTAAAGAATGTTTTCACAAAGAAAGGCATTGTAATCCACTCGCCCAAGTTCCGCCGACAAAAACTTGCAACCCGTGTGTTCACAACCCACCGCCAAAATATAGTTTGCACAATACACCGGATTATATTCACCCAAGGTCATGAATCGGCACACACATGGGGGCATCTTCCCAAATAAGACTATATTAATCCCAAGGTCATGAATCGCACATGGGCGGGGCATATACCCACTTATAGTAGTATCAATATCTCACCGACAAGATAGAGTATTGTATCGCTTGTAAATACAATTTTGTATTTAAATTAAGCGAGTAAAGTATTTCCAAGCATGTATAACGAAATCAAGTATAACGTAATCAAGTATAATGCAATCAAGTATAATGCAATCATTTATAATGCAATCAAGTATAATGTTTTGAGTATTTATACAAGTAAAAGCAAGTAGTTGAGCATGTATCTCCCCAAAGAGTTTATAAAGTAATTAAATGAGTAAAAGCTGGCCACGAACTCACCTTAATGAATGTGATATCCAATGTATAACGAATCGATGGATAAGCCGGAAGTCTCTACGCAACCTAGAATATGTTGTTATGTCTTATGTTCTAAAATAACGATGTGAATGTATAAACATGCCTTATAGTTATTACATCAATTATGCTTGGATACTTGATGTTTCTAAATTAGTATAAGTGTTTACGCTTGCTTATTTAAGTTTTCCTCGCCTAAATCTACCACATTTCTAAACCGTAAATGATCACGACCTAGTTTTTATGTCCTCGAAAGGTAATTGAATGTACTAAACAGATTAGTGGGCCCTACCGCCCTAGAACTTATTTAACGAATGTGAAATTACCAATTTACCCTTGGATGTACTAGTTATTTCAATCAGCAAAGAACTGCCTCACGCTTTTAGTCATAAGTCGAGTTCTACAACTCGCTTAATGCACGCCAGCCGCCACGCTCAAGTTAGGGTGTTAACTAAAACTTTTATTCTTTGACTAACGCTTGGTTATATGCAAGTTTTATGAGTTTTACCCGCTTGAAATATGTTACCGATTTGGACACGCTTTGCTTGGCTTCGCTCTAGCTTTACATCGTGATGAGTTACGCATGAGCCACCCGTCGGCTAAACAACTATAAGACATCGATATGTAATCCTATGTTATCACCTAAGTTTATCAGACCCCGGATTTTTCCCAGTAATTCCATTTATACCCCCTGTCCAGAAACTGTGTTGCAAATCTAGTCCTTTCGACGGTTTCTAGTGTTTTAATCCATTTATCCAAGCACAATCAAGTATAATAAGCATATAGAACATATTAGATATATAAAATACTAGTATTTACTGAAATCAAAGGTAAGTATAGTAGTTTTGTTGGAATCGCTCCTAACACGGAAATGGAACGACATTTACGGGATTACATAATCTATCTTATTTAGCCAAACACATGGACTAGTTATGTCATAGTGTATTAGTTATGTATGTGGTAGGCTATAAATACCCCTCCATACTTCCATGAAGGGGTGAGACTCCTAGTGTATTTTCCCTTTCATCTTCAATAAAGCACCTACTAGGTTTCCTTCTCTCTCTAGTTTCTCTTTCTAACTTGAAGATGGTGTTCTT
This sequence comes from Chrysanthemum lavandulifolium, assembly GCA_022545495.1. Lineage (NCBI taxonomy): Eukaryota > Viridiplantae > Streptophyta > Magnoliopsida > Asterales > Asteraceae > Chrysanthemum > Chrysanthemum lavandulifolium. Next base: position 78,281,856 of record CM040238.1, on the reverse strand, counting down.
CCATCTTCCAAGGCCTCCCGATTCACCATATCACCCATACATACGATCCTAACATTGGAAGAGCCCGGTCGGTTTGTTATTTATGGTTGATTTTGGTGATGTTATCTTGTCAAAATCTTGTGTTAAAAAATCTGTTTTTATTCTTAACCTTTCATATCTTTTTGGGTTAACAGGTTATTTTTTATACAAGTTTATTGTATCTATGTTGGTCACAAAGAGTCAAACTTTTTATTGTTGTTTCCATATTTCTGTTTGTCCTTGAATCAGTCTTTGTGGTAACATTTTTGTGACTTATTTTTTGTACCAATACTCGTGGAAGTTGTGTGGTCTCTGGTCAATATTCAGTCAAATGGGTAAAATCTGATTCTTTTTAGTCATTTTCTGGGTCTATATGAAGATGGACAGATTCCTTGGTCGGAAAACTCGTCGGAAAAAGTCAACAAAGGGTCAAAACCCTATTTTTACGCCTAAGGAACCATCTTCAGAGATATTTACGCATAACTGTAAAGTTATGCGTAAGAATAGTTACGCGTAAGGTTTTTACGCATAAGCCTATGCTTATGCATAAGCTTTATGCATAAGACCGTGTTTACCCATAAGCACTCCTTTACGCATAAGGAAACTGGTTTATGCATAAGAACTTTTGTGTTTATGCATAAGGTTTCTTTGATCTTTTACACGTAAGATCTTGACAGAAAAACGAGATGAAGATGATGACCTTTGACAGTTTGACCTTGACTCAAAACCAAATACCAAAAATCTCAATCTCAACATATCCGAAACTCAAAACCAACCAACATCAAATCCAACCTATCCTATAACCCATCAATTTCGTCTACAACAACAATCATCGTATTTCAAGACTCGAACAACAAAAATAAACTAAAATCATCTCAGATTTTTTTCATGCATATACAAATTTACATCAAACCATTGAAGGTTCACACAAAATAATCCTCATCGACTCTTATTTGAAGCTAAGCTTCAATTTTATCCGAACTAAATCGTAAAAATAAATAACAATTATGTTATTAATTTTCTTTGTTCGTTAAAAAAAAAAAAAAAAAAAAAAAAAAAAAAACCCTTCAAATCAAACGATTACATACACCTACCTTAGACCCCCATGGATCTTGAAGCATCTATATTTTGATTCGCATTGTATAAAAATGTCAACACAAGATGGTTGAGTTTGTGTTATTGTTTAATCGCTTCATGATGTCAATAAAAGAGATAATAGGAGACTTAGGTCCGATTTTTTTGTCGAGAGATGCGTTTGTATTTTGGTGAGAGAGACTTGAAATGTGGTAGGCAGATGTTAAACGAGATGTGTGTTGTAGGGTTAGGTCTAAGTGAAATAAGTCAATGTGTATGTTATATATATCCACGGGACTTATCACTTTTGATGGATCGGATTATAAGTTTTGTGTGGCATGGACATGGACCATAATCTATCATTCAAAATTGTATTGGGCTGCACCGTGTGGACTTGACACCACATATATGACCTGCTCATATTAATTGGGCCGATTGATCACACATTAACGCAGGACTTACAATGATATGATTATCCGAATTTTTTTTGGTTACATAAACTTTGGATACATGTTATTGATTATGAGTGGTATTTTGGTATTACAAATTTTTTACGGGAATACAATTTTTGACAAGATCGGGAAACCATTATCAATTCATTTAAATCGTTAATGAAGGCTATTTTTGGGCATTTAACTGCAAGATGTGACTACGGCGATAATTCATTATTATTTATTCGTTGAAGGGATATCACGGTGCGTGCACTTAGTATCCGAAGATATCGGGTTGGTTGGATGCATGATTCTTCGAGATCCTTGTTAGAACTTTAATAGTTACGAATGACAAAGACTTGAGTTGTCTAGTTATACCTGATGTAAGGAGTTACGTTGTTGTGCTCACAACGTATAGCTATCACTTTTAAGGAGTTACGTTATTGTGCTCAAGTGTCACACTAAGGTGTGGATAATTTGAGAAACTTTAAGTTTACCTTTTTCCGATGGTGATAAGAAAAGGGTTCTTCGTCTCGACAATAGTGCAAGTTTAAGTCACAAGTTCTAAGTTATTTTACTTCGCCTAAAGTTCGTCACATTGGATTTTCTCCATCAAGAGTCACTACAAAGAGCCGCCGAATGATAATGGGTCGGTAAAGAGTTAATGAGAAGAGTATACACGAGTAGAGAAGTCTTATCAAGAATTGATTCTCACAAGATATTTATGGTACTTCACAATTGTTCGATTAATTGACATACATGAGCTCATTGCCTTCAATTCATCATCAACATACATGGTGTATGATTCGATTCATTGAAAACATCTGGGGAAGAGAGTATAGGTGGTCATTGCTTTCTTTGATGTTTTTGGATTTTTTTCGAAAACCCGCTTCCTTCATGAATTTCTTCAATCGGGGAAGAAATGAGACGATCCGTGGTTCAAACGTGTCACTTTGGTGTTATCGCCTCACTTTCATAGAGTTATCGTGTGTGGTTACCTAAATATGATGTTGTGATGCCTCACACGGTCATTTTATCGAGTAATTGCAGATTCATGTAACTATTATTCCGATAGACCGCAATATCTGTGGGGAAGTCGTTTCATTTCTTTTCGTGGTTTGTTTGGTGTGAAGCATCTACATACGTGAGAAGATCTTGTTGATTTCTTGCATGTTACCCCGAACGGATTTTCCGCAACAAGTCGACGACCTTTGTGTGGTTTATCGCTCATCTACAAATTCAAATTGCAGACCGAATTTTCAAAAGTTGTAGGAAATGTTCACTACATCAAAGTTTCGAATCAACAAGACGGTTGTCATTGGGGAAGCCGATTCAAACTTCGCCAAAATGAGTGTACTGAGAAGTCATGAAAGACATGCAAGATGAATTGGGGAAGTTAATCCAATCTATGCATATTACATCATTTTCCTACAAGTGAAGAAAACAGCCACAAGTCGAGGTACAAGAAGAAGACAAAGAGCGTAAACTTTCATCATACTCAAGATTCAAGAGCTTATGAAGACTTTTATTTATGGAAAATGACACAAATAGACCGCTACCGATGCATATCACTTTATGGACCACTTTTATTTTAAATTTGAAACTAGACCGAGGGCAACCGTTATTAGGCAACTCAACCACAAGGCGACAAGTGTCCCAGATGTGTAAGGTATTGTTTTTGGCAACCAAAAGTTGTCAAGCAACCGTATTTTTAAAATGGTTTTTGGTCATTTTATGTTACATAAAAGTACACATTTGAATAGTGAAAGTACAATGAATTTAAATTCAAAATCCAATACTCACTGCCTTCATCATTCGCCTTCTTCACTCGATGTTTTTTGCTTATCGCATAAAAGCATTCCTAGTTAATCTTTTCACAAATGAAACAATCACAAGGCTTAAGGCACTCTCTTGCTCCTAACGCATAAATGTTCATAGCAACCGATTATTTCCGTCATACATTTTTGTACAACAAGAAAACCACCTTCAATTGCTCAATCTTTTGTTCCAATAATGTGGCAAAGTATGGTACGCTTTTAATTCGATTATTGTTATTCGATCCATGTTATAATGAATCGTTGTTGTTATTCGATTAATGCCTATGTTACACACGCTTTAATTCCATTCTACAATCCATTGTTCTTTTTATGTCCGTCTGATTCAGAATTATGTAGTCTATAATACGCTGGTATAGATTCCTTCTATGGTCGCCTCGAATTTTGTTTATTGTTATAAAAATGTCCTGTTAAAATGTCATGTTCAGTGGGTTAAACATCCAAACCTCGAACCTTTTTCAAAGGTAATCCTGTTAAACTTTGTGTTATTTATTACTT